>JALIGW010000004.1:26281928-26611928 GCA_023053685.1 Diadophis punctatus similis | reverse complement strand
AAATATTAAGTTTGAAACAGTTATGGAGGCTCTTCCCATGACAGGATCTGTTGTTCTAAAACATCTGGGGAAAGCAATAGATTGGGAAAGCCAGATAGCCAGGAGGAACTGTTGGAAGCATATACCAAAGAAAATAGAGTATTGCATATTTGTTTCCAAGTAGCACCCAAATTGTAGTCCAAAAATGCTGCAAACAGCTAGCTTGAAAAAGATTAATCTTAACCAGGCCAAATGTGGCTAGAGAGAAACACTATCCAGGAAGATATAAATAAGTTACATAAAATGTATCTCCTCTTTCCTCTTCACATACATTACTTATTTTTGATCATGGCCCCAGTTATTACTGAGTTTTAGAAGAAAACATATAGGCGACTGGAGGAGGAGGAGGAGGAGGAGGTTGAAGTGGCCAGATGAGCTGCTAAAAGAAAAAGCGGAATGGTCACTGATGCAAATACCAAACTGATAGGCCAACATTTCGAACCGCACTTCAGTTGCTTTCCACTTTTATCTGTTTTAGCTCCAAAACTTGCCGACAGTTCACACATATGGGGACCACAATACCCTCCACCACCCACACTGCTTCCTCTACCTCCCAAGAACTGCAGCCAACCAAAATGTGTGAGCTCACACATCAGTGCAAGCATTCTTCAAGCAACAAACATCACAACTTTTTGAAAAGGTCAATATATTTTTAAAGTCTTAAAAATACCTCCTTAATTATATTACACATTGATGTTTAGCTTGGCTGGTTTTTCTTAGAAGCAGCAACTGATATAGGGAAGGGAAATATTGCTGCAGTAACAACTCTGAAAAAAAAATAGGTATTTTTCTCACAGTGGATTGAGAAAAAAGAAACATTCCCAGCCCTTTACTAACATATAACAAACATACCATTATAGAGAGATTAACATCTTGTTTATATCCTTGGAGCAGCAAATTTCATTATTAAAATTTGCATCTCAGCATATACAATCCTGGCCAAAAGTTTTGAGAATGTCACAAATTTTAATTCTCACAAAGTCTGCTGCTCCAGTATTGGAAGATCTTCGTGCAGATGTTACAATGGTATACCGAAGTACAAATACAAGCATTTGCATAAGTGTCAAAGGCTTTTATTGACAATTACATTAAGTTTATGCAAAGTGTCAATATTTGCAGTGTTGACCCTTCTTTTTCAAGACCTCTGCAATTCACCCTGGCATGCTGTCAATCAACTTCTGGGCCACATCCTGACTGATGGCAGCCCATTTTTGCATAATCAATGCTCGGAGTTTGTCAGAATTCATGGGCTTTTGTTTGTTCACCCACCTCTTGAGGATTGACCACAAGTTCTCAATGGGATTAAGGTCTGGGGAATTTCCTGGTCATGGACCAAAAGTCACTTTTAGTTATCACTTTTGCCTTATGGCAAGGTGCTCCATCATGCTGGAAAAGGCATTGTTCATCACCAAACTGTTTTTGGATGGTTGGGAGAAGGTGTTCTTGGAGTATGTTTTTGTATCATTCTTTATTCATGGCTGTGCTCCTAGGCAAAATTGGGAGTGAGCCAGTGGTGGGTTCCTACCGGTGCGGTCTTGCCTGTTCGTCGCCGCAGAGCCGAAGAAGCTGTTGGCATTCGCGGCACGGGGCTTCCTCTGCCCGCTTTCCCCGGCTGCCGGGATGCCGCCATTTGCGTTCTTTTGCCCTCTGCGCAAGCAGAACACTTTGCGCATGCGCAGAGGGCAAAAGAACACAAATGGCGGCATCCCGGCGGCCGGGGAAAGCGGGTGGGGGAAGCCCCGCGCCACGAACGCCAACAGCTTCTTCGGCGCTGCGGCGACGAACAGGCAAGACCGCACCGGTAGGAACCCACCACTGGAGTGAGCCCACTCCCTTGGCTGAGAAGCAACCCCACACATGAATGGTCTCAGGATGCTTTACTGTTGGCATGACACCAATGGTAGCGCTCACTTTTTCTTCTATGGACAAGGTTTGTTCTGGATGCCCCAAACAATTGGAAAGGGGATTCATCAGAGAAAATGACTTTACCCCAGTCATCAGCAGTTCAATCCCTGTACCTTTTGCAGAATGTCAGTCTGTCCCTGATGCTTTTCCTGGAGAGAAGTGGCTTCTTTGCTGCCCTTCTTGACAACAGGCCATCCTCCAAAAGTCTTTGCCTCAACTGTGCATGCAGATGCACTCACATCTGCCTGCTGCAATTCTTGAGCAAGCTCTGCACTGGTGGTGCTCCGATCCCGCAGCTGAATCACCTTCAGGAGATGGTCCTGGCGCTTGCTGGACTTTCTTGGGTGCCCTGAAGCCTTCTTCACAACAATTGAACCTCTCTCCTTGAAGTTCTTGATGATCCGATAAATGGTTGATGTCAGGGGCGGGTTCCTAATTTTTTTTACTACCACTCTGTGGGCGTGGCTTATTTTGTGGGTGTGGCTTGCCAGCCATGTGACCGGGTGGGCGTGGGCCTTGGGAGCTTGTCAGTGGCCAGAAAAGTGGGGGGGGCATTGCCCACCCGCAACGCAGCCCCCCACAGCGGGAGCAGCAAGAACGCGGCAGCGGTTCTTCTAGGAGGCTCCGTCCGGCCTGAATGCTTCTCCCCATTCGATGATCCTAGGCTCCTGCTGCCCGTTCCCCCTCCCCTCAGCAGCTCGAGAAGCCTCGAATGTGCGAAAATGCCTGGGATCATCACCGCACGTTCGTGGCTTCTCGGACTGCCAAAGGGAGGGGAATGGAGATAGCTCCTGCCACCCATTCTTTCAGCGTCTCATGCGCTCCCTCAGCCATCCTCCCCTGCTTGGACTCACTGTGGGGTAGGAAGGCAGCGCATGAGCAGTGCCGGAAGCTCGGCTTCTGGGCATGCGCAGAAGAAATTTTTTTAAAAAAATTAAAAATGGCGGTGCCCAGGCATCAGCAACCGACCGCACCAGTACTGTGACGTCACCAGCGGGCTGCTACCGGTGCTATAGAGTGGACTGCACCAGTAGGAACCCACCACTGTTTGATGTAAGTGCAATCTTAGTAGCAGCAATATCCTTGCTTGTGAATCCCTTTTTGTGGAAAGCAATGATGATTGCACGTGTTTCCTTGCAGATAACCATGGTGAACAGAAGAAGAACAATGATTTCAAGCACCACCTGGCAAGGGCTGGCAAGAGTGTGCCAGAAACATCTCTAGGCACCTGGAGAGAAAGAACGAGAGGCAGCTCCCAGCCCTCGCTGGCTCAGCTGATCCGCGGGTGGCAATTAAGGGGCCAAGCAGCCAGGAGGTGACTGGGCAAGGGAAGGGCTGCCTCCTTTGCTGGCCACACCCACCACCTTCACTAGGGCTAATTTGGGGGGTAAGGCTTATATTAGACCCACTCCCAAAAAAATCAGGCTAGGACTTATTTTCAGGGTAGGTCGTATTTTCGGGGAAACATGGTAGGAATAGTAGCATCATGTCCAAGAAGTAAACAGACAAGCTGATCAGGGGGATTTTATCTACATTCCTTTAAATTTGGATTTATTTTAAAAAGGTACTGCTGGTAATTTGAGATTAATACATTTGGGGTAGGAGAGGTTATAGAAGAGGAGTGCTTACATTCTTGGAATATCTGAAAATGGTATTTCCATATATTTTCTGTTCATAACTCTTAAATGGCAGAAAAAAAGTTAGCTTTAGATTGGAAATTTGCTAAATTCCAAACATATAGCATCAGTTATTGTACATAAATGAACCTTTACTTGGGGAAGGGCTGCGTGATTCAGTTCTTCCTCCCTCTCTCATCCCCATTGCTGTAGTGTTTTTCTTTTTCTAATGTTTTTGTTAATTTTATGAAATTGAAATATAAACACCTCTGTAATTAAAAAAAAGTTTAATGCAGAAGGAAGTTAGGATGACTTAAAAACAGTTTGAGACAATTTGGTTTCTTTCTGTTAAATTGACACCAAAATAGGGCAAGAGTGCATTTTGTGGGACTATGAACAGATTTTCAGAAAAAACTGCAGACTACAGGAACCATTAGCACTTCTCAGGTGACCCTGAGGACACAGACAAACCCCCAAGTGGCCTCAATGACTCTCTAAAAGAATGCAAATGACCAGCTGTCTTCAAGGAATATAAATCCTTCCATTCCCCACTATCCTGTCAGAGCTGAAGAAGCTTCTTGGATGAGAAGTGAAACATCTTCAAAAGAAAAACAAGAAAGTCCAGTTATCTCCTGAAAAAGAACCTTTGGGACTACCAAAAACTGAGTACCAAACAAATTTTTCCCATAAGGAGTAATGTAGTGAGTCACAAGGCATTCAACACCAACAACTTCTAGCTTGTAAATTGAGTACCAACAAATCATGAGTACCGGGACAAATTTGTCATGTCAAAATGTGTTGAGTATCAAATCCGATGAGTTTCAAAGCAGTTGAATACCAAGGTACCACTGTATTTTTGTCTATGCGAGTTCAGTGTGGGATGGTCTGAAAATCCTGGGACAAGTATCTGTACAGTACATAAGATAGGATACCATCTTTGCATTATGTGTACGTGGAGAAGCAATCTACCGTATTTTTCGGAGTATAAGACGCACCAGAGTATAAGATGCACCTTAGTTTTGGGGGAGGAAAATAGGGGGAAAAATCTACCTACCAGGTATTCATCTGGTTAGCGTCCTTAGTCTGGTCAGTTTCAGCACATTATTTTATCCCCTGGTTAGGTCTGAAAAAAATCTTCTTCAGAGGGAATAGCAATGAAAACAAGTCTGCAAAGACTTAGGGCTGGAAAAAAAAACTTCTTTGGAGGAAGTAGCAATAAAAAAATCCTGCAAGCTGGGAAGATTGTTAGCACCTCATTAGGGCTGAAAAAACCTTTTTCAGAGGGAGTAGCAATGAAAACAAGCCTGCAAGACTGGGAAGATAGTTAGCACTTTGTTAGGGCTGGAAAAAAAGCTTCGAAAAAGCTACATTCGGAGTGTAAGAGGCACCCAAATTTTCAGCCTCTTTTTGGGGGGGAAAGGTGCGTTTTATAATCCGAAAAATATGGTAGTTCTTCAAATTGGGGGGGGAGAATTCTATCACTTACAATTTCTATCATTTTTATAAATCTGTTAAATTGAGCTTGCTGCACTTCAAAATATTTTCTTAAAAGTTATATTAAAATTTGTACACTTTTTATGCACTTTCATGAGAAGAAATTCAGAAGAAAAAAGGAAAATGGTGTGGATTGGTGAAGGTTATAGGCCACACCTGGCTTCTACTGTATGTGTCTTAAACAGTATGATACATAGTCCAAATTCCACCATTCCACATTAAGCTTCCTATGATACAGCCAACTTCATGCACTGCACTTATATAGAGGGTTTTTTTTCTCTAAAATTTCAATCGGAATATATGCTTCCTCTAAACCTGTCTTCATAATAGATTTTCTAGTGAACACTATGGTCAGCTAAAAGCCTGAGCTCACCTATGAGGTGACTTGAGGTGAGATATCACACATATTTCAATAGGGATTTAAACCTAGGTTTCCATGATCCAAGTCTCTCATCTTAACAATTACATAATTTCACAGAATAACAAAAGCTAATCACTCTGCTGTCTGATTCACAACATACTCTCCATATAATTAGAATTGCAAAGGTATGTACATTTACCTATAATGAAAATTCTACTGTGTTCATTGGAACTAATTTCTGAATAGATGTATTTTATTTATTGCCCATGTTGACGCTTTTTCCTTCATCAACATTTGGAGTACAGGTGGGCAATGTAATTTTTTTTTTCATAGTCCATGAAGTTCTCCCAAATTGCATTAATCAAAATCCAAGGGCAAACCACAAAAACTTACAGTGCTCTGATTATCATCTGATTTTCACTTAGCCAATATGTAAAATAAATCATTAGCCTTCAACTGAATAACAGAATAACAGAGTTGGAAGGGACCTTGAAGGTCTTCTAGTCCACCCCCTGCCTGGCAGAAACCCTTATACCAAAGGGTAGGCAAACTACAGCTCTTTGAGGACCTGTGGACTTCAACTCCCAGAATTCCTGAGCCAGCCATGCATGCATGGCTGGCTCTGGAATTCTGGGAGTTGAAGTCCACAGGTCCTCAAAGAGCTGTAGTTTGCCCACCCCTGCCCTATACCATTTTAGACAAATCGTTGTCCAATATCTTCTTTAAAATCTCCAGTCTTGGATAACTGGAAGACTTTCAATGAATCAGCAACCTAACAAATTTCACTTTGCCTAGAAATAGGTCAGGCTTAGGGGTGGATTCCTACTTACCTCGCTGCCGGTTCGGTCCCTCCCGCGCCGCATGGGCGCTCCTCGTGGGCACGCACGCACATGCACAATAATGAAAAATCCTGGGGGGGGAAGCTGAAAAAAAGATGGTGACCACATGCACAGTGCTGGAACTCGGCTTCTGCGCATGCTCAAAAGGAAAAAAAAATTAAAATTCAAAAAAAATGTAAAAAAATGTAAAAAAATGTAAAAAAAAATAAAAAAAAAATAAAAAAAATAAAAAAAAATTAAAAAAATTTAAATTTTTTTTTAAAAAATTAAAATTTTTTTAAAAAATTTAAAATTTTTTTAAAAATTAAAAAACATTAAAAAACATTAAAAAACATTTTAAAAAATTTAAAAAAGATGGCAGTGCCTACGGACCGGCACCGACCAATCCGGTTTGGTGATGTCATCATGACATCACCAGCGGATCGCTACTGGTTCGGGCGAACCAGTCCGAACCGGGAGGAATCCACCCCTGGTCAGGCTACACAAAAGTGAAACAAAAGAAACAGGGTTTTTTTTAAGTATTTGAACTGGCCACTTTTATTAATACTACTGCTTTGTTTTGATTTTGCCATACACCCAAAAAGATGTAGGGTTTTATTCAGAGTAGTCCCAGATTTTGCATTTTTAGGGTTCTTTAAAAAGACATATTAAGTCCTAGTTTGCTTCATGATTCTATGTCACTGTTACATGTAAGAGTCATAGTAACTAAGCCGGGATATTGCCTGTAGTATGGGTTTGCACAACTACTGTATTTGGCTCAGTCCTCAACTCATCAACTTAAAAAAACAAACATATTCAACCTTGGATGTGTATAGAGTTTGTTTGAGAGCCCAGCTCTAACTATTGATTAAAAAATCTGAATTTTCCACTGAGTTTAATTGGGATTCAAACAATGGATGCTACCCCCCTCCCCCTCTGGTACCCTTTAATGAGGGTACCAGATCTGTGAAGCAAAATCTGAATTATATGTTCAGATTTTTGGTTACCCAGTTCCAGTAGCTTTACTATGTGGAACTTGTAGGAATAGTAACATCATGTCAATAATACAAGAGCACACAATAGATTCAAACTCAATGTAAACCGCTCGAAACTCGACTGCAGAAAATACGACTTCAGCAACAGAGTAATCAGTGCCTGGAATGCACTACCTGACTCTGTGGTTTCTTCCCCAAACCCCAAAAACTTTAACCTTAGATTGTCTACAGTTGACCTCACCCCATTCCTAAGTGGTCTGTAAGGGGCGTGCATAAGCTCACCACTGTGTCTACGGTCCCTGTCCTACTGTCCTATTGTCTAATTTTTACCTATACATACTTTGCTTTTGTTTATGTTTATATCATACCTGTTATCTTGTACACGTGTTAACAAAATAAATAAATAAATAAATAAATAAATAAATAAATAAATAAATAAATAAATAAATAAATAAATAAATAAATAAATAAATAAATAAATAAATAAATGTCCAAAAAGTAAACAGACAAACTGGTCAGGGGGATTTTATCTACAGTCCTTTAAATTTGAATTTTTTAAAATACTGCTGATAACTTGAGATTAATACATTTGGGGTAGGGAAGGTTATACAAGAAGAGTATTTATATTTTTGGAATTTCTGAAAATGTATTTCTATAATATCTCTCTTAGGGCATTACAAAAATAGGAGACTTTGAGGAAGTTTCTTACAAAGTGCTTTAGAACAGCGCCCCCTCCTCCATTTCCAAAAGTGAAGCAAAACTCATTATTGTATTGCATGAAAAATACTTTTTGGAAATGCAAAGTGTATCAAGATTCCTTAGCAAGGAGAATCATGCTGCTTCCATAATACAAAATGTTCCACTAAAACAAAACACTAAATCACAGAATTATTGTCTCAGCAAAGAACAACTTATACTTATCTAGACATGACAAAAGTCTATCTATTTGGGTTTGAGATTCTGGGAGGTGCCATACTGACATATTTCCCTGGAGGAAGGTTGCTGTAGACCAGGGGTGTCAAACTCAAGGATCTGGCCCGCGGGGTGCTTAGATCTGGCCCATGGGGCCAACCTGGAAACAGTGAAGGACCAGCCCGCAGTGCCTCTGCCAGCGAAACCGGAGCTCCGTTTTCGCTGGCAGAGGGTTGCAGGAGGCCATCACAGCCGAAAATAGAGCTTGGGAGCCCGTTTTCCCGGGCAAATGAAACGTTGAAATTTTCAAATGTTCAAAAAAAATTCAACAAAATGAAATTTAATGTGGAGAAAAGCAAGGTTTACATTTAGGCAAGAAAAACCAAAGGTACAAGTACAGATTAGGTAAAACCTGGCTCAAAAACAGTAACTGTGAGAGGGACCTTGGAGTCCTAGTGGACGATCAATTAAATATGAGCTAGCAGTATGTGGCAGTAGCCAAAAAAACTAATACAATCCTTGGTTGTATAAACAAAGGCATAGACTCAAAATCACATGAAGTATTAGTACTTTATAAAATTTTAGTAAGACCATACCTGGAATACTGTATCCAGTTTTGGTCACCAAACTATAAAAAAGATGTTGAGGCTTTGGAAAAAGTACAGAGAAGAGCTACTAAGATGATTAAAGGCCTGGAGATGAAAACATATGAAGAATAGTTGCAGGATTTAGGCTTGGCTAGTCTAGGCAAAAGAAGGACTGGGGGGGGGGGCATGATAGCAGTATTCCAGTATTTGGGGATCTGCCACAAAGAAGAGAGGGTCAACCTATTTTCCAAAGCACCAGAGGGCAGGACAAGAAATATATGCCCATGCATATATGGACTGCCCAAAATCCACAAAGAGGGAACTCCATTCAGACCAATTGTCAGCAGCATCAACTCTGTCACCTACAACATTGCAAAACATCTAACCACCTTATTAGCTCCTCTAGTTGGAAACACCACCCATCACAACAACAATTCACAGGACTTTACCAGCAAGGTTTGGAAACTAAAACTGGACACGGATGAAACCATGGTTTCCTATGATGTGACTTCCCTCTTCACCTGCATTCCAACTAATTTAAGCTGTCATGGTAGTGAAAAAATGAGTGCAACAAGACAGCACCTTAGGTGAGAGAACCAACCTCAGCCCAGACCACGTATGTGCCATGCTGGACCTCTGCTGGACCACTACCTATTTTAAATAAAATGAAGGTTTCTACAGACAAAAACACGGCTGCACCATAGGTTCACCTGTGTCTCCCATTTTGGCCAATCTCTACATGGAAGAGGTAGAAACCAAAGCCTTAGACTCCTTCATAGGAATTCCACCCACTCATTGGTATAGGTATGTGGACGATACTAGGGTCAAGATCAAAACACATGAATTGGAAACATTCACCAAACATATCAACTCTGTGGACCGATACATCAAATTCACATGGGAAGATGTTAAGGAAAATAGTCTAGCCTTCCTGGACTGTGCAGTACACATTAAGAAAGAAAGAAGCCTTAACATGGAAGTTTACAGAAAACCCACTCACACGGATCAATATTTATATTTTGATTTCCACCATCCACTGGAGCACAAAATGGGAGTCATCAGAAACCTACACCACTGAGCTGAAGGCCTGCCTACCAGCAAAGATGGGAAAGAAAAAGAATGAAAACACATCAAGGAAACCCTCAGAACATGTGGCTATCCCAAGTGGGCCTTCATCAAATCCCAAAAAAGATCCTACAGAGTTCCTCCATAACAGACAATTAAGAGAACAATAAATGAAGCAATGTTGTCATTCCATACATTGCAGGAATGTCGGAAAAGCTCAGGAGGATCTTCAGCCAACATAATATACATAATATGCACACTTCAAACCCAAGAGTACACTAAGGCAAAGCTTGTCCACCCCAATGATAAAACACCCAGACACAAACTGAGCAATGTGGTATATGCAGTACAATGCAGTGATCTGTACATTGGGGAAACAAAACAACCATTTCATAAATGCATGGCACAACATAGGAGAACAAACCCATAAGGACTAGATTCAGCAGTCCATCTGCATTTAAAAGACACAGGCCACTCTTTTGAAGACAACGAAGTCCATATTTTGGACAGAGGGGATCGCTGTTTTGAAAGAGGGATTAAAGAGGCCATCTATGTCAAAATTGAACAGCCCTCTCTCAATAGAGGGTGAGGGATACAACATCATCTATCTCCAATCTACAACACAGTCCTTTCAACAGTTCCAAGTAGGCTCCACACCAGTGGTGGGATTCAAATAATTCCACAACTGGTTTGCTGAAAATGTGCATGTGGCTTCCGCGCATGGCTTCCACACATGCACTGCTTCTGCCACATGGCAAGGCTCAACCGAACAGCCTTTCAGGGCTCTCCGGGGCAGTGGTTGCTTCTCTCCACACTGCTGGTAGAGCGTCTTGTGCAATTTAGCAGCTGTGAGCCGCCACTTTCCTCTAAGTCCCATCCGGAAAGTGCTGCGGCTGAGAGAAACAGCATTCAACATGGCTGCTGCTTCTCTATGCCGCAGCACTTTCTGGATGGGACTTAGAGGAAAGCGGCAGCTCACAGCTGCTAAATTGCACAAGACGCTGTCCCAGCAAGAGCAGCAGCAGAGAGAAGCAGCTGCCGACCCGGAGAACACATGGAGTGTCTCCACGAGTGACCGAGGCCTGGCAAGGGATGGAAGAAGCTTTCCAGTTGGGACTTCTTACAGGTAAGAAGAACCATCCGGTCCATTCCCAAACTGCTTTGGCCCTCCTACGCCCATGCCGCTGCCCCCCTCTGTGGCCCTTTGGCCTAGCGCTGCAGGCCGCAGGCCAAATAAATTGCTTCAGCCTAGGGGGCCTTAGTTTGAGGCCAGAGGAGGGTGGTGGCATGCGGGTGGAAGCCAGCGACCGAGCAGGCGGGGGCGGGGCCAGCGAGAGGTGGTATTTGCTGGTTCTCCAAACTACTCAAAATTTCCGCTACCAGTTCACCCGAACCGGTCTGAACCGGCTGAATACCACCTCTGCTCCACACCCATTTGCACCACTCAGATGAACCTGATAACACAGATAAACCTCCAGATGATCTTAACAACTCAATAAAAGAATGCAAATGACCAGCTGTCTGCAAGGAGTATAAATCCTTCCATTCCCCACCATTCAGTCAGAGCTGAAGAAGCTTCTTGGATAAGAAGCGAAACGTCTTCAAAGAAAAAACAAGAAAGTCCAGTTGCCTCCTGAAAAAGTACCTTTGGAACAACCATGACCTGGATGACTGAGAATCTCAACAGTCTTTCATCTTGAATTGTAGCTTTGATATCAGACATCTATTTTCTCACTTTACACATCCGGAAGTGGTCTATGTTGTGGCCTGGAGCTTTTTGACTGTCATCTTTTAAACACTTTATACTTTACAATGTATACTTTGGGGTTCGTCTCATTCTGATGCTTCCTGTGTGAAGGTAAAGGTTGAGAATATGTATTAGCATCAGAACATTCTTCTTTCCGATGGTAGCACATAGGTAGCAGCTGCAATTGTTATTGGGATGTCGCACCAAAAACCAGGATCAACAGCCCTGCACTTCCAACCTGACTCATGAGACTAGAAGAGGATTATCATAAAAGCAGGTAATGGATGCATGGGTTAAATGGGGTAGTTTAAGAGAGGATGTCTTAAAGCAAACTTTTAATCTGGCAGATTTCATGCATCTCATCTTGCAACTTCATCCTTCCCTCAAAGTTCTCAAAGAAACAGGATTAAGAATTGGAAGTTATTAATTAGAGACTCCTCACATCCTGTGCAAACCCAAAAGAATGAACACTGTTTTAACCTGCTTTATTTGTTTATACATTTGATTGATTTTTTTAACATGTCCTGGGTGCTGCAGCAAAAGATAGTATACATAGTGCTCCATTCCTGACCTTCAACAATTCCCTATGAGGTTTGGTTGAGAAAGACTGGTTAAAAAGGCTACCCAGTGATCTTACATGGCTGAGGGTGACCTTGAATTTGGATCTTCTTAATAGCAGGTCACTATCCTGAATGGCTTTTAAGTAAATTCCTGGAGAAAAGAGGTGTTATCAAGGGATATTAGTTTTGAGTCAACTACCCCTGGGCTGACGGCAATGTATCCCCAAATGCCACTTGCAGGGGAACAACAGCAAGAGAGACATACAGTATATCTTCTTCACCTCCTGTTTGTGAGCAAACCAGAGACATCTGGTCATTATGAGAAATAAAATACTCAATAAAGTTAGTACTGGCTTGATCCCGAAGGAATATTCTTCTGTTTTGATGTTCTGGATATTTTAATGTTCTTTCTCCTTTTTTTGTTGAAAATTGTTCTCTCATGCTCATGGTCCTTTTTTAAAAATTCTCTATATGCTCTTTGCAACAAACAGCATTTTGGGGGGGAAATTCCAAAAGGTTATTTTGACTGGTAACTTCTGAGGTAAATACAGTGAATTAGATAGACCTTTTAAAATCATATTTAGCATATAGTTTTGATATTTATATCAAAATATCAAAATCTGATATTTGATAAATTTGTTTAAAAAAGTAAATATCCTGAAATTGTTTTAATCTTAACATTCATAAAAGAGAATCAACTGCTTCTTCTTCCTAATTCTAGAATCCTGTTATCTATTGCTTTGTTTCCTTATGTATATATTGTTGATGAAAACAAAGAAACAGCTCTGAAGAAATCTTAGGTTTCAAAAGAAAATACTCAACTGCCTAAAGAAAACTGAGTGGTGTGTAGAATCCATTCATTTTGAGATAGTTTCTACTTAAAGAAGAATTCATTCTGAGAAACTTTCCACTTCAAGTGTAAATGTCAGGGTGATTAGAATAATGACTGAAAATGTACTCAGGAAATGAAATACAATGAACATTTGCATAGTCAAAGGGTAGCATCTTTTAAGCTGTTCCTGGTCAGGAAAAAATGTCTGAAAAGGACGCTTCATGATACTTTACGGCCAAGTCCCCTGATGTATTTTGGGCTATGAATACATTTTTACACTGCCAGATCTTGGAGACTAAGAAGGTTTATACATTTTGTGCAGCAAACACATAAACCCATTTGGAATTTTGAGAACAATTTGGATGCACTTATAAAATGGCTACCATTGAAGACATTGTCCATATACAAAACAGCCACCATGGTGGGCATGGCCATTCACAAAACAACAACTCACTAGTAAGTAAACTGATCAGCATGCTCTCCATCTCCCCTTTAGCCTTCCAAAACTGCTTTCTAAAATAAGCTCCTCTTTTGGCTAAGTGTTGCCCCACCCATTCTTAATTTCTAAGCAGAAGAAGTAGGCTGCAATTACTCAACAATTTTATTTTCCAACCATGCTAATGAGCCCATGTGTAATAATTGCATAGACTATGTAGTGCCCAGAAACATTCTTAGAAATAAAGTTGATCTTGAAGTCTGGTGTTTTGTTTGGCAGCATGTCAGCCTCCCAATTAGTGCTTATGATAAAATAATGTTAATTCTAATTAAAAATCAGACATAGCAGGGTGCCTGTTTTTCGGCAGGTACAAATGTATGGTATTTTGACATCTAGGTGTATCCTGTTAAGGTCTCCAGTTAGGAACCATGTCATTGGTTCGGGAGTAGGGCGGCATATAAGAACCAAGAAATAAATAAATAAATAAATAAATAAATAAATAAATAAATAAATAAATAAATAAATAAATAAATAAATAAATAAATAAATAAATAAATAAATAAATATTGTTATTATATTTTATGCTACTTCCTATATAAATGGATCTCAGATATTATAAAATATAAATGCATGATAAAAAGGTTTTTTTAAAAAAAAAGGCAAGAGAAAGAAACCCTGGGAAATGAAAACAAAGGCTAGCAAAAGAAAAACCCTTTATCCCACATTCATGTAAAAAGGCCTAGGTGAATTGTAAATCTTAAGAAGAATGTAACTGGAGGTGCATAATGGTGTTCACTAGACAAAACATTCCAGAAAACAGCCATCATTACAGAGAAAGCCTCAATGCAGTAACTGCAATATGGAATTTTGTGGTTCCAGGCACACACAGTTGGATTTCTCCTGAAAATCTCAAGAATTGAGGTCTATAAGAGCCAGTTTTGTCTAGTGGTGGTTCAAGCATCACACTAGAAAGTAGGAGGCCATCAGTTCTAGCCCCACCTTAGCCATGATAGGCAGCTGGGTGACCTTTGACCAGTTGCTCTCTCTCAGCCCAACTCATCTCATTGCATTGTTGTGGGGAAAATAGAAGGAGGAAGGTGTGTTGGATATGAGTTGTTTGTAAAAATAATAAAGGCGGGATACAAATAAATTCAATCAGAGGGTGATTTAGATATTGTAAAAAAATAGAGATGAGTAGAGCAAACATATTGCTGATTCCTTTCCCAAAAATGATTGATAACCACCTCAGCAGATTCATACAGATACAAAAAAATAGCACTCAGGGCAAAAAAAGCCCTATAGTATACAACAGCATAGTTGCCAGAATTCAACGACATAAATACTTTTTTATACAATTCCTGCAAGTAGGGCAGAACTATTGTACCACAATAAACCTCCCTCCCTCCTCATGAAGAAAATCCAGTAATTTATCCATGTTGATATTATCCAAAGTTGTTGAGATATCAAACAGATTCGACAGAATGGCCTCACTAAAGAAATCAAATTGAAAATTCTGTGAGATGTGTCTAGAGGTGTCCAGAGAATAAATGAATGAGGGAATGGATGAGTGGGAGAGTGAGTGAGTGAATTGAAATATGCACACCTTTAAAGGTGAGGTTCATTGAGATTGCTTCTTTTATTTCCCTCAGCCTTTCAAATATCTGGTTATGGAGACCCGCCTGCTCATTCCGCTCTACATTATTTCATTCTTCCAAGCATCAGGAGCCAGACAGGGTAAGTTTGATTTCTGTATATATTTCAGAATGAACACTAGAGCTACGTCAGGGACAAATGCTAATCTAGTAGTTTTCAAGTTGTGCCCCTGAGATCCCAATTTTCCAGTGCAAAACACAACCAAAAACCATGGTATATTCTGTATGCTGTATAGGTGCAATGGTTCACCAAAGAGATCTCCTAAACCCAGTGCTCAGCCATCTGCATGTTTCGTAAAGGGATCCCTGAGTAAAGATACAATCAGTGACCCTCTTCGCTTTGTTGCTTGATGGTAGTATTTTTATTCATTTGCTTGCCTTCTCCTTATGATTCAGACTTAAAAGAAGGTAGCAAAATGAGTAAAAGCTGATGCTTCTTTCACCTTGTTCTTCTAACTGTTTACTTTCAGGGCCCTGCAAAGCAACAGGGTGATGATATAACTGGGCTTTCTAACTATCATGGGGCTCTTGCTTTGGAAGGTGCCAAGATATTGAGTCTCGGATCTTCCTTCTTGTTCAGTGTGATATGAAAGGAAGAGGAGAAAAGGGTTCCAGGGATAGTGGGGAAGTGGCTGAATTGAATGGATTGATGGGTGAGAGAGGCTTTATCCCACATTTCTTTTTTGTAAATAAGCAGAACTATCCCACTGTTTGCTGACCCAAACCCAAATTAGGAAAATATGGTTCAAATAAATAAGTAAGAGAAGGGGAAGCTAATAATTTACATATGACAACGAAGGGTCAGAAGGAATAGAAGCAGGAGCTAGCTTGGGTGTGAGGTTTCCATGAGAAAAAGCAGGCTAAGTGCCAGAAGCATTTTGTATAATTTGTTATTGAAATCAACATCTCATATCAGTTTATAAGGAAAACAGTAAAGGGCGACATGGTTGTTTACCAGCGGTGGGTTGCTCCCGGTTCGGCCCGATTCTGAGAACCAGTAGCGGTGGCAGCTCCGCCCACCCACCCGGGATGCTTCTGTGCATGCTCAGACGCTTCTGCGCATGCGCAGAAGTGTCACACGAGCGCGGTCATAAACCAGTAGCAACGGGTTTTAGAACCCACTACTATTGTTTACCCATCATTGGTTAAAAAAAAGAGTACCCCATGATATAATGAATATTTCTTTCATAACAAAAGTGTTGCCCAATGGCTGGCTATATCCATAATATCTTTTCCAATAACGAAATCTGCTCATCCACTAAAAAGAAAAAAAAGGGGGGGGAGGGGAGGAATAAGCCTTCTTTTGCCCGCTCAGCAGATCTGCCTGGCGCAGTGAGTTTCACATATCACAGAATGAAATGACACGACAGATTTTCACCTCTCTACTAACAGAATCTTCTAATCTGGATTGTTTATATGACTCATTTGAGACAGTCATTTGCACCTGGATCCCTGAGAAAAATGCTACGAAAGCACAATGCCAACTCACTGCTTCGGTCGAATATGAGTAAGTAATCAGTAAAATGCATTTAGAAGATAAAAACCAGTTTGCCTTGTCCTAGGTCTATTCAAGTCATTCATCAATAGAAAAAAAAGCATCTAATCTCTTGTCAAAGAAATATATAGAATATTGGTTTTCAATGACTTTCATAAAGCTACCAAGCACATTGTCTTCAATACTCTTAGCAAAATACTGACTTTGAATTCTTACACCCCTGCACCAGTGGTGGGTTGCTCCTGGTTCGGCCTGGTTCTAAGAACTGGTAGCGCTGGCGGTGGGAGGCTCTGCCCACCTGCCCATGACCCTTCTGCACATACGCAGAAGTGTTGCACGCACGAGTGAGTACGCGCGCGAACTGGTAGTAAAGGGTTTTAGAACCCACTACTGCCCTGCACCTTAATAATTTGCACTTCTGTGTTATAAGAATTTTATTAATCCCTGAGATTCTCAAACTGTGGATAGTAACCACTCCAAGAGATCAACACCAATTTCAGGGTTGATAGTAAAACTTTTTCTTATATAGTCTTCATCAAAATAGTCAAGCTCAATTTTTTTAGTATTCTTAATTTTTTGTTAAGTTCAGTTAAATTTTTGACTTTGTCAAAAAGTCAATCAGTTTTGTTAACTTTTCGTTAAGTTCAGTTAAAAGTTTAACAAGTTAACTTGTAACACAATTAACAATATTGTCATCTGTAAACAGGGTTTCTCAACCTAGGCAAGTTTCCCCATGTTGGCTGGGGAATTCTGGGAGTTATTTTACTATTTATTTATTTAGATGTATTAGCTGCCCAGTTCCAGTGGATTCTGGGATGTGTACAAACTAGAAAAAAACCAAAAAAACAGCTAGAAATATAAAATCAGATAGTCCAAAC
Source organism: Diadophis punctatus similis (assembly GCA_023053685.1). Classification (NCBI taxonomy): domain Eukaryota; kingdom Metazoa; phylum Chordata; class Lepidosauria; order Squamata; family Dipsadidae; genus Diadophis; species Diadophis punctatus. The sequence continues at coordinate 26,594,536 of JALIGW010000004.1, read as the reverse complement.
TAAAAAAATATAATAAGTCACATAATCTAATAAATCTAATGAATGACATAATCAGCAAAACAAAACATAAGCTTTAAACAAATCATCAGCATCAAACCCAGGCCTGGGACCGCCCTAGGAGAAGGATCTAGGACAATTCACCATGGTCTACTCACCCCAGCCAACTCACCACAGAATTGGTGAATTGCCGCAGGACAATTCAATGCTGTATTGTTTCATTCAGTTACTTTTATTATTGGTGACCATGTTTTTGTCAAAAGTATTGTAGCTCTTGTATTTCTGGATTGACTTTCTTTCTTTTATTATTATTGGCCATGGTTCCATCAAAATTAATTTAACTTTTGTATTTGTTGAATTGTCCCGTGGCAATAAACTTACTCATCTGGAGTATCTAAATTGGAAATAGCAGACTGGCACCTGAACATTAATAAAGTTCTAATAAAGTTTCAAGCTATCACACCATAGGACCAAAAGGCAAGATCTCCTCAGTTAATCTTAAAATATAGATTTAGAGATATTGGGAAATTTCTCTTTTATCTATTTCATTCTGAATTTATGTTACAGTTTTATGCACATAAGCATCAATATTCCAAATTGGGCCTGGCTAGAGAATAATTCTTTCAGTGATATTAAATTAATAACCAATTCCTGCATGTGAGTTATCTGATCCTACAACGACTATCTTGCATTGTGTAAATGAATTGTTTATGTGCAAAATTTAGAAATTTGTGTGCCTTATGACAAGTCTTCCTTGCAGGAAACCACCTAAGACATGTCAAATGAATGGGACGAGCATAAGAAGCTGTAAGCTGATTCTTGAGGTAAGTAATCCTTTTACAAAATCCTGGCTAATGTGAACAATCTTTTTACAAAAGTTGTTCTCAGTATATGATGGTGGAAAAAACAGTATTTGATGAAGCAAATTTTGTAGCACTTACAGCTACAAAATGATTAATCCTCCAACACCAAAAAGTTATTTGTCCTTTGGCTGCATATTTCGGCATATTAAAATTGCCCCATTTCAAGATATAAGGCTGAAATGTCTGTTTCAATAATAATTTGACTTGTTCATTGATATCGGTATGTGAAGACTCGGGTATTATATACGACTCTTATTCTTCTCCATATTGCTTTGATCCATTCCCTTTACTTTGGAAGAGGGGGGAAAAAAGAACATGTCAACTATCACCAAAGCCACCAAACTTTTAAGGATATATACAACATAACAGTTAAAACTGATTTAACAGTTGTGGGGTGATTTTATTTACTTATTTCAATAAAAATTGAATTCAAACTGAATATCACAATTCATAAATTAAGAATAATGTTTAAATGTACAATGAAATATGCAAACACCATCTCTCCATCAATAAAAAAAACAATTACCGAATTTCCACAAAACATTAATTAGAGAAAAAAATGAATAGAAAGTTGTTACAAAAAATATGACACAAAATACCATAAAAATCAAGAGTTGTAAAATTTGTCTTCACAATCCTTTTTTTTTTAAAGGAGTTAAAATACACTTCCAGGAAAAGGAAGTCTTTAAAGCCCTACATGGCTTAGGACCAGGTTACCTCCGGGACCACATCCTATCTCATACTTCCCTTCGACCGGTCAGGTCCCACAGAGTGGGTCTCCTCCAGGGCCCGTCAACCAAACAATGCCGGCTGGTGGGGCCTAGGGGGAGGGCCTTCTCTGTGGGGGGCCCTGTTCTCTGGAACCAACTCCCCCCAGAGATCCGAATTATCCCCACCTTGCTGGCCTTCCGAAAAGCCATTAAGACATGGCTCTTCCTGCAGGCGGGGTGATTTGAGACAATTTCACATCTTAGGTCTCCCCCACGTATGTATGGCTTTGTATGTTTTTTAAATTCTTTTTTTAAACTGTTTTTAAATTATTATATTGTTTAGTTGTTCTTTAAATGTTGTATGCCGCCCTGAGTCCCCAGAGAGTAGGGTGGCATATAAGAACACTAAAATAAATAAATAAATAAATAAATAAATAAATAAATAAATAAATAAATAAATAAATAAATAAATAAATAAATAAATAAATAAATAAATAAATAAATAAATAAATAAAATAAGTTGATTCAGAACCAAGATGCCATTACAAAAAAGCTCCTTTGTCTCAAATGAACATCAGCCTAATGCCAGATTAAGAATCAGAGATGGAACTGAGAGTCAGGCTAGCATAGTTTCATAACTGAGAAGAAAGCCTCATTTCTGGATTGCATCCTCTTCTACTGAGGATCTCAATTTAGATACCGTACCTATATTGGCCTTGATTCTGTATTTGTATTTGTTTATTTGTCAAGCATATATGATTATAAGCAAAGTACAAACAGTAAAACATGATTGAATATATATGTAATATTACAAGCATGAATAAGAGTAAAAGAGGTATGATTATATGGGTACATAGGACAGGAACGGTAGGCACGATTGTGCGCTTATGCACGCCCCTTACTGACCTCTTAGGAATGGGGTGAGGTCAATGGTAGATAATAAGAGGTTGAAGTTTTTGGGGTTTGGGGAAGAAACTACTAAGTCAGGTAAAGTGTTCCAGGCATTGACAACTCTGTTGTTGAAGTCGAATTTTTTGCAATCAAGTCTGGAGCGGTTTACATTAAGTTTGTATCTATTGTGAGCTCGTGTATTATTACGGTTGAAGCTGAAATAGTCGTTAACGGGTAGGAATATAATTACTCTCTGGAATAATTGAAAAGATAGACAGAATTTTAAGCTTCCTGTGTAAAACAAATTTAGGACTTTAAAAGAAATTGGTTACATTTCCATCCTAAATAAACTAGAAGCTAGTAAAAGCTGAGCTTCATTAAATTAAAATGCTAAAAAAATACGTGTCACCTAACTTTCAACAGAAATCTCGATCAGTATTCTGAACCAACTACACTTTTCAAACCATCTTCAAAACGTCCATGTAGAATAGATTACTGTAAGACTACATAAAAAAAGCAAAACTATACTAACAGTATCAAAATCATTGCTTTCCCCAAAAACTAAAAGCCAGCTCTAGGAACATTAATTAAAGTTATTTAAAGACACTTTTTTAAGATTGCGAAGAATGTATCACGATACACAACACACATACACACAAAATCATACATATGCTACAACTCAGAAATGCATCCCAAAATAACATTGTGAAGATGACCTGCTGTAGTATTACAGTATGTCTGTGTGAAAGTTTCCTTGCAAATTATATAACTGAACAGTAAATCTCCAATTTTAATTAAGAACATTTAATAGCCATACCTATCAAGAGTTTACAGAACATCATCTGACATACTTTCATTTTATGTACTGTTCTTTGCAACAACATCTGTGATAGAATAACTAGTTTTGTTCTTAATTAACAGTGCTATATTTGTTTTTAGGATTACAGCTTGGCTATTGTAGACAATATTCTCTTGGTTGTGTCTTGCCTTACTGGGGAGAAGTGGACAGAGGTTCATAAACAGACAATAAAACCATTTCAGAACAGTAAGTTGAAAATGTCTGGTTTGAGATATTTGATACTTTGCCATGTGCTAGTTCACTGGATTGTATGATATATTTTTCTGTTTTCCATTCCTATGATTCCATGTGCTATATTTCATGTAGCCAAAATAGCACTATGCAATGGAAATTAGGTTCCACCCAGAGAAAAAGTGTAACAGTCATTGTGACATATAGGCAACAGCTGTTATCTTTTATTTTAGCTATCAATGAGAGTCATTCAACCAATTAAATACAGTCTTTGCTAAACCGGTAGTGGAAACTCAAGGATAATGATAGCTTTGGACTGAAATAATGAATAATGATGTGAAGAAAAAAAAATGTAGCAACAATCACAACACAAGTAGGTCATAATTCAGTACTGTAATGAATGCTTGCAGCTTCTCAAAGCAACTGAAACACTCATCCAAACCCACAGCTCAAAATATTGAGAATGTATCATGTATCAAGAACCTTCCTGTGTCATCTGACCTTATGTATGCATGCAAATAAAATATTTCTGCCAGGATCACTGATGAGATGAAATAATGAGGACTGTGAATTTTATGCCGAATCAGATTAGACTCAGCATAACTATTGTTGTCTCCCATGTTCTGGAAAGTACTTGAGACCACTACTATTTTTTCCACGAAGGAATACCATTTATATAGGCATTATATAACCTTCCAATTCTGAGGTCCTTCAGAGCACTTACAGCTCCTTCAAAAACCCAGCCAACAAGGTTAAAAGCCATGTGAGTGAGATAACATAATTAGAGGATGCCAAGCTAGGAAAGTTGCACTTTATCAAAGGAAAGTACTTGATTCATTCATGGTTATATCAAAGTCAGCTTGCTAACTCTCTACCCAAATTTCAGTAAAACTTGCCAAATGTACTTCTTCCTTTAATATGAGATAAATTTGTTTTTAACTGACCAGGCATCAAGATAATAGTGTAGGGATTGCACAATCCATATTACTTCTCATAGTATTAAGACAAGGAACAAGTTCAACTTATCTGTTATCTTCTAATTTCAAACTCTATCATCTCCCACTGTCCTTATCTTTGAGGTCTGCTCATCATAATGACCATAAATGAAATCAGAAGTTTGTTTATTCATGTCAGAAGCATCACAATTAAAGTAAGGCATACTATATGACATACATTTAAAATATAAAATTCAAGGTTAAAATATGTACAAATTAAGCAGATCCCGCCCAGAAACCAGCAACATTAATTGTGTTCTGTCACATTGCCATGAAGTCCTCAAGTATATACTGATCGGGATGTGTGTGTGAAGCCACCTAATGGCCCCATTTGTTCAGCGTGCCTCTGGATCTTGTGGTACCCGTGCACAGTCTATTCAACAATTTCCATATTTAATAAGCATTCTTTATTTCCCAGGTTTCATCAGACCCAGGTGCTAGCTCTGCATTGTTTCCATCCAATGTTGGTTCTTTGTAGCTTTCCATAGTCCACTCTGCTTTAAAATTCTTCAAAGTCTTCCATTAACCTAAGGAAGATTTTCCTGAGTTTTAATCTCTGATGAGCTGGTTGTAGGCCATAGAGAGGGAGTTGTCTAGATAGTGATGATTTGAGCTTCTCTCTGTATGCTGCTGCTTCTCTGTGAACAGCAGGCGGGGCAATGTTGGCTAGGTGGTAGATCTTATCTAGAGGGGTAGGTTTAAGGCATCCAGTAATAATTCTGCTAGCTTCATTCAGAGCAACATCTACTTTCCCAGCATGTGCTGATTTATACCAGACTAGTATGGATTCTATCCCCTATGCTACTTCCCACTGTTAAATGAAGCTGATAATTTGTTGTGACAAAATTTATTTTATCCTTGATAAATGTATTAAATTCTTCACCCTTGTTAGTGGTGGTTTATACATTGAAGTAACCATATAGTTTCTCAGCTCTACAGTTATTACGTCTATGTTATTTATTTCTGATATTGTTGTGGACTTCACAAAAACTGCACCGCCATACTGTTGGTGGGGCCTCTCTGCTACAAGCCACATGCTCTGTACTTTAGGTCTCTGATGGTTGTCTCTGTGGGTCCGCTGTATACACAGGACATTTTGTATTTGTATTATTTGTCTAGCATATATGATTATAAGCAAAGTATAAGCAGTAAAACATGATTGAATATATATGTAATAGTACAAGTATGAATAAGAGTAAAAGAGGTATGAATATATGGGTACATTAGGACAGGAACGGTAGGCACAATTGTGCGCTTATGCACGCCCCTTACCGACCTCTTAGGAATGGAGTGAGGTCGATGGTAGATAATCCGAGGTTGAAGTTTTTGGGGTTTGGGGAAGAAACTACTGAGTCAGGTAAAGTGTTCCAGGCATTGACCACTCTGTTGTTGAAGTCGAATTTTTTGCAATCAAGTTTGGAGCGGTTTACATTAAGTTTGTATCTATTGTGAGCTCGTGTATTATTGCAGTTGAAGCTGAAGTAGTCGTTAACAGATAACAGGACATCATAGTTATATTTTTGGCACAAGTCCCGCAATAGTTCTTCCTTATATATAGACAAACCCTCAATGTTTACTGAAATAATAGTCATCTGTGGACCTGAAATGATCCTTTTTGGGATACACATAGTGTCACAGGTGAGAATGAGGACTTAGCTATGATTGGGATACTTCTGGAGTGAAAGCCAGCTATAGGCTGTTGCCCAGGGCATGTCTGAATGTGTTAACAGCACTTCTTCTTTGGGGAGGCTGTTTTCATGTCCCCCTTTCTTCAGGGAGGCTCCTTTCAATCAGAAGTTTATTTACCTCAATACCCTATTCCAATATGGTTTTATCTCCAGCAAAATGTGCTATACTACCCAAGATGCTTAAAAGACCACCTAATCCAAAGTAAGTCTCCCTGTCCTGAGACTATCCAAAGACAACCTGCTCAGCATACTTGCTCAGCATCATGCTGTGAAGTTGGGGGTGGAGGACTCCTGGACTGGAAAGCAAGCCTTCTTTCTGGTAGTCCTTACAGTCAGGAAACCCTATGAGCCAAGTGATATGTTTGGCTCCCTCTCTTCTGGCATTTAAGATTCTAGTTGGTTTGGTTTTTATGCAGACTTTTTTTGCCCAGTTGTATAGGTGGATCATCAGGTATTCTTCCTATGTCTGGTTTTATTTCTTTATTTAGAACATTTAAATGGTCATCTAATTGAAACAGTATGACTTTGGGTGGCAAAAACTTTGTTAAACAAAGATACATAGGAAAATGACACACCCCAGCCGACTAAAACAATTAAATTACAGTCAGAACTAGTATATACTGTATTTCACCAGTTAGGAACTCAATTCTAACCCAAGCACCTGTGGAAAGAATCAGATCTTTAACTGCCTTTCTAAAGAACTGCAAGTTTGAAGCCAACTGTATATTGGGGGAGCCATGATTCCAAAGTGCAGGGTTTGCCATTGTGGGTTTCATAATAGAATTCTTTATAGAATAGAATTCTTTATTGGCCAAATGTGATTGGACACACAAGGAATTTGTCTTTGGTGCATATGCTCTCAGTGTACATAAAAGAAAAGATACATTTGTCGAGAATCATGAGGTACAACACTTAATGATTGCCATAGGGTACAAATAAGCAATCAAGAAACAATCAATATTAATATAAATAGTAAGGATACAAGCCACAAGTTACAATCATGCAGTCATAAGTGGGAGGAGATGGGTGATAGGAACGATGAGAAGACTAATAGTAATAGTAATGCAGCCTTAGTGAATAGTTTGACAGTGGTGAGGGAATTATTTGTTTAGCAGAGTGATGGCATTCAGGAAAAAACTGTTCTTGTGTCTAGTTGTCTTGGTGTGCAGTGCTCTATAGCGTCATTTTGAGGGTAGGAGTTGAAACAATTTATGTCCAGGATGCGAGGGGTCAGTAAATATTTTCACAGCCTTCTTTTTGACTCATGCAGTATACAGGTCCTCAATGGAAGGCAGGTTGGCAGTAATTGTTTTTTCTGCAGATCTGATTATCCTCTGAAGTCTGTGTATGTCTTGTCTATATAAGTGATGACCACCACTCTGAGTTGCACCTGGGAACCTATAGAGACCTAGTGCAGCTCATGGAGTAGAGGAATTACATAAACATAATGAGAAATGCCCATAAGAAGCCCCACCATTGCAACTGAACTTCCAGATGGTCTTTCAGGACAACCTGATGTAGAACACATTGCAATAATCCAATCAAGAGATGACTAATGTATGAATGTCTATGAGAAGGTCCAGGAACAGGTGCAATTAATACACATGCAATGATGCCTTTGGTCACAGTCTTCAAACAAGAACTGTGAGACCAGAAGGACTCCAAAATTGTACAACAAATTTCAGTGAAACAGTGAAAGCCTACTCAGAATCAAATTTGAGGTCTCTACAGTTCCAGTGACTTAGGGCTACACTTAGTTTTGATAGCTGGAGCCTGTTTTTCCTCATTCAAGCTTTTATTTCATTTATTGCCCTTCTATAGTTTGTATTGTTGTTTCCTGTTGAGAATCATGAGATTAGATAGTATGAAAATGTGATATATGAGTAATTTTTTTAGGAAGTAGCAAACACTACATAATTTGACATCTTGAATGGGCAGGGTCCGTCAAAGAAAATGCACTTCCAAATGCTTCCAGCAACAACAGCTCTAAGTTAGAGAGAAGGGGTGTGTGGATTTATTTAAAAAAAGCTCTCTCTTCCTAGTTCTCTTATTGCAGCTGTTGTGGATGAGTCTGTAGAAGCAATAGCCCCAAAGGGAATCCCTGTCACACACATGTGCACATACACATTAAATGTTTCCCCGCTTTGATTGCATTTGATGTGGCAAGGCTTCTTCACTCACAAAAATATTTCTCCTAGGATAGCTCCGGCAACAACTGGTGTGAGTTAGAGAAGGGGGGGTAGCATGAACACATTCCTTCCCATCTCCTTGCAACTGTTGTGACTATGTCCCCAGCAAGTGGCTACACAGAGGCTCCATAAACCACAGGAAGTATCCCTTGATTCCTGATTGTACAGTATTATTTCAGTTCTGCTTCTTAGCTGGATAAAACTTCATTGCCCATCAAAGTGTGCTAACTCAAACTCCCTGTTTGTCTAATGATGATCATTGTGGTAGATTGGAGAACAATTAGGATTAGTTAGTTAGTTAGGACAATTACCTCTCTTGCTGTTTGACTGCTGCTTTGTGGCCAGCTTTGCACAGATATGGGGGAAGTGGTCAGAAAATCATTACAGTGTATATTCTTACTGAAGTTTATGATAGCCACAAGATTTAAAATATATAGTATACTATTAAGAAAGTTACTTATCAATTTCTTTTTTGCTTTCAAAATTAGTTCAGCTTCAGCCTCCTTGCAACTTTCAACTGGAAAATGCCCACAAGCCTCCCTACAATTTAACATGGACACTTTGTGTTGTCTCCCATTACCTAAGCGGAAAGCTGGAATATGAAATACGGTATAGAGCAACTTCTCCTGGTGAGGTAAGCAGGAATATTTCTTTGTGGAAGGCAACAACTTTGAATCTTGCAAGTTTACCAGACGGATGGCATAGGCAAAGCTGTTACAGAATCTGGTAGTCCTGCTAGAAATACTTCAAAACCTCCTCCCAGAGGGGAGCAACAGAAACAGACCGTAAAGTGGGTGTGTGGGGTCTCTAACAATGCTTTGAGCTCTAAGCACATAACACTTATAAGCAGTATCCTGAATAACAGGAAGCGAGCGTCCTATAATCTTCTCGGCTGTCCTTACCACTCTCTGTATGGACTTTCTATCTAAGGCACTGCTGCCACCAAACCAGACAGTGATGCAGTTTGTTAAAATGCTCTCAATTGTGCCTCTATAAAAAGTGGCCAGGACAGAAGGAGAAAGAGGTGTCCTCCTCATCCGACACAGGAAATGCAGATGCTGGTTTGCACACTTCACTGTGTAGAGACCAATTCAGATTGTTAGTTATCTGCACTCCCAGATACTTAATACTGTTGACCACCTCTACAGCTGCATCCTTAATACTGAGTGGAGCTCTTTCTAAAATCTACAATGATCTCCTTTGTTTTATTAACATTTAGAACCAGGTTACTTTTATTGCACAAGTCCACCAGAGCCTTCATCTCTTCCTTATAAGTATCTTCATTGTTGTCCCGGATAAGATCCACCACTGCCGTGTCATCTGCATACTTCACAATATGATTCGTAGCAGATTTGGCACAGCAGTTGTGGGTCATCAAAGTGAACAGTAGCAGAATCAAGACACAGCCCTATGGAGAACCTGTACTCAAGGAGATGGAGTTGGAAACTTTTCTTCCAACTCGCACAAACTGGGGCCTATCAATAAGGAAATCCAGTATTCAATTACATAAAGGACTATTAAAACCTAATAGTTTACTGGACAGTAATCATTAAGGCATGGGATTATAGGTTATTTTTTGGGCACTGGTACAATGATTGTTGCCTTAAAACATAATGGAACCATGGTCTGATGCAACAACAGATTGAAGATGTCTTTGGAACATCTTCAGCTGGTCAGTTGGCTGGGTTCATATATGTTAAACCAAAACCAAACATATCCCAGATACTGTGCTTTATAAATGAAGATTTAGGGTTACTAAGCTGTCAAATTCCAATCAATTGTAACTTAATCGTCAAGTTGAATTTGCTAAATCCAAAGTAATGGCTTGATACAATGTACAAGTCAAGGTATTGGTTGTGCTCAGCCATCATCATTACATTTGACAACAGCTAAAAACTAGGAAAAATTAAAAGCTGACATATTTGCCCAGCCTGAATTGATACACGAGAGATCCAATTTCAAAACTTCTCCAGTGGCATCCATCAGAGTGGGAAGGGTGTTAGTTGACACACTGATAAAGGGGGCAAGGCTTCAGTCATGTTGCTTCAACTGCCTTGGTTTTCTTTTACATCCTCCTGCACCCCAAATGCCATTGATCTCCACTTATACTTTGAAGCCTCCAGGGTGATGTAGCTCATCTTAATTTGCAAGGGTGCTAGGAAGATGAAATGGGGCAATGGGGAGAACTCTGAATAAAACCTTGGTGCTCCTTGGAGGAAGGACCTTTAAGTGGTAAAAATGAAACATTATTCCAATTTTAATCTAGATAAGATGCATCTTTAGTTGTTGCAAATTTTAAAAACAGAAGTGGGGCATTATTTATATAATATTAGTCTGTGATGTTTCTTGTATTCATGGAGATCCATCAACAAATTCAGAAAGAACTGAATTCTCTAACTGAGCACTGCTGAAAGGTGTTACATCCCTATAATACCCAGGTTCAGTGTGAACTGCACACTAACATATATGGAGAAGATAAAACTGTCTGGAAGCCATTGTAGGTTGGGCAGTCTTCTTCTAGTCAATAGTTGTACTGTGTATTTTTGTGTGTGTATGTGTGCTTGTGTGTATGTTTTCCAGTCATTGAAATCTATAGCTAGTATTGCAGTAGTATCATTACAATGGCCAAAGCTGGAGTATTTAAAGATGGGAGGAACATACAGTATTTTAAGCCTTAAGACCTATAGCTAGAGGGCTGTGAATTCTCCATCATATTTTGGTGGGAAATATGCAAATGTTATATATACTAAAACTGCACGCAACTCAAATATCATTACTTTTGATTCCATTTTGCAGAATGACACAATCCTGTCCATAATTCAGGATCAGAAATGGCTAATAATGGAGAACCTTGCTCCTGACACAGTGTTTGAGGCAGCCATTCGTGTCAAAGTAAAACAGATGAAATTCTACAACAGCATATGGAGCAGATGGAGCATGCCTCCTTTAAGATTTAGGACTGAAGGTAAGGTGCATAATAGGCGGCTTGGGTCATCTCTAGAGAACATGTTGAGATGATAAGTTCCAAGAACATTATAAATAGAAGACTTATGTGATTTAATGTGAATTATGTTTAACAATAATACTTGACCTTAAAAGAATTTTAAATAAGAAATCTAGTGATGTGCATATGAGTTAGGATGTGGGAGGAAGTTTCAGGCAAACAAACAAATCTACAATTTAATGTACAGCATGTTGAATGGGCAGATTCTAAGGCACCTGCATCTCACACATGCAAAATTAGGGACAATTTCTTGCATGACTACGTTTGAAGCAGAGATGGGTTCCTCCCGGTTCAGACCGGTTCTATAGAACCGGTAGTAACTTGGCGACCTGGGTTGCTGGAACCGGCAGCGACCCAGGCCTGCCACACCCCTGTGCCGGTTCTCTCGGTGGTACCATAGGCGCTGCCATCTTGTTTTTTGCTTCTGCGTGTGCACAGCAGCTTTGTTTTAGCACTGCTCATGCGCGTGCATCACGTCCCTGAGCGAACCGGCAGTGAAGAAAAGCGGAACCCACCCCTGGTTTGAAGATGTTTACTCAAAAGCCTAGTCTTCTTAAAATATTGCATTTATACACTTGAGATTGTGCTCACAATCCCTTTTATTAGGAATGAACCCGCTTCAGAAATGTATTTATTATAATATTAATATAGTGCCATCTTCCATATGATTCCAGATGGTTTATAATCCTAACATATTCTATAAAACAAAGTGAATTATTTTAAAGAAACGTCTCTAAAAACCACTTCCATTAAACAAAGCAAGCTAAAATTAAAATCTGAATTAGGAATTGCTTCTGACTGGATCACAGGCACACATCACCTCTCTGCTGTTAATTAAAACAGCCAATCTTTTTCAGGCTTCAGCCTGAGCTGGAAAAAAGAGTAGTTGAGCCCATTGATAGAAGTTAATGTGCCTCTTTTAAACTTTTGCATTCAAAGACTGCTAAATGTCAGATGTGTGAAAGATTGGATTCAAGCCTTTTGCTTCAGGATGCAAAAAGTCTCATGAGCAATTTTTAATCAGTATACTTTTTCAGGATGTTATTTGGGTCCCCAACTTTTGGGACTACAGCATACATCTGGAATTTATAAGAGGAAGTGCGATATACTGGTTACCGGTATGTGTTGGGTTAGGATTGAACTAGGACAAACACAAGTTCAAATCTTTCCTCAGACATGGAAAGTCACTGACAAAACTGAGCCAGTGTCTATCTCTTAGTTCAACAAATCCTATAGAATTGTTGATGTGGACAAAAATTAAATCCTGAAGGAATAGTGGGATATAAATCTAATGAATAAATACTAGCTTCTATGTGGATTCCACTTTTTCACACAATAGCAGCTAATGTTAGTGCGACCAAGGGTGTCAACAGGGGAGGTTAAAAAAGTGAGGCTGGCAGAAACTGTGACAAATGTAACAAAAGTAGAACCTTGGTCATCCAGATGTGGTGGCATCTCGATTTTTCTGGTTTCTTGTTTCCCATGAGTGTTCAGAATTGCAAATCAGTTCTTTGACTTCAGAATGCTATGCTCCAAAACTTAAGTTAGATACAGACTGATAGTACTCAAAGACAAGTACTTAGTTCACAAAACTATTGCAAGTCAAAGATAGAATATAAGGTCCTCATGCTCAATAGATTAGCACCTATAAATGCACAAGGAAGGAGACAATGATGATTGTTATAAAATAAATGCAACACAAATCCAGTCAAAACATAGAACCTGAAAAGCATAGGCTAGTAGCCAATCATCATTTTTATTTTTTTTAAGAAGGGTTTGGCAAGTATTCTTAGAAATAAAGATTGGGCTGAAGATTAGTGTTTCCCTTTACCACGTCTCATATTAGTTTTTATTGCGGAGGTGGTTAATCTCAAAAACAACAAAGAGCCTGATAGGAACCAATGAGTTTTTGGCAAGGATCATGATACACATTAGGGAGGGCTGCTGTATACCAAAATAGGGCCAAGGGGACCAGTTCAGATCTTCAATCAACTATAGGATGGTTTGGAGCAGACAACACTTATCTCCTATAGGGATGTAAGTGGTAGAAAGGAATGTTGTATCCTCTACTACTTGAAGGAAAAGCAAGACCAGAATAATTAGAAAATAAGTACAAAAGCAATGCAAAAAGTTATCTTCCTCTTATTCATTAAACAAAATTTCAAGCCTGCAGTGTTGTATTGAGCTGTTTTGCATAAGGAGTTTCCCTCTATATTCAGATAATACCTTCTTATCTTCAGTGAATAGCTAATTTCTACTTATTTGTTTCTGTTTGTTTTTGTAGCATCACCACAAAGTACAAACCTTCTAGTTATTGTAGCCATTGCCGGGAGTTTCATCATTTCCATCTTCATCATTTTGTTGGTGCTTGTATCTACAACATCAAAACGGTAAAAGTGAGCTGAAAATTAATTTTGTCCTCTTGCTAGTTTTATTAAGAATGTTGTCTCCTGGTCCACTAACGTAGGTTTCTACTTTGGCAAAATTTCAAATTGATAAGGTGTATTTAGACATAAATTTCAAATTGATAAGGTGTATTTACACATAAATTAAGGGGTCCATATAAAGACATAAAAGTTTTATTTATTTTTCAAAATAGCAATAGCACTTAGACTTATATACCACTTCACAGTGCTTTACAGCCTTCTCTAAGCAGTTTTACAGAATCAGCATATTGCCCCCAACAATTTGGGACCTCATTTTATCAACCTCAGAAAGATGGAAGGCTGAGTCAACCATTGAGCCAGTGAGACTCGAACTGCTGAACTGCTGGCAGCTGGCAGCTGGCAGTCAGCAGTCAGCAGAAGTCATCTGCAGTACTGCATTCTAACCACTGTGCCCCCACGGCTCTGTATGTAGCTACTGGCAGGGGTGCTTGGCCATTCTTTTATTTGAATAAAAAAATGCCCTGCATGCTTAGCACACACTTTTTCTTATATTTAAAGCAGCATGGGGTTTTCATCAGAAAATATTGATTGACAATATGATCACATTACTTTGTGTGACTACATGAACATTCCAGAAAGCAAATGTCTATGGAGATTCTCAGTCATTCAGGTCATGGTTGTCCTAAAGGTGCTTTTTTCAAGAGGCAACTGGACTTTTTGGTTTTGCTTTGAAGACATTTCGCTTCTCATCAAAGAAGCTTCTTCAGCTCTGACTGGATGATGGATCCTTCCATTCCCCACCATCCAGTCAGAGCTGAAGAAGCTTCTTGGATGAGAAGCAAAATGTCTTCAAAAACCCCAGAAAGTCCAGTTGCCTCTTGAAAAAAGATTTCAGAAAGCACTACGCAGAAGAATTCACCTTTGAAGAGACCTAAAATATCTTAAACCTGGTTCAAATGTCCATCTAGTTGTTATGTAGAATTAATTTCATGGAAACCCAGGTTGATTATTATGATGGACTTTCTAAAGCAGTTGATGTGGTCCCAATGCATATGGAGTGAGTCATATAGGGGACAGGTCCATTAAGGAATAAAAAAAATGTGATCTCTATCATATCTGTTCAATTGCATGAAATCATATGACTTAAATGATTCTTTGCTATGTGAAACAGAAGAAAGTTTTGGCAACATATGGGATAAATAAGATCAAAGTATGAGTGTAAAGATGAGTGATCATCACCTATGTGCCAACCTTTATTTGATGCCCTTCATATATTTTGGAGTCCAGGTCCTATTATCCCTAATCAGCATTCTTAGGAAATAGTAGTCTAGTACAGGAGTCTACAGCTTTGCTGGCTGAGGAATTCTGGGAATTGAAGTCCACAAGTCTTAAAGTGGCCAAGGTTGGAAACCCCTGGTCTAGTACATCTAAAGAACCATACTAGCAAATATGGTCAGTTGTTTCTTAAAATAATAATGAATATTGGGAAACTTTAGATTTTTATCTTCCCTTCACCTTTTTGTGACAAAATAAGTGCTGTAACATTTTGTCCTTTGTTCCACCTGATTATATCTTTTAATTCTGAATATAGTTTGCATTTAACTTTTTTTCTAATGAAAATATAATTCACTTTTCTGAAGTTCTGAAATCTTACAATGCAGGATTTGTAATTTCTCATTAATGTGAATTTCTAAAAGGAAAAGAGGGCGTTTCATTAGAAATCAGATAGTGCCAATTCGATATTGCCTTCCTCTGTGAAATCACTCCATCCATGATATCCACTATCAGGAAATATGGCCCGTCTCAGTCTAGAAACCAGAACAACATTGTAAATACATTTGAGAAACCCATACTACAGTTTGCCGCTATGTTAACAGGATAACCACAAAAATACCAACACCCAACTCTAAAGTAGGGGTGTCAAACTTGCGACCACATGTTGTCATCATATGACGTATCTCAAATTTTCCCCCCTTTGCTAAACCGGGGGGTGGGCGTGGCCAGCGTGTGATGCATCTGGCCAGCGGGCCACGAGTTTGACACCCCTGCTCTAAAGCATTCTGAAAAAGATGCAAAAAATAAATAAATAGAGAAATGTACTGTTTTGATCCAAATCTGCTGTTTCTGTGCTTGCTTGTGACTGTTCTTCAAACTCTTACTTACAGTACTTTTCATTCTCTTCCAATATGTGCTTGTTTTAGCTTTAGAAAGAAGTTTAATACTAATTTGCCAGATCCAGATGAGTTCTTTCCATCTCTCACTGGTATCCATGGAGGAGATATTCAGGTACGGGGGGTGGGGGCAGGGGTGAAATGTGATTTTTTTTCCCTACCGGTTCTGTGGGCATGGCTTATTTTGTGGGCATGGCTTGTAGGTCAGGTGGGTGTGGCTTCAGGTGGGTGTGACCAGGTGGTCATGTGACTGGGTGGGTGCAGCCAATTTAGCAGTCCATTTTGCCAGGGAGCAGGGGGTTAGACTAGATGACCTCTGAGGTCCCTTCCAGTCTTTGCTGTGCTGTTTCAAAGCATCCTCTGAAGCTGTGTCTAGTGCCAGCCAGGTTTGTGATCCTCCCTCCCTCTCTCCGTCCCTCCTTCCTTCTTTCCTCTCCCTCTCCCTCTCCCGCTCCCTCTCCCTCTCTCCCCCCCTCTCTCTCTTCTGTGGGAAGCAACCCCCCCCCAAATAAAATATTACTCATAAGAAAAGCACTCACAGAAAAACAAGGAAAAATCAAGCTGCTAACAAAGAACCTGCCTGAAGCTCATTACACACTCCTGCCCGATAGAGATAATGACCGTATAGAAAGTGGAAGCCTGACGTTTGGCTCCATTCACACAATCAGGCAAACAGATCCCTAGAAAACCCATTCAAGACGGGATATTTTGAAATTTCCCCATGGCAAGATTTGGCAGCTAACAAAACACAGTAGTAGAATCAGAATAAGCAGCCCCACACGCAAGACCCAACACAGGACAAAAGTCATTTAGCCACAATGGGAATCACCCAAACCCTTTTAGAAACACAAAGCTCATATTGCACAAACCCCAAAACTTCAAAAACATGGAACCATATAAGAATCCTTCCTTTTATCCAGTTTATTGTTCAGCTAACCCAGAATGTCACTTCATTTCTGCAATTAAAAACCCCCTTCCGAGCAGCTTCTGAAGGCTTTTTAATTTAAAGCAGGAGTCTCCAAAGTTTGCAACATTAAGACTTTTGGACTTCAGCTCCCAGAATTCCTCAGTCAGCCATGTGGCTAAGTATGGAGACTCCTGATTTAAAGCAACAGCATTTGTTTTTCTTCTTTGCCAAGTGATCTCCCAGCTGGAAAGTGAGTCCTGATTTTTTCCTTCTAACACCTACCTCTTTCTTTCTCTTTCTTTCTCCCTTCCCTTCCCTTCCCCTCCCTCCCTCCCCCCTCTCTCTTTCTTTCTTTCATTCAGGGGAACCGGCAGGGAAAAAAGGCTTTTAAAAGTTTTTTTAAAAAACCAGGAAGTGATGATGTTGGGGTGGCTGGGCGGAGCCTTGTGCTGCCATTGCTACTGGTTCTCCGAACCAGCTGCTGGAACAGCTACCTACTCGCCCGAACCGGGCTGAACCGGGAGGATTTCACCCCGGGGGGGCGGGCTTAGAAATTGATGGATATGTAGCCTAGGACATGACTGCTATCTGGAAAAGAGAAAGTAGGCTAGAGTTAACCTGATGTGTGCTTCTCACTGCACATAGAGTAACATCTGGGTGCAGGATTAAATAATTAAGCTAAGTTGAAATTTAGCAATAGTATTGTTAATAAGTAATATTTATTACTACCAAATAAATGGAGACTCAACATAATTATGTCTTTAAATAATTGCACATAACGCATAACGCATCTGGCCAGCGAGCCACGAGTTTGACACCCCTGACTTAGATGAAGAATAAGGTAAAAGCCACCATCCCCACTTCAATAAAGTTGAAGGCCCTAACGTAGCTGTTAGAATGCATAGACATTCTAAAAGGTGATTTATTTATTTTTAATGTCATCATTATGCAGTACTTCCGCATCACAAACAATTTTTTTTTCTAAACAGATTAGAAGTTAATTTCACAATGTGTTCCTTCGCATGTATACAAAATGAAAGGGGTATTCTACCCATATTTGCAGAATAAATGTGAGCAACCTAATTAAAAGCTGTTCTGCACATTTATTTAAAAATGCACATCTGGTCAGTTCTGTGTTAAATGTGCCCAAAATTATCAGATACCCTTTTTTGCAAATCATTTAATTCACATATTTTAGTTTGGTTTAAGGTTTAGGAAACTTAAAAGTTCTAGGGAGCATCCTATGTACAGATGTCAATGAGAAGAGAGAAGAATAAAGTTAATGCCCTATATAGCAGTTACGGCAGTGAGAACATCCATTTACAGTGAGGGTAAAAATGCTTGCTTTTATCTACCTCAGTGTAATAAAGGAAGCACCATTTGATTTAGGAAATCACCTCTTAGCTTCCTCTGTCAGTCATTAACTGGCTTTCAGAAGTATCAAAGAGGCTGTAGAGGGGAGTGAAGTCACTTCACTTTTAGAAGAGAGAGATTGTAGGATATGACAAGGCTGAGCCCGAGGGAGAGGTCAAATACGTCATAAGTCATGAGTCCTTTCACACTTGCAAGAGATGTAAGTCCAGCCACCTTGAATTCCTTTCTATTCTTAATTCCCATGCTTTTCCCTTAACGGTCACTTGACCAGTTTCTTGTAGCAAACTTAACCTTAAATTTCAAATACAAAGTTGTCCTATTTCAGTCTTCTCCATTTCAGTATCTTATAGTTATGACCATGCTGGTTGGAGCCAAAATATCTGGAAGACACCAGGCTGGGAGAGGCTGCTCTAGGGAACATGGCACATGATGTTGTTATCTATGAAATACACCAAACAGATAGGTTACAGGTCAATTGCTTGTAGAAATGGGATAAAATTTCTTGAACATCTATATGTTAAGGTATGAAGTCTGCACTGCAGCTCATTTTGAATACTAATTCCCCGTTCTGTGCTTTTCCAACCAGCAGAAGTGGTTGTCCTCCCCAGCATCCATTACTTCCTTCCATATTACAGCTGAAGCTCCCAATGTCTCTATGTTGGAGATAATGCAGAGTTGCAGCAAGAAGTCCTATCTTCTCCTTCCTAAGGAATACTTCACAAACATTGAGAACATAACAGAGACCAGCGGTCAGTCCTCAAGCAGCTGCTTTACGAACCGTGGCTATTTCTTTTTCCATCATCTTGATTCCCTTGAGATTGATTCCTGCAAGGTGTATTTTACCTATGATGCTCTGACTCGTAGTGAAAATAGTGGTTCCTATTTCCACAAAGAGCTCCATGAAGCAAGTCACAATGTATCATCATCTACCAACATCGTGAGTAACCAGGAAAACGATGCTTTTCTTCAAGATTATTCAAGAGGCAGTCTTCCCTCGGGCGGCGACTTCCCAATAGCATCAACAATAGAACAGAATGAGAACCTAGAAGAGAGAATTCTTCTTGTCTTGTCTGAGCAGTATTCCCCTGAGCAGTATTCCATAGATGATTCAAGTGAGCCAAAATCATCTAGCTGCAATACTGATGGAATAGAATTACTCAGAAATGAAGACTTATCTAACAATGTTATGGGAAATAACAGGTTCATGTTTTCAAATCAAGGCCAACCCAATGATATCTGCAGAACTGCATCCGCCAGCCAGATCCCCAGTTCCTCAGAAGCCTATCTGTCCTTGCGGGACCTTCAGAGACATTATAGTCATCATTCTGTCTAAGTCCACGATAGGAAGCCTCTTTTGAGAGCAATACAGTTTCTTTATATGTATATCATTCATTTGCTCCAGTCAAGGAAGCAGAAATAGATCTCCATTCTTTTGACATGATTTCTAATAAAAGAATGGATAGAAGATTTCATACTTTATAGGGATGTCATTCAGAGAAACCTGGCCAGAAAAGTTTAAGTGGAAGGACGCAACTCGCAGCAGCTAACTCACCACGGGACAACTCATTCAATATGGGAATAACTCAAGAGAGGGACAAGTAGAATTGCAGTTCACCCCAGTCTCAAGGACTTCTAACTTGAGAAGATTCAAACTTAAAGCAAGACAATCCCGCCCCACAATTTACTTGTCCCTCTCTTGAATTATCCCACATTGAACTGTCCTGCAGCGAGCGAATCAACAAGGTGAGTCAGCCAAGGCGAGACAGCTTTGGCAAGTCGACCGCATGAGTTGCCATGGCAAGTTATCCTAGGTGGCATGCAGAGCCCTCTCTGCGGGCACGCGAGCCATTGGCCAGCTTAGCTCCACTGCGCATGAGCGCGCACCTCGCGCCTGCCAGTTGATTTTCGGGTATCTGCTATGCATGCGCGGAGGGTGGGGCATATGCAGGAGATGCACATGCATGTGCGGAGGATGGGGGATGTGCATACGCAGGGGTGGGGGGAGTGTGTAGCCTGTTTTTGGTCCCAGGAGGCTGTAGGGAGGCCTGCTAGGCCCAAAACAGGGAGGGGGTTCGGCACCCCGCCACATGGCCCATTTTTGGTCCCAGGAGGCGGCAGGGAAGCCTGCTAGGCCCAAAACGGGGCAGGGGAGACTCATGCATGCATGCGCAGGGGGTGGGGAGACCGCAGGAGGTCATGTGCGGGGGGACGTGCAAAGGGTTGCATGCGCATTGTATTATGGGTGCTGGCACATGGTGGATCCATGTGGCCCATTTTGGGTCCCAGGAGGCTGCAAGGAGGCCTGCTAGGCCCAAAACGGGGCAGGGGGGAATGCAGGGGTTCACGCATGCATGCACGGGGTGGCGGGGCATGTGGGGGGTGTCATGCACGCATTGCATTATGGGTACCGGCACGCATGCACGCACACTGTCTCATGCGTGCGCGCTTTTGGCACCCGACGAGAAAAAGGTTAGCCATCTCTGTCCTAGACTCAAGTTTAAGTGCCTCTAAAGTTTTTTTCTATAGAATACTTTTGTTATTGTTTTTTGCATAGAATTTCACAACCCAAAATCTCACATCACTAAATGTTGCTCTGAAACTGGAGAACTGCCAAGTGAAAAATGTACAATTTCACCCAACAAGAGCTTTAATACAAGTTGCTGCTCCTGGTGTTGATTTTGATCAGTTCTTTTTTTTTCTTTTCTTTTTCATTGATGTGGGAATACAAGTAGCCCTTGACTTACAACTACAGTTGGGGCCAGGATTTCAGTTGATAAGCAAGGGGATGCTGTGGGGGACGCTGCAATGGTTGTAAGTGTGAGGGCTGATTGTAAATCATTTTTTTCAGTGCTGTTGTATCTTCAAAAGGTCACTAAATGAATGCTTGTAAATTGAGGAGTACCTGTACATTAGGCATCTCCATTAAAAATATATCTTGCAAATCCAGATCCAAATTCTGCTTTTCTTGCTTTGGGATCAGTTCATGTTTTGGGTCTTAGGTATAGCAAATCTGCTAAGTAGTACCATGACTACTTAGCATAATTTCTGCAAATCTGCTAATTAGTACCATGACTAATTACCATTATTTCTGCATTCATTGGCCATTGCATGTGTATCCTTCGGTGGGGATGGGGTCATTTAATGCAGCTGACTTGAAATCAGTTTCTTGTGTAACATGGAGAAATGGAGTGTAGCTTTGACAATGCTGTTTTACCCCAAGTAAATATCTACAGTTTTTAGAAGGAAGAAGGAAGACACTGCTTTTTGTCCTAGACTGCCATATGTAATCTCATGCTAGCAAAACCTGCTAGATGCTCAATCGGACAGGAAACAATCCAAAGAGCAAATAGGAAGGTAGATTCTTGTTAGTTTGTGGTCTCAGCTCAAGGTTACGTCTTCAACATCCTACAAATATCAAGGCCTGATTATTTCTCGAAGAACTTTTTCTATCTCAGAAATTAGACAACTCATGAACCATGTAGCTTCCAGCCACCACCACCCCCTCTTTCTTTTTTTGGGGGGGGGGTTTGGCCCACTAAAATCCTTAAATTGTTTCTTTGAATGTTGATGGCAAATCGCCAAACTTCAGTTGCATTATTTTTCATCTTTCCTTAGTGAAACGTGTGATGTTGACAGATACCTCCAAAAACCCCAAACTAAAAAAATGTCATCCTTGGTTTTTTGTTTTTTTTTATGCTATCGTATTACCACCATGATCCCTGCACTCTATAAAGGTTGAACAATGTAAAGTGCGGCCTGTTTTTCTGCCGAAAAAGTAGCAGAATGGATAAAAATTGCTTATGATGCTGTTATAAAAACAGCCTTATGAGAAATTGCAGTAGGGTTCTGCCCAGTGACATTCAAATCAGTCTGAGAAACTGAAATCGGCATCTAACTGAAGCAAGGTGGGGTTGTTGTTGTTGTTTTACAGTATTGTGGTTATTACTCAAAGGTGCCTTGCTCTGGGTTCATTACATTCCTCTCCAGTCTCTTGTATGCGAGTCTTGGAGGAGTAACTAGAAGATAATTTCTGCTGCTGTTTTCATTGCTCTGAATTTGAGCGCTTCCATATCACCATTGCTTCTGCTCCCCAAGCCCTGAAAAGAGTTTTTAGACATTCAGCAATTGTTTCCAAATTTGTTGACCTTGTAATGCTGAGCAAGGGTCACGCTGCTCTGTTCTGTGTTGCCACAGTCCCGGCAGCAAACAGAAAGGCAAACAGAAAACGGTTTTGGTTCCATGAAGGGATTAAAAAGCCATCAAGTCACCTTTCTCTTTTAAAGCTTTCTCCTGCAGTCCAGAAACCAATAGGCAGGATAAGGCGGAAGACTCAGCAAAGGAGGAAAGAAACCATCCATAAACTGCAGAGAGCTGCAACCCCTCAAAGCATAAAGGAGCTTCACAATGCTTTCAGATACATTGGCTCAGCTGTCAAGATGGGAGCATAATATAGGGTCACAAGGCTGCATGTGGAGGCTCCGTTTTGTTAAACTGCTTTATCCTGTTTCATACAATAAGCTGCTTTATTGTCTGTGGACTCCCTTAGGAGCAGCACCTTGGCTTGAGTCCAAATATAAACTATTTTTTTTTCTGGGTTTTGATATGTTTTGCTAAAACTTAATAAAGATTTTATTAAAAAAGAAAAAAAGAAAGTTCATGGAAAGTTCACCATTTGCTCCATTTTCTCTTGAGCTGAAATCCATAACAGTGTTTGGGCCACAACTGGGAGTTTATATTTATTCCATATTTTCAATACGGTATGTCAAAATGATTTCTGAAATCCACATTAACTTTCATTTTATTGTACCATAAATATCCATGCCATCTGAATCTAATATTGTGACCTTCTAATTCTAAAAGTCCCATTTCTCAGCAACATCCATTATTTCATCCAGGCCCAAACAACAAGCAGCAAAATACAATTTAAAATCTGGTAAACGCAATCTTCCTTTTTTCTATGTGTCTTTTAACACTTTGTTTTTAACTTGTGTTTTTCCCATTCCTCCATAAATTTAGATATATCTTTTTGCCATTGTTTAAGTGGTACATCAGTTATCAAAATAGGTATTATCTGAAACAAAAACATCATTGGCAAAAGATTTATTTTTATCACAAATGTTCTCCCCAACACTGTTTTAATTTCTCCCACCTTAATATTTCTGTCTTAATTTCATCCCATGGCTAACCATAATTATTTGGAAATATTATACAATTCATATTTATCATAGTAATATCCAGGTATTACTTTGGCTGTCTTTCCCATCTTCCCCTCTTTTAAGAGTCAAGCTTTATTTACAGGATGAATCTGTTCTCCAAAATTAAAAGATTAAATGCAACATTGTAATGAAGTGGAGGGGGGGAGAGACAAAAATGAGCTGAATTGTTTTTTTATGCAGGACTATATCAAAAATGTATTATTACTATTGTTTTGATTATTTTGCATTTCATGCCATTAGCTAACTTGAGTTTTTTCCGCATGAGAAAAGTGGGGTCTAATTTAAGGTGACCAGATTTTAAAATTGCTAAAGAGGGACACCATTGACCGGGGGGGGGGGGGGTGTCGGTCAGGTGGGTTCCTGAGGGGTGGGTTCCTGAGGGGTGGGTTCCTGAGGGGGGGTCTTCTCCTCCTACTTTCTAACTCCTTCCCTCCTCCTCAACCCTCTCTACACCTTCTCTTCCTCCCCTTCTACTTCCTCTTTCATTTTCTTTGCCTTTCCTGGAGTGCTTTTATACTAAACTCATTTTATATTTGGCAGACTGATGCTAATCCCAATTTTAAACTAATCATATCTCTTTTTTTAAAAAAAAACATCATTATAGTTATATTATTATTTTTTTATGTTATACTCTCTTCTAGGTACATGCTGCTATTTCCATCTTACCTCCCCAAAAAAAGAAAAAAGAAAAAAAGAAAAAAAATCGAATTTCTAGTTTTGTCATCTGGGATATGCACCAGTTAATTCCAAATTTTCATCCAAATAGATCGCTATTCGCTTAACTTTCCAAGATAGTTACTGTCTCCTGTTTTTTAATTTTAAGCCAAATTGCTTCCTTTAATTCTTTAATCTCTTTATTCATCGCTTCTGTTTTTTATCCTTTGTTCTATCAAAAAACTAAATGCCCAATTATTCTTTTAATTTCTCATATTAATCATCAAAATTCTGTCTAATTTTATCCACTCTATAAATATTCAACAAGTAGTAAAGAAAAAATAAAATATAAAAAGGAAAGGAAAAAATCCAAATCAATTAATTTATCAACTCTCAGTTTAATAAATTTTAAAGTAATTAACATTCATATTTCCTGTTCATTATTTAATATTTAAGTAATTTCCCTTAAATTCTAGTGATCATATTTATTCCATATTTCTCTTATTGTCATTGTTTTATCCACATTATTCCAAAAGATTAAACATTATTAATCTTTATAAAAAGAACGAAAGAGAAGAAAAAAAATCTTTGAATTTCTAACGTTATATTAATTATACACAATCATAATATATCGTTTCATTTACTAATCATCAAAATTCTTTCTAAATTTATTCAATTACATATTCAACTCTTAAAATAATACATTTTTCCCCTTTAAGATTTTTTCATTTGAACAAATTTCATATGTGAAAAAATAAATTGAAATAAATGAAAAAAAATACACAATCATAATACATCTTTTGAGCTCTAATACTTATATTTATCATTCATACTTCTCATCTTAATTAACTTTGTTATATCTAAAATATCAAATCTTTTAATTTGTTAAACAATATTAATCTGTATATAAAAAAACAGAAATTTTTTTCTCTTAATAAGATAATTTTAAATTAAAAAAACATTTCTATAATATTCCAATATCATCATCCATTCCCTTTTAGTTTCTCAACTACTTTGTTTATATATATATATTTCCTCCACCCCATCTGCTTAATTTTTTTTCATCTTTCTTTTAATTTTGTACCAATAAGTTCTCTTTCCCCACGCTCTTTTCCTCTCTCTTAATTTTACTTTCTGTATATATTTAATTTTCTTCATTCCTTTTTCCATTTTATATATCTCAAAATCCTTATCATCAATCTGAACATAATTATTCTTGATATCTTTCTCTGTTATCATTATCACTGTTATCTTTATCTCTATTTTCACTGTTCAGTCCAATAGAGTCATTGTCATTAATCATTAATCAGCATTACATTTCTTTCTTTCTTTCTGTCTTCCTTCCTTCCTAACTTTTCTTTCTTTCTTTCTTTCTTTCTGTCTCTTCTTTCTTCTTCCTTCCTTCCTTCCTTCATCTTTCTTCTTTCCTAACATCTTTTTCTTTCTTTCTGTCTTCCTGCCTTCCTAACCTCTCTCTCTCTCTCTCTCTCTCTCTCTCTCTCTCTCTCTCTCTCTCTCTCTCTCTCTCTCTCTCTCTCTCTCTCTCTCTCTCTCTCTCTCTCTCTCTCTCTCTCCTTCTTCTTCTTTCTTCTTCTTCCTTCCTTCCTTCCTTCCTTCCTGGCTGTGGAGAGGAGCTGGCTGAAGAAGATCCAGCAGCAACAACCTACCGAGGCTCCTGGAAGACGGGAAGCCGTCAGCCCAGCCAGGGGGGAGGAGGAGGAGAAAGGCGGTGATTTAGCCCATCAAGCGCACTCCACTTGGCGGCTCTCGGATGGAACGGCAGCGCGCGTGGAAGGAATGCCAGAGGACGGCGTCGAGCACACGAGGCTCTCACGGGCAGCTGCGCTGACCCTGCCTCCGCCGAGGAGGAGGGGGAAAGGGAAGGAAAGTGCTCCCGCAGAGCATCCCAACTGCAAGTTATCGTTGCCCGTCCTGCCCAAGTGGCCGCGCGACGTGACCCCGGAGCCGGATGGGCACAAGGGAAGGAAGAGAGAGAAAAAGAAAAGGTGACACTGTTTTAGCGAACGGAAGTGATTTCGACTGCGGCGCAGAGGCGCCCAGCGAGCGGGGCATCACCTTTTCTTTCTTTTTCTCTTCCTGCCCTTGTGCCCATCCGGCTCCGGGGTCACGTCGCGCGGCCACTTGGGCAGGACGGGCGACGATAACTTGCAGTTGGGATGCTCTGCGGGAGCGCTTTCCTTTCCCCCTCCTCCTCGGCGGAGGCAGGGTCAGCACAGCTGCCCGTGAGATGACTCGGCCGGCGCCCGCTGTCACCTGCCGCTGCCTGGAGAGCCTCAGCGCCGTCCTCCGGCTTTCCTTGCGCGTGCGCTGCCGTCCCGCTCGCCGGGCAGAAAAGCTTCTGTCCTTTGGATGATTGCAATGCGCCACTTGCAATCATCCAATGCGCCACATTTGGCGCATGCGCCACGGTTTGGCCACCCCTGATATGGAGCAACTTTTTTTCAATCCACCCCGTCCTCTGAAATCCAGGCCACGTATTTATGGGGGAAGCAGAAGGCGGCAGCAAGGTTTCCTCCCCACCCCCCTGTAGCTCGCCCTCATTTCTTCCCTCGTTCGCCTTCCTCATCTCTTTTCCCCCACCTAACTCGGCTTGTAGTCGGAGAGCCGAGCGAGCCGCCCTCTTTGACGGTGCCGTGTGGACGCGCCTCTGCCCCCCCTTTCAGGCCCGTCCTCCCCGGCTGCTTGAAGTGAAGCCGACCTTCCAGAAAGCGCTTCATGCCGCCTCAAAACCTCGGCTACTGCTACTAGCATGACTAGGAAGACCCTTGGCCTTGCACCCCCTTGGCAAGTCCCCCTGCCTTAAACAATTTTAAAAAAAATCCTACCGTATGGCGGCTCAGCAACGGCGGCCGGGAGCAGGCTTCAGGCGGCAGGGGGTTCGGCCAGCAGCGGGCAGGAACGGTCAAAGAGGGCGGCTCGCTCAGCTCTCCGACTACAAGCCGACTACAACAAGGTGGCAGCGTGCAGCGAAATGGCGGCGGCGGTGGCGGGGAGCACTTTTAACGCTCCCCGCCTGATGTGAAGCCGCCGCTGATTGGTCAGAACAGTAGAGTAGACTCTCTGCTCTGACCAATCAGCACGGCTTCAAGGTGACCAGACGTCCCGCTGTTTATTTTCAAAAAATTTTTGTTGTCGGGCAAACTTTGAAAAAATCGGGACTTTTTAAGAGGGCGGGCGGGACGCGGGACAAATGATTAAAAAGCGGGTCTGTCCCGCCAAAATCGGGACGTCTGGTCACCTTAGTCTAATTATATATTTTCAATATTCATAAACATATTAAGTGTCTTTTTTATTCCTTGTGAAGTGAATAGAGGAAAATGTTTCACAGTTTTTAAAAAAAGTATTTTCAGTTGGGATATTGAACAAATAGTCTTTGTTTGCTCAGACAAATGATCCATCTTTCATTTGATTAACAATAAAATCTTGTGGAGCAACATAACCCAGTTCCCATGTGAGAAATCTGATAATTATCTTCATTGTATCCCTTGTTTGAAGAAAACATCAAGTCATTAGCTAGGAAGATGGGTGGATCAGCTCATTTAAACAGAGAGATCTGCACCTGTGCCTAAAACCAAAACCAATTTCAAACACAAGTTCAGTCAACATTTGTCAGACTTCCTCCCGTCTTTGAAGCAACAATAGAACTGCCATAGTCATGCAGTGTGGCAGTACTTTTAATAATAACACAATGAAAGAGAATAAATTGTAACACATCATTAGCATACTTTCCATTGTGCCCATTCTTCTAGTTCATGCTGAATCAAGCCCATTTATCTAATCTTCTACATCAACAGTGCACAATCAGAAGTTTTCAAGGTTTCATATCCGCCCCCCCCCCCAAAGTCCTGGCTATCTTTTAAGAAACTTTGACCTGCCGTAATTGATATTTTGAATGTATCTAAAGGGGAAATAATAAATACTAGGCTAGATTATAAACAGGCTAAGTATAGTTAAGTTTAATTGGATGACAATTGAAAAAGATTCAAATGGAGCCTTTGTTCTGCCTCCAAACATTCATTTTGGAGTGGAGTCCACAATACACCACTCAGTGTATGGTTGATCCAAGATCCTGCTAAAACTTCTTCATTTAAACTGGAGGAATCTCTCGTTGGGATATAATCAGCAATTCCTGGTTCTCCCCCCCCCCCCCCACACACACACAGTGTACAAAAAAGGCTACCGTACTATGTGGATGAAGGGGGAGGGGGCTTCTTCCCTTTATCATATTTTGTCAATCAACAACTTGTTTATGTATCTTTTCTCCTTTTCTCAGAACAAAGAGTCTATGAAAAAAAATTGGTTAATATTACAAGCACAATAGTGAAAACTGCTTGCCAATTGCAACAATACAGACATTGCAGCATTGAAATGACTTGATATTTCATGGTTTCCTGTTTTCTAATCACAGCAAGCTCTCTTGCTTGTTGTAATTGTTCTTCCTATTAACATTCACACTCAATAAACACATTCCCATCTGATGCATTTTATATAATAAGAATCTTAATATGCAGGCAATTTTTAATTTACCATATGATTAGTAGAATGAAAGAAATGAAAAGGACTATATAAGCATGAATTTGTTGTCGATATAAATTGCTATATTATAACCCTAGAGGTTATGTAGGGTATTTTGTATTGTATTGTATTGTTTTATTTTGTTTGTTCATTTTTTGTATATGTTTCCTTTTTGTTGTTTTTAAATGTAAATAACTCAATAAAAATTATTTTTTTAAAAAAATGCCATTTATCAATACACTTACATTATGCCTAGCATATTACATATGAGAAAAGTTCTTACCCAAATTTGTGATCTACAATCCACATTTTGGTCTAGCTAGGAGAAAAGAATATTTGACTACATTTAGTTGGTATTAAGACTTGGATTGAAGGAAAACCTCAACATCAATTCTCAGCAACTATGAAATTGTTGTAAGGAATATCCTTCTGGGTTCAGTTCCAAGTGGGGAAAAAGACACTGGATTCATGAAAGTTGCTTGGAAAGGTTTTAATGGTGGACAGGAGCACATGGCATGAGCCCCTGTACAGAAAAGGTAGATTACATGCTTCCAGATGTGGATGAAGAGAAAAAAGGAGAGAGAGATGCTGAGTCCCTTGATTTTATAATCTCTGTTGGGCCCCACCTCTTAGTTTCCTGTTCCTGTGTATATAATGCACTGATTGGTGGTCAGGCTCCCAGGAGGCCATGCAGTGGCAACTCTATAGGCTTTTGTCTGTCCCAGGCTTGGCTGAATAAAAGGGCCTTGGGCAAATCCTATTATGGTTCTTTGTTATGTAGAAGACCTCCAGGCTAGGTGGGAGGAATGTGTGAGCTGAGCCTAGTCCTTAATGGCCCATTGGCAAAGGGTGGGGGCAGGGAGCTGCAGGAAGCTGCTTTGTATTTAAACCATGTTTCTCCTTTCCTCATTCAGGGAAACATATTCTTTCCTTTTTCAATATTTCCTAGGATATTTCATTTTTCTAGGAGGGGGTGGGTACTAACATCCTACAATATAAAAAGTGACTGCAGGTTTTCTATCTCTGTATGATAAAATCTTTATTAAAATAGTAGTGCGGGCTACAGTGAAGTCCAAGCAGTGCAGTCTTTGAATGAGTAAGCACTAAAAGAGGATGAGCTGCTGCTTTGCTTCTTGCACACCTTAGAGAAAAGACGTGAAATCAAGGGAATGGACAGACAAATCTAGGAAGAGCAGCAGGGCCACAATAAAAGTGTTAGCAGAGATACCTGACTTGGCAGGTACCTGACAATAGCACTTCCAACACTGTGGCAGAATAGGTACATGTTTTTGAGGGAGACGATTTATAGAGGCAGGGCCACACAGCCTTTCAGTTTTCTTTTTCTTTTCTGATTTACAGATCCTGTAGTAGTGTGGTCTATTGGTTCCTTCAAGGCAAACAGTACATTTTTGTCTCTCAAAGAAGCACTTAACGCTTCCCAAATAAAGCCACACATGTCCTTTCTAGTTACCCAAAGGATCCGGATGGTCTAAGATCCAGACCATGGATTCTGTATTCTACAGTTTTTCACTGTTTCGAAGTTCATGACTGCAAGTAAAATCGAGATGACTTTGCAAGACGTTGCACTGGTCAGCAAAATCTGTTCAGGTGGAATCCAAACCCACGTAATGTGAGTGATTTTATTGGTGGAATGTTTGGCAAATATGTCTGTTGACAGGTCTTCCTGCCCTTCCTTATCTACCAGGGCATGAGCCATTTTTTTTTTAATTCAAAAAAGTTTTATTAGTACAAACTTACATAAGTAATAGCAAAATATTAAATATAAAGTACAAACATTTTTGTTTTTTTCTCCCCCCCCCAAACCCACCCCCTTCCCTCCCCACCTCCCCCCCGGACTTCCCAGAGATAATACAGGGCATAATAATAAATTTAAATTGTTAATAAAAAGAGAAAGAAAAAAGGGAAAAAAAGAACACTATTTTTAAAAAACTTCAACTCCAAATTATACACTGCTAATATATCGCATTTGTATACAATAGTAAAGATACAAAAAAGAGAAAAAAAAAAGAAAGAAAGAAAGAGAAAACTCTTTAACAATACAAACAAACAAACCTCCTACCTCCTCCCTTCAGTCCTCTATCTTATACAAGGTAAATGTTACATAAGTAATAACTAAATATAAAATACACAAATCTTAAACTAATATTATTGACATTAAAAATAACCTCTAAGATAAAACTTAACTAAATGTTACATAAGTGATCATCAAATATTAAATTTCATCATGATATTAATAAGATAATATTATTCTAAATTAATTCACTAACTTCAATAAACAAAAAAAGAAAATGAAAGAAGAATAAACAAATCTTCAACAAACTATATATATCTAATATTATCAACATTAAAAATAACCTCAAAATTATATAAAACTTAACTAAATATTGCATAAGTAATCATTAGATAGGGAAAAGATAAAATACAATCATATTAGTCTCTATCCGTCCAATATATTTCAACATCACCTCGTTTTGTATCTTGATAGTTCATCTTTTAATAGTTCAATAAATTCGAATTTGTCGAGTCGTCTCCCGTCTAATCCCAAACCTCCATCTCCTTTTCCCCAGCTATCTGATTCAGGCACTCCTTTTGGATTTTTGAATCTATTTCCTTTTGATCCATCAAAGGTGGCTTCCCCTCCTCCTCCTCTTTTATTTTCATACATCCTTCCTCTGGAATCTTGGATATATCAGCCTTTAGAACATTGACATAAAATTCAGTAGCTTTTTTTATCGTGTTGAGCCGGTATCTTTTTCCAGAAAATTTCACTGCTACTCCAACTGGCGCTTCCCATTTATATTGTAAATTTAATCTCTTAAATTCATCAATCAAAAAAGTATAGCTTTTTCTGGCTTTAAGCATTTTAGAGGGGATTTCTTTCCAAATCTTTAGTTCCTGACCATTCACCATAAGATTATTGTTAAACGTTGCTTGTATAATTCTATTCCGTAGAGCTCTTGTGGTAAAATATATGACAATATCCCTTGGTAAATGCTTTTGTTTAGCGTACCACGAATTGATTCTGTATATTTTGTCGATTTGTGTAGCCAATTCCGCTTTAGAAATTCCAGACACCTGATCCAATATGTCAACCATCCTGCCTTTTAAATTTTCATATAATCCTTCTTTCAAACCTCTAATCCTTATAGCAACTTCCATGGATCTGAACTGAGTCATTAAGACCTCTTTTTCAAAATTTGCAATGTCATTTTGGATTTTATCTATGTAATTCACCGAAGTTGCTAAAGCTTGTTTATTTGTTTCAATACGTTCTGCCAAAACTTCAATATTTGTTGCTAAGCCTTTGCAAACCTCTAACACATCAAATCTTAGTTGTTGATTCATATTCTTCAAAGCAGCCTGCATTTTTTTGTCTATCTCACTTATTTTCTGGTTAAATTCCAAAGTAAGTTCATGTTTCATAATCTTTAAATTATTTAATAAATTTTCAGGTGTCAAAAGCTGTGGAGGTGTTAGCTCAGTGTTAAGTTGCATTTTAGAAATATATCCAGATGAATAGTCATTTCTTTTAGTCAAAACAATCTTTCCAGACTTTGAAGCCATTGGTGTTTCAAAAGAGTACAAAAAAGAAAGAAAGCCAGATGCCTGATTAAAGTTCTTTCCAGTTTAAAAATCAGATAGTCTTTTATTATTGGAAATATTTCTATTATAACTTTAATCCAGAGTTAGGAGACAGAGAGAGAAAAAACCATTTTTCCAAGTTAAAAGTTTCCATAAGAGAGAGGGAGGGAAAAAAAAAAGCCTCTGGGAAAACGAAAGTCACTTTCACTTCTCAATCACCATATTGTTACTCTGTTTCCTTTGTTCCCTTGCCGAAGTGAAAGCTTGCCCAGGAATTGAAAAAAAAAGGAAAAAAGAGGTTTCAGTACTTGCCCATCTCACGCCTGTTTCTCTCTGTCTGCTTCTGTAGTTTAAATATAATTATAAATCCCATTCTTGAAGCAGCGGCTGGTCACGACATCTAGCTCTGCAAAAGCAGAGGTTTCCTGATCTTCGGAGCTGGAGACAGGCTGCATGGGGAGCTCTCCCTTCGCGCCCTACCAGATGGCTCCTAGGGCGCTGGGGGGGCTCTACCCCACCTGTCAGGCTCTCATCTCTCCCCTTTGCCCGGGGAAGAGATTTCAAAGCCGCCAGACAGCTGTTCTGGCGGCTTTTAACAAAGATCGGAAAGGCGTCCAACGAGGGACGTCCGCGATGGAGCGCTCCAAACCGGAAGTGCCGGCATGAGCCATTTTAAACAGAGCCACTGTCGGATACAATTGGATACAGAAACCCTTACTTCTTTTTTTTAACTTTATAATTGGTTTTGAAATTTCTCCTCAGGGCAGGTTTACAAATGGGAAACTTCGTGCCTTGAATTTCTCTGAGGAAAAATGTTAGTACTGTAATAAGGATCCTAACACAATTTTCAAATGAGTCAAAGATAATCACAAGGCTGCATATCTGACTTGACTTTAAGTCTTTTAAGATAAGCATCAGATCCTGTGGCCATCCACATGTTATTGAATTGTAACTTTACCTCACTGTTTTAGCCATTGGTAAGGCATGCATGGAATTCAGTAACTACTGGAAGGATTTGTTTTGCCCATCTGGTAGTAGCTTAGAATGATCAGTCTTCAGACATTTCTGATGATCCAAAGATAATGTTAAAGAGCGATGTGGAATCAATGTTAGTTTTGCACTATATTATCTTAAGAAAAATACAGGATTGCTTTCAATCTTAAAGTAGGAGGAAAGGAAAGGGGGAAGGGGGAAGGAGAGGAAAGGGAAAGGGAAAAGGAAAGGGAAAGGGAAGGAATCAAATGTTGGTTCCAATTGTCTTATATTGGTGGCTGGCTGCTACTTAGACCAGCTTACAAAATCACCATCTTCAAAATATTTTTTAAAGGAGTTTAAGAGTTCTGTCTTTTTTTCTTATTAGCACTTGATTGTCTGCACTGAACAGCTGGAGTACTGATTATTTTTATTTTGTTTTAAATATATCGAAAAAGTTCTTTTTATTTGTTTCATTATGTCCATCCACCTTGCTGTAACAAGTAGCTAACAATAGAATAAAAATAGCATACAAATAAAAACCAACTTTGTTCTTACACTTTTTTTGTGTCAAAAATACACCTTACACATTCACTTTTCTCTACAGACTGACTCTCTTCCTTAGTGATCTCTCCCTTTTTCTACTTCCTATCTGTGTCCTCCTCATTCTTTGAAACTCCACTAAACTTTTTATGCAGACACACTGGTTTCTGTTCTTGCTGTCTTTGAGGGTTTTCCCCCTCATTTGTAATTGTGCTTTGGGTATTTCTTTGCTTTAGAATCTCTCAACCACCTTTAAGCTTACTTCCCCATCAGTGTCTCCAGCTTTAGAATTTTACTTAGCATTTCTCTGAGTTTGTTAAACTCTATTTGTTTTGAAGTTCACAGCATGTGTTTGATTTCACTCAACTCCACATTTCCTTAAAATCAAAAACTTTGGCCTTACTTATTATTTTCCACCAATGCTGGAAGCCAAGGGGTGTAACTAAGAGAGGGAACAGTTGCTGGGCAACTAGGTAACAGCTTCTAGAGCAGGGTCCAGAGGGAGAGAGAGGTAGGAGCAAGTGCAGCATTATCCTCTAAGTTGCAATGTCCATTTAACCTTCCACTAACCACTTCTGAACTCTTGTGGGCTATTAGTTTTTCTAGTCCTCTGTTCAGCTGTTTGGAGAGATATCAAGTCACTTGGTACTGAAAATTACTATAGTTTCCCCAGGAATTAACTATATCAAACAGGTATGGTGGTGCTGCTGTCTTCGACAAACCTGTTAGACCAGCATAGCTGTTAAGTGACTCAGAACTTTTGGCTGGGCAGCCATGTGATAGACAATTCCCAGGACAAGCTCTGCTTTCCATGGAGCATAGGGCAAAGGCCAAAAAAGCAGAACAGAGGATTGGACAACTCATCTCAGAGAAGACCTTGGGTCTGAGTAAATATTAAATCTCATCGGTGTTTACATATGGCTTTGTGTGTGCCTCATTTTGGATGAGCCTGTGTCAGGTGAACAATACCACAGAAGGCTTCAAATAAGGTAAGAGCGTAATTTTAGGCTTACACCAGTGGGGAGGGAAGAGTTGTATGTGGGTGTGGATGTGAGTGGGTATTTGTGTGTTACAATTGAGGGAGGGAGGGAGGGAGGGAGGAAGGAAGGAAGGAAGGAAGGAAGGAAGGAAGGAAGGAAGGAAGGAAGGAAGGAAGGAAGGAAGGAAAAGATTAACTGTTAGTTGTTGCTAGGAATTAGCAATTATGGAAAGGCCAAATTATTTTCTTTTGCACATTTTGTTATAATTCTATCAAAAAGAAAATACTGTGCATTTTTGTGCATAACTGTGCATTAATTGGAAAAGCAAACTATTGGTCTGTAATCTGGACTACAAAGGCTATAAAGGTGGGAAGTAAACTGTGTAAGTGAGGGGGGGAGGACAGAGCAGGTGGGAGTCGCAGAGGGAGAGCATGGCCGAGGCAGTTTGGGGGAGGAACCGGGAGGGGGTGCGGGGCTCGTGGATCTCAGGATGCCAGTTTTTCTCTCCAGATAATCACTGTCTTATTTAATAAAACCTGTGGCAAGGGAAGGAAGAGGCCCCCAATATTGCTGTGGGGAGGAAGGCCAAGATACGTTCAATTTTCGAAGGGAACCGATGAGGAAAACTCCTAAATATGGCTGCATAAACAACTGCAACATTAATAATATAGAAGAACATGAGGAGCTCCCTAATATTGGGCCAGAGAATTGGTTTATGTAGGCTAGTATTGGCCTTTCTGATTGGCAGCTGAGATGTCAGTGGAGATCTCTTCCAAACTGGTTTTTGGCAGGGTATCAGTGGATGGATTATTGAATGTACAGTATATGCTTGTGCATCCCTATATGAGGAGATAGTGACCGGCAGACTTTTTCCTGCCTTAATTCTGGAGGTGATATGGTCGAGAAACTCTGTGACTTCCATTTTTGGATCATGAGAATGTCTTTGCTTAGCCTAACATTTTAGATTTTGTTATGGAAAACAAAAAAAGAAACCTGGATAAAGGGAAAGCTTGAAGCCCAATTATACTTTTGGAATTAGCAATACTGGTAAAACCATGTGGCAGTAACTCAGGGGTAGGTTCTATTTACCTTCCCCACCAGTTTGCATCGTGACTGAAGTGCACGTTTTGCGTGCGTGTGTCACTTCCAAGAAATGACCCTCTGTGCATGTGCAGTACTATAAAAAAGCTTCTGCACATGCGCAGAAGCAAAAAACAAGATGGCGCTGCCTATGGCACCACCGAGAGAACCAGCTCGGGGGTGTGGCAGGCCTAGGTCGCTGCCAAGTTACTACCAGTTCTATAGAACCGGTCCGAACCGGGAGGAACCCACCTCTGCAGTAACTTATCCCAAGATCAGTATTAATTGCCCAGAATAGTGTTCTTACTGCTTTTGAAGAACTCATCTCAAGAAGCTTTCCCAAACTTGATGCCGTCCACGTGTTAGAGATTACAGTTTGCATACAATTGGCTATATTGATTGGGAATTCTGGAAGTTGTAGTCTTTGGAATGTAGCACACTTAGAAGACTTGGACTGGGTTTTATACTCTTCACATTTTTGTTCAGTTGTCATTTTCTCAATGGGACTACTATGTAATATTAAACTTTCTGTGACAGGAAAAGGCACACAGGGAGGGCACGTAATAAATATTTCAAGAAGACAACTTAATCTCTTTCTCTTTTTCACACACACACACACACACACACTCACACACTCTCTCTCACACACACACACACCATAGTAAAAGGAAAACAAAGGAAGGCATAAATCTGTTTAATTTATTTCAGGTCAAGTATAAGCATTGTCAGACGCAGGTCTCCTGATATATACGGGTAATCCCCGACTTAGGATCACAATTGAGCCCCAAATTTCTGTTGCTAAGTGAGACATTTGTTAAGTAAGTTTTGCCCCCATTTTTCAACCTTTCTTGCCACAGTTATTAAGTGAATCACTGCAGGTATTAAGTTAGTCACATGGTTGTTAAGTGAATCTGGCTTCCCCATTGACTTTGCTTGTCAGAAGGTTACAAAAGATGATCATATAACCCTGGGACACTGCAACCATCATAAATATGAGTCAGTTGCCAAGCATCTGAATTTTGATCATGTGACCACAGACATGCTCCAATGGTCATAAGTGCGAAAATGGTCCTAAGTCACTTTTTTCAGTGCCAGTGTAACTTTGAATGGTCACTAAATGAACTGCTGTAAGTCAAGGACTACCTGTATTTATGGTAAATTTATGCAATCACTTTGATTAGGAATATTTCCCTCCAAGACTTTGTCATAATGTAGTGAGCTTTTTTTGTGAACTCTGTTTTCCTTGCTGAGCTGATATTGAATTCCATGCCTTGCTACTGTAGGAAGTTAGCATCAGTGGTGAAATCCAATTTTTTTTTACTACCGGTTCTGTGGGTGTGGCTTGGTGGGCATGTTGTGGCTTGGTGGGTGTGGCTTGGTGGGCGTGCCTTGGTGGGCATGGCAGGGGAAAGATACTGCAAAATCTCCATTCCCACCCCACTCTGGGGCCAGCCAGAGGTGGTATTTGCTGGTTCTCCGAACTATTCAAAATTTCCGCTACCAGTTCTCTGAACTACTCAAAATTTCCGCTACCGGTTCTCCAGAACCTGCTGGATTTCACCCCTGGTTAGTATCCACCCCTCTCCTAGAAGAATGAAATATTCTAGGAAATATTAAACAGAATATTTCCCCTAAGAGAGATATAGAAATCTTAAGACATAAATTCAGAGCCTCAGCTCCCTGCCCCCCCACCCAGCAGATATTTTGGTGCCAACCTATCTACAAGACAAAGGCTGGGCCAGCTTATCTACAACACAAAAGACCTTCAGCTCCAGGTTGATAAAATTAGCCCTCACTCAAGATCCAAACCAGAACAAAGCCATTAAGCCATAATAGGAATTGCCCAAAGCCCCTTCATTACATCATCACCAAGCAAGATTCAACCAGGCATGGGACAACCTACAAAGTTACACCTGCATGGCCCCATGGGAGTCTGACAACCAATCAGAATACGTTTCTTACACAGGAACAGGAAGCTCCAAGGCAGGGCCCAAGAGAGGGTATAAATCAATCTCTCTCTCTCTCTCTCTCTCTCACCCATGTGCTCATTTTGCCCAGGACCTCAAACCATGTGGTGCTGTCCAGGGGTGGGTTCTACTTACCTTCCCCACTGGTTCGCATTGCGACGGAAATGCATGTTTTGTGCGCGCACGTCACTTCCCAGAAATGACCCTCTGCCTATGCGCAGTACTAAAAAAAAAAAGCTTCTGAACATGCGCAGAAGCAAAAAACATGATGGGTATTTATGGTGCTTGAAGTAGCCTTCAGCCTTCAGATGTTGCATCAGATGCTAGCATATATCTAGTACTGAAATAAAATTCAGTGACATGCCAGTTAGCTGCTGTTTACTGAATTGAGAAAGACAGCATCTTGCCTTCCCCTACTCTTTTTATTCCTTATGGACTCAATGTACCCCTAAGTGCAAGAAAGTAATACTTCAACGTTCTCGAAATTGTGCTTGCTTCCATTTTTCCTTATCTATAAATGTGCCCCAGAAGTATTTAGGTGGGAATCTAACATATTTGGAGCGCTTAAATATAAATTGTGGATCCTAATTCTTGCTTTGCTGTTTGGTAAGGTAACCATGAGTGAGGGAGAAGAACAGGAGGAGGATCCAGTGGAATTACCACCACAAAACAGACAGAAGAATAAAGTGATTATCTGCCAACGCTGCATCCCAGTTTTGATAGTCTTGGTGCTGTTGGGCGGAGCTGGAGCAATAACTTGGTATTTCTTAGGTAACAAACGCAATACATTATTCTTTGTATTCCTGAATCCAGTATTGGGGGTCAAGGAGAGAAAGTGCTCAGGGAAAGCATTACAGGGAGAGGAGTCAGTATAGCTGCATGTGACCTGCCTCAGGGCCATGTCCAGTGACTATTTAGTTCACCTATGGCCAGATTCATCACGCGCTGGCCACGCCCATCCCATTTAGCGAAGGGGGGAAAGTCACAATACGTCACATGACGACGATGTGACGATGCGAGTTATCTATGGTCAAGGTGTAGACCACATAAGATACAGAGATTATTTTGCCATAATGAGTTATTAAATTGGTGTGTGTGTGTGTGTGTGTGTGTGTGTGTGTGTGTGTGTGTGTGTGTGTGTGTATCTTATTTTCCTTTTAAGTCCAATACAGTTGATCTTGCATTTTCTAAAATTGCCAGGTACTACACTTCAGGCAAGGAACTATTACACTTACAAACAACAAGATTTCTGTCTAGATTTTTGGTTACTTTAGGCCTATGATCTAAGGGCAATGTTTATAATCTTCCGTTACCTAGAAATAATTAGCATCCGTATCTCTTTGTGGCAGACTACAGACCGCGGTATCTGGATTCTGCTCATCTGCATTTCTACTCTGGCAGCTTGAGGATCATCAATCGGCAGTATTCCCAGGATCATGGGAGAATGGAATCCAGAGCTTTCTGGACAGAGAGAACAAAGATACAGAAGATGGTGGGATTTCATGAGTAAAATAGCATATTCGACTAGGTAGTTTAATGGATATGAGATAAACCTCAAGAGGTGTTTTTTTTCTTTTACTGGATCTGCCCCAGTAGTTTTGCAGTAGTATAACATGCAAAATTAAATATGTCCATATTCTCTCTCCTATTATCATTTTCATCTACTCAGATATTGCTAATGTGTTTTGTACCTGGTTGTGG
The DNA here is from genome assembly GCA_023053685.1 of Diadophis punctatus similis. NCBI lineage: Eukaryota > Metazoa > Chordata > Lepidosauria > Squamata > Dipsadidae > Diadophis > Diadophis punctatus. The sequence continues at coordinate 26,555,078 of JALIGW010000004.1, read as the reverse complement.
ATAAAAATAATTGGAACAGGGATCATTTAAATATATGGCGATCTTCATTAAAGCTAGATGATTTGGTTTCATGCACTAAATGAGAGGTGACATGTATTGTTAAGGGGAACATACCGGCATCTCAGCTTGACATGATTTAACAATCTCCTTTACAGTTAAAGGACCTAATTCATTCCACTAACCTGGCCTCTTTCTACAACTCCAGTGCTGTCTATGCCTTTGGGTGAGTGAACATTATTAGTTTTTTGAGAGACCATAGAACATGGATGGTCAGAAGTAGAATCTGATTTCAGGGGTGAAATCCAGCAGATTCTGACAGGTTCTGAAGAACCGGTAGCAGAAATTTTGAGTAATTCGGAGAACTGGTAGCAGAAATTTTGAGTACCGTATTTTTTGGAGTATAAGACGCACCTTTTTCCTCCCTAAAAGTGGCTGAAAATTTGGGTGCGGCTTATACTTCGAATGTAGCTTTTTTTTCCAGCCTAACTAGGTGCTAACAGATCTTCCCAGCTCTTACCTTGCAGGCTTTTTCATTGTTACTCTCTCAGAAGAATGTTTTTCCAGCCCTAAGTCTTTGCAGAATTTTTTTTTCATTGCTCTACTTGCTCCAAATAAGTTTTTTTCTAGCCCTAACCAGGTGCTATCTATCTTCCCAGCTCTTACTGGCTTGCAGGCTTTTTCATTGTTACTCTCTCCAAAGAAGATTTTTTAAGTCCTAACCAGGGGATAAAATAATGTGCTGAAGCTGACCAGACTGAGGACGCTAGTCAGATGAATACCTGGTAGGCAGATTGTTTTCCCCTATTTTCCTCCCCAAAAACTAAGGTGTGTCTTATACTCCAGTGCGTCTTATACTCCGAAAAATACGGTAGTTCGAAGAACCGGCAAATACCACCTCTGGCTGGCCCCAGAGTGGGGTGGGAATGGAGTTTCTGCAATATCCTTCCCCTGTAGTGGGGTGGGAATGGAGATTTTGCAGTATCCTTCCCCTGCTACGCCCACCAAGCCACGCCCACCAAGCCACACCACGCCCACCAAGCCACGCCCACAGAACCAGTAGTAAAAAAAATTGGATTTCACCACTGATCTAACTGGCTTATAGATGCTCTGGTGTGCGTTTATGCAACCCGGTTTTAGAGTTTATATGGACTTATATGGAGTTTATACTGCTCCATAATAATAGGATATTTGTGAACTTATGCTTGTATATATAAGTTATTCTGGTTTGTGCTTCATGGGATGCAGGAGAGTATTATTTCCACCCAAAGAAATCTCTTCTATCTCATCTGAATTATAGTTTTGCATCTGGTCTTTTAATGGTGAATTTTCTAGCAACTGCTTCCCCTCCCCCTCCCCCCCAAAAAACCTCAGTGGGTCTTGCTAGTCGGACCCCCGCCTATATCTGCCTTAGATGTTGCAATATAAACATTAAACAATTTTGGATATATTTTGATTATTGAATTGGATAATTGGATTGAGTTATCTCTTGTGATGATTGGACATGTTCTAGCTTCTTAACTTAGTTATCATAATTTAATTATGTTTCTAGAAAACTAGGAAAGAGGTGGTAAATGTGAAAATTGTTTTTTCTAATAGAGAAGGGTCTTTGACATGCTTCTTCTGGCTCGCCCTTCAAGTCCCAAAAGATCGGCATGTGGAGGTGACAGTGGAAGAAGTAAAAGACACACTCTATAATGAACTTCTTACCAGCTTCAACAGAACATCAGAATACCTGTCTCATCAGAATGAATACAAAATTGATCCAGAATCTTTAATTTTATTGGGTAGGTACTAACTATATATCTTCCCTTAATATTTCCAAGAAAGCAGCTTCCAAATTTGAAATTCAGATTGATACGGGGGGTGGAGGTGGGGGGAGTGCAATGAAGTCGTGTATGTTGGGATCGCATATCGATATACCTACTGTATTGCCAATGATGAAGAAATAATCTTCAAGAGCAATTAATCTTGTAAAAACGTGTCTTCTCTAAAATAAACCACATTGAAAAATTATTTTTAAACCAAAATAATTGTTACTAGGTGCTAGATTACACATGCTAAAAGGTATACATAGGAGCCTGATCCAACCGAAAATCCCATTGAAGACAGTAGAAAAATCTTCTATGTGTTTTATATTTATCTGGTGGTCTGATTATTTGAACATTTTGGCCCTTTTGAGCCATTGGAATAAGTGACAAAGCACTACAGGTTTCCCTTCTTTTATAACAAGGGTTATCTCTTTGAAAAGGCATCATTATTTCCAATTCTTTGAATTTCCTTATATGGATCCCTGTATGGTATCATCAAATGCATAGTATTGTTGCTTTCTACTAGTACTGTCTAAAGATGAAGAGAGCTGGATCTAGATCTAGGGTCTAGGCCAGTGATGGCGAACCTATGGCACGCGTGCCACAAGTGGCATGCGGAGCCATATTGGTGGCTCAGGTCCAGGTCCGCGAGCTCAGGTCCGGCACGCCAGCTGATTTTTGGGCCTTCTGGGCTCACTGGGAGTAGGGAAACAGGCTGTTTCCAGCCTCCGGAGGGGGGGGGAATGTCACGTAGTGAATATTGTCAGTTGTATGTCTATGCAGAGTGATGCACCCCTATTCTAATATTATGGTACATTCCATGACAAGCAGGACACGTGATGTGATCTTGTACGCATGTGTGCATTCCTGATTCTCCATTATTCTTCTTGTGATTTGGCTCTGACCGGGAGCGGTTGCATTTAATAAGCAAGAATGTAATTATTCAGAATTTATTGTTTTTGTACCGAAATAAATATTTTATTAGACCTTTTAACTTCGGCTTCATTTCTAAATGTCTGAGCTCCGAGAGAAAGATCAATCATTGCCTCTATGGAGATTTATCCTCCATCTAACAGGGAAGGCCCGTTTTTTGCTCTCCCCAAGCTCCAGAGCCTTTCTAGGAGCCTGGGGAGGGCAAAAACGGCCTTCCCAATCCCCCCGGAGGCCCTCCGGAGGCCAGAAATGGCCCATTTGGAAGTTGGGAAATGGGCCATTTCTGGCCTCCGGAGGGCCTCCGGGGGTGGCTCCTAGAAAAGTTCTGGAGCTTGGGGAGAGCAAAAAAACGGGCCTTCCGGTCCAACCAGAAGTTGGCAAATGGGCCATTTTCTGCCTCCGGAGGGGCCTCCGGTGGGTGGGGAAGGCCGTTTTCACCCGCCCCAGGCTACTAGAAAGGCTCTGAAGCCTGAGGAGAGCGAAAAACTGCCGTGCCATCGCGTGCCGGGAGCGAGGGGGGTCACGCGTGCATGTGGGGAGCGCATAGAATTATGGGTGTGGGCACGAACACGCGTGACCCCCCCGTGTTCCCACCCTTTTGGCACACGAACCAAAAAAGGTTCACCATCACTGGTCTAGGCCTTTTCAATTTGTTTGTATTAATTCAAAAAATAAATAGAAATGTTTCAAAAGAGGAGAGAATTTGAGAAACTCAAGGATGGATTGTGGGTCAATAAATTGGTTAGAGTGCTATATTGATCATGGAGGTGTCTTTTCATTAAGGAAGAGGAGATAAGATCTTTATCACTTGTGAGGTGCAAAGCCACTTGCTTTTTACCTAAAGAGCATCTGAAAACTTTTATATTTCAGATACTAACCTCTTTGTGCAAACTATAGATGGACACCAATAGCCTCACAAAATCCTGCACCAGATTTATCACCAAAGTAATAGGTGGATCTTTTTTTCAGAATGTCTTCAGAGGAAGAAGAAACAATTCTCCAATAATTTTGTAGGGAAAGAACTCCCCCTTAATCATAATAGCAAATGGAAGTGTTATTTCCTCACTTTCTTTAGACTGAATGGCAGCATGAAAAGCCCAGGAGAAATGATTGCACACTGAAAGTCGAGGTACTTGCACAAGCCTGTGGCCATTTCACAACTGAGTAGAACCTCACACACCATGAGTGGGCATTTCTGCAGCACTCTCATCTCCCTTGCTGCTTGGCATACAGAAATAAATTGAATAGTGAGAGCAAAAGAGAGGGAGACTGAAAATGAGGCACTTGATCTCCATGCTGGACTTCCCAGATGAACTGCAGTGTTCTAAAAGAGTGGGAAAGGCCTTGCCTTTTCTACTCAGAACTAGAGAGTTGGTCCTTATCTCCAGATTTGCTTTCAATGTTTGTCACAGATTTATTTTGCAAGGAGGCTTGTGCAAGGCTGACGATTGCATTAAAGTAACTCTACTATTCCTCTAACCCAGGAGTGGGTTCTAACTTACCTCGCTGCTGGTTTACTTCCTCCTGCGCTGCGTGGGCGTGCCTCATGGGCGCGCGCACATGTGCAGTGCCAAAAAATCCAGGGGAAAAAGAGGCCAAAAACAAGATGGCAACCGCATGCACAGTGCCGGAAACTCAGCTTCTGCACACACTCAGAAGGAATTCAAAAAAAATTCAAAAAAAAAAGGACTTCCGGTTCCGGATCGCTGCATCGCGGACGCTCCTCGTTGAGCGCCTTTCCTTTTCCCCGTTAAAGCCGCCAGAACAGCTGTCTGGCGGCTTGAAAGTCTCTGCCCCGGGCAAAGGGGAGAGATGAGAGCCGGACAGGTGGGGTAGAGCCCCCCCTAGTGCCCCAAGTGTCAGCCAGGGGCGCGAAAGGTGAGGGCTCCCCAGCCAGCCTGTCTCTTGCTCCGGGGACTTGGAAACCTCCGCTTTTGCGGAGCAAGATGCCGTGACCACCCGCTGCTTCGTGAATGGGATTACAACTACTTAATTGTTTAAACAAGCAGACAGAGAGAGACAGGATTTTAAAGGGCAAGTACAGATTTTTTTTTTTCTTTCAACTCCACTGCTGATTTTCACTTCGGAAGAAACTAAGTAACAGTTATTAGGCTACAACATGGCGATCGGAGAAAGTGGGAGGAGAAGTGAAAGTAACTTTCGTTTCCCTAGCAGCTTTTTTTCTTATGGAAATTTTTGATTTTGAAAGTTGGCTTTACTCTCTCTGTCTCCCGATTTTGGATTAAATAATAACTGACAATTTTTTAAAAATAAAATTCTATCTGGCTTTGGAATTTGAAAGAATTTTAAAAGAAATTTAAAAGAACTTTAACTAGAGGCTTGGCTTTTTCTTTGTTCACCACTGGAAATACTAAAATGGCTTCAAAATCTGGAAAGATGGTTTTGAATAAAAGAATGGATTATTCATCTGGTTATATTTCTAAAATGCAACTTACCACTGAGTTAACACCCCCAAAGTCTTTAACACCTGAAAATTTAATAAGTACCTTAAAGATTATGAAAGATGAACTTATTGTTGAATTTAACCAAAAAATTAGTGAAATATATAATAAAATGCAGGCTGCTTTAAAGAATATTGACCAACAAATTAGAAATGATGTGTTGGAGGTATGTAAAGGTCTAGCAACAAATATTGAAGTTTTGGCAAACCGTATTGAAGAAAACAAACAAGTTTTGACAACTTCAGTAGAATACATAGATAAAATACAAAATGACATTGCAAATTTTGAAACAGAGGTGTTAATGACGCAATTCAGATCCATGGAATTTGCCATAAGGGTCAGGGGGTTGAAAGAAGGATTATATGAAGATTTGAAAGGAAGGATGGTGGAAGCTTTGGAGCAGGTGTCTGGACTGTCTAAAGAAGAACTAGCCAGGCAAATTGATAAAATATATAGAATCAACTCCTGGTATGCAAAACAAAAACACCTACCAAGGGATATTGTAATATACTTTACTACAAGAGCCTTACGGAATAGGATTATACAGGCGACGTTTAAGAATAACCTGCAGGTGAATGGCCAGGAACTGATGATATGGAAAGAAATTCCCTCTAAAATGCTCAAAGCCAGAAAAGATTATACCTTTCTGATTGATGAATTTAAAAGGTTAAATTTACATTACAAATGGGAAGCACCAACAGGAGTTGCAGTGAAATTTCTGGGAAAAAGATATCGGCTTAATACAACAAAGAAAGCTACTGAATTTTATGTCAACGTCTTAAAGGCTGATATATCCAAGATTCCAGAGGAAAGATGTATGAAAACAAAAGAGGAGGAGGAGGGAAAGCCATCCCTTCCTCTTCAAATCGAAACAGATTTACAAAATTTAAATGATTGGCAGAGCCAGACAGATGTCTACAGTGTGGAAAAGGAGATGGAAGATCGGGGTCAGATGGGAGGCGAGCTGACAACTACAAAATTATCAAGTTACAAAAAGATGCAACCATCATCAAGATACAACAAGATGCAGTGTTGAAGTTTATTGGACAGATGGTTGCCATTATGATTGTACTTTTCTTTTTCCCTTCTTTCCTTAATTTTTTTTTTCTTTTCTTTACTTCTTGCATTCTTTTTTTTTTCTTTTGTTTTTTTTGGGGGGCTTATTCAAAGTATTATTAATTCTTTTTAAAGATTTAGAACTTTTTTGAACCTAATAATTTAATACATAGTAACATTATGTTACTAATAGAGTGGTAGAATTTATGATGAAGTTTAAGGTTTTTGTATTATTATTTAGTTATTTTTTGTGTAATATCAATTTAAGTTTTATTTAATTGTGAGAAAGATTTGGAATTGTTATCTATCCAGTTATAAAATATTACAATTAGATTTAACATTTTTTGGGGGGGGGAGGAAGGTTATTTAAAGTTTGTAATTAGTGCTTATAATCTGATATATAGTAATAGTATGTTATTTATATACTGATTGATTTTATGATGAAGTTTAAGGTTTTTGTATTTAATACTTAGTCATCATTTATGTAATAATCATTTAATTCTTAGTTAACAGTGAAGAAATGTTGTGAAGGGTAGATGATTGAAAGGAGGAGGAAGGAATTTTTATTAGTGTACAATTTGGAGTTGAAGTTTTAAAAAAATAAGGTGGAAGTCAAAATTTTTTAATTTAATTTAAATTTATTTTATTGATATTATGCCCTGTACTCTCTCTGGGAAGTCCGGGGGGGAGGGGGGGAGGGAAAGGGGTGGGTTAGGGGGGAGAAAAATTAAAAAAAATGTTTGTACTTTCTATTTAATGTTTAGCTATTATCTATGTAATTTTGTACTAATAAAACTTTTTGGAAATAAAAAAAAAAAAAAATTCAAAAAAAAGATGGCACCGACCGAACAGGTTCTGTGACATCATCGTGACATCACCAGCAGGTCACTACCAGTTTGGGCGAACCGGTCCGAACCGGGAGGAACCCACCTCTGCTCTAACCACTTTTTATATCAACACAGAAATCTAGCAGCATTGTATCTGAAAGCTCAGACAAAGTGCACAAATGGTTAATCTTCTTTCTAGAATGTTATAGTTGTGTGCATTTATCAGACTTTGTTGCATAAAAATCAATTTTCAGAAGCACACACAGATGACTGATTCAGCTGGAGTCATTAACTTCTTTATAAACATTTTATTTATTTATTTATTTATTTATTTATTTATTTATTTATTTATTTATTTATTTATTTATTTATTTATTTATTTACAATACCACAAACAGATTATTTCTTCAAGTAAACATAAGCAGGAGTTAGTTTCATTTCAGCAGAGCAGACAAGCAGTAACAGAGAGCAGAGTGGACAGAGAGCAGAGTGGGCTGAGCCACGCCCAGCTTAGTTTTCTGTTTCGATTCTCTGCACAGACTCAGAAGTGGTTAGCTCCCATTGGCTGACTCAGTTACTATGCCTGTTCATTGGCTAACCTTGTTAACATGGCTCTCCCAGTCATGAATATTCTAACAGCATTTTTTTCCTCCCTTTTTATTCATGCTAAGCAACCAGGGACCTCCTTAATTGCCTTTTGCCTGGTTTCCCTTGTCAAAATAGCTGATATTAATGACTAACGGAAAGTATTTTTTTACTTTACTTACCTAAACCATTTTCTTTTTATTTTTTTTCCACCCTCTTGCTTCAGTGTTGCATACTCTTAAGTTCTACAGATAGGTTTTGCACCCTGTAGTGATTTATCAATGCATTTGATAAATGTGTTTATCAATACATTTCTTAGTGTCAGGATGCTCCTTCAATCCATCCTTCAATGTTCCTTCCCCACCCACCCCAAAAAAAAGGAATTTGGTGACATTAATTACAACTTGTAATGGTTTCAGCTTTAGCCACTTTTATCCTCTGACACTGCCTCCCCAGGCACTCTAAGGCTGGCTAGCATGCCTGGCAGAGATTTTGTATGTAAATTGGGAGAGGAGGGGGCAGAATTTAATTCAGAGGTCAATGCTTCCATATTTTAACAGGCAGCGCTTCCCATATATCCTTTCAGCATTACAGTATAAATTGCAGGATTGCTGGAAATGCATAAAAATACATATCTTAAGTCAAAATCTGTACATTGGACAGAAAGGCTTGAGAAATCTATTGGGATGTGATCAAAAAGCACCAAGGGTTTCCCAAACTATTAGGAGGACAGAAGTTACAGATGTGCAAAAAAAGAAAAGAATATTTTAATAAGGGTAGGGGAAAAGCTCATAGAAAGGCAAATAAGGAATACTGTATTTTTCGGAGTATAAGACTCACCAGAGTATAAGACACACCTAGATTTTAGAGGAGGAAAACAAGGAAAAAAGTATTCTGAACCAAATGGTGTAGTAATATATTATTTAATAAAATATTGGTGTAGCAGAATACTTTTTACAACCATGTATACTTTTTACAACGATGTACTCTTTTTACAACCATGTATACTTTTTACAAACTTCAAACTTGATAGCTTGAAGTGGACTTCAACTTCCAGAATTCCTCCTCCAGTCATGCTAGATAGGTAATTAGAAGGCAAAAACACTCCAGTTTTTGCAAAAAAACGGCCCATTTTTCACTTGTTTTTTTTTTGCAAAAACAGAGCATGCAGAGAGTTTGGGAAGCCTCCTAGGGGGTGGGGGAAGGCAAAATCGCCCATTTTTGCAAAAAACGGCCCATTTTTGCAAAAATGGGATGCAGGGGCGGGGCTTCGGGAGACCAAAAAATGACTGTATTCAGTGTATAAGACGCACTGACATTTCCACCCTCTTTTGGGGGGCAAAAAGGTATGTCTTATACTCCGAAAAATACGGTAAACAACATATGGAACAGTTCATAAGGCTAAAATCTTTGGGGTCATATAATTAGCTCTGGCTGTGACTATTCAGGCTTGCAGAAACAACTCTATCTTGAGATGCACCAGTGCTGTGATGGGTCAATATGACTGCTTGCTTTATTCGCATTAACTCAGCAGTAGAAAGTGGACAACATCAAGGTGACTAAATCACTGGCCACAAGTTGCATGACCGACATGCTGCTAATGGGCCTGTCACTAATCTTGGGGGAAACCGATAGTTGAGGTAATGGTAGATGTAGAGTCTGGCAGCACTGAATCCTTGATGGCCTTTGTCAATGGAAGACTCACCTTTGACCTGCCAGTAATTTCCCCCCAAATTTCTCAGAAATCCCCAACAGGCTGTGGTCTTTTTGGATCATGCTTTTACCAGTCACCAGATATCCTACAAGGGACAACTGCAATGTGGATATGTCCTTTGTATCAATATGCCACTTCTGCAATTTCAAAAATGCCATAAATAATATAATTATAATCATTTTCAAACAATATGGCTTGTTTTCAGGTGGTGCAGCTTTTTCATCCCCAGGTTCGATTTGCATAGCTCATGGATTCCACTTGTTTTGTGTTGGAGGGCACCTTTGGAATATTTGCATGTGTTGTTGTGAAATTCATTTCAATTTGATCCCTTTAATTTGCATGGCCACCCACTCATTTCAATATTAAAAACAACTTAAAAATCAATAATAAAAAAATACAACAAACCAATATAAATATATGTGGCTATTATGAAGATTTCCTCATTCACAAAATGACTGTCCTACTAAACCAACTTGTTAAAAGCACTGATTTACTCACATAGTTCCTGTCTCGTGTACCATACCCACTTCAACAACAGGATGATTCCTACCATCCCTGCTTATCTTTGTCCTTTATTAGGACAAACTGACACCCTTCCACAGTCCTGGGCTGCAGCTGCATATCATGTTTACTTTCTAACAAAGTTTATTGGGCACATTTTGGGTCAAAGTTGTTTGGGGAAATAGTGATGGAAATGGAAGCTGGCATTTTGCTCTGCAGCATGTATCCTTTTATATTCATATTTTTTAAAGCAAAAGGTCAGTTGGGAATGGGAGACTTTGTGTACTGAGGGAGATGTCTCTAAGCATATTTGTGTCCTACCGCTAAAATATATTGTGATTTGACTTTAATGTAGCCCAACTTGTGAACTTATCATTGTAGACCCTGGTTTTGAGCTTAGAATGATGTGTGAAATAACCAAATGTATCTTCAAGATAGTATGACTAACCCAATTAGCAGAATGTGTGAAGCCATTTCTCTCACTTTTCTTAAACTAACCACAGCTACCAATCCAGCTGTCACATAATTTAAAGTAGGAGTTGATGGCTATCTAGCTCCTCTTCTTTTGGAATCTGTTGGAGGAGGGTGATGCTTACAATGTGGATTTGCAGAATGTTTAAACTATGGCTTAGAATTAGGTCTGAACTGAAGTGTTATTGCAAGACAGAGAGGAGTAGAGTAGGCCATGAATGTGACTGATGTGAGCCAGAGCAAGGAGCAATATTTAATTTGGTTGTGGCATCTCATGTCTTCCTTTTTTTTCCTTTTTCTTTTTTTTCTTTTCTTTTCCACAGAATCCAGTCTCAAAGACATAATAGTGCTGAAATCCACCTTGGGTAGGCTCCTTATTTTCCCCCTTCTTTTATTTATTTAATTTATTTGGTTATGTTTGTTGCATTGTAAAGTAGAAATAAAGTCTGTTGCACACAACACCATCAATTAATATGACGCCAGGGACCAAAATGAAATATTTTTGTAACATTATGTACCACTTTAATGTTGCACTTGTATTTTTATACTGACGCATTTTTAGTATGGGCTGACTTTTTATCTAATGCTTGTTAGTGTCTCTTTAAGTCCATCTTACATAAAAAAGATGGTTAATAAGAAATATGAATCACCACAGCAAGAATGATACTAATTCTGCTCCCGACACCTCTTACACTAGTTGTTTCAGCAAGGAGCCTACTTTTCACAAATTAAATGAAAAATATCTAACCATCTTACAGCAAATTTCTTTCTGTATGTACCATGTTAATTGAGTGTGTATGTATATCTAACAGTGTAATAAAACACCCAAATAAAGGATGGAAAGTAAACAAAAACAATTCATTAACTAAAACCAAGAAGTATAATATATAATAAATAACTAATGTAAATTGAAAGTACTTTTCAGAAAATGCAGTCTTCATTAATTCTGAAAGGTGATCACCAAGGGAACCAGTGTAACTCCAGGGAGAAGCTGTTAATAAGTATTTTCTGGCTTTATCTCATCTGGCATCTTGTGAAACTGGGATATGATAAGCGGCTTCTCCTGGAAAGACCACCTTGCATAGGACAAATCCAGTTGGAATAAGTAGTCCAAGGATGTGGAAACAACTGCTTTTTGTGGTGCATATTAATTAATATGTAGGTCTCGATAAATCAATATTTATTCCTCAGTGCCAGCAGTAGGCTTGTTTTCCAATAACTCAAGTATGCGAAGAAATTCCCATTTCCTGACTATATTAATATCTATGGTGACATTTCTTTCTTGGCTGCCATATATATTTAATGTTGTACTATATTGCGACTTCTTTTTAATTGTTTTATGATTGTTTGATTCCTGGAGTTACTTGTTTGAGATGGGCAGCTATAGAGATTGAATGAATGAACGAACGAACGAACGAACGAACGAACGAACGAACGAACGAACGAACGAATGAATAAATGACCAAATAAATAAATAAATTAAATAAATAAATACAGATGGTCCTCAACTTACAACCACAACTGAGCCATAATTTATGTTGCTAAGTGAGAAATTTGTTAAGTGAGTTTTGCCCCTTTTTACTATTCTTCTTGCCACATTTGTTAAGTGAATCACTGCAGTTGTTAAGTTAGTGTTAGTTATATGGTTGTTAAATGAATCTAGTTTCCCCATTGACTTTGCTTGTCAGAAGGTCGCAAAAGGGGATCACATGACCCTGGGGGTACTGCAATCATCATAAATGTGGAGTCAATTGTCAAGCATCTGAATGTAAATCATGTGACCATGTGGATGCTTCAAAGGACATGTGTGAAAAATGATCGCAAGTCACTTTTTTCAGTGCCGTTGTAACTTCAAACGGTCACTGAATGAACTGTTGTAAGTCGAGGAGTACCTGTAAATAAATAAATAACTTGTTTATGATTCTCTCTACATATTAGTGCAAGCAAGGCTTCTGTTGATATACTCCATGGCCAAAAGCTATTGTTGTGTACATGAAGGCTGAAGGTGGCATCAGCATGATCAAAGGGTGTAAACCCTTTAAATGCTCCTAGTTTTAAACCTGAGATTAGATGGATGGAGCAGACTCATTTCCAATGGAAGAATTATTGACATTGATTACCTTGGTACAAAATGATCTATTTGGGGTAAATTATACATAGATTTTGGAAATAAATCGGAATAGATTGTTAGCAAGGCTTTACATAAAAATAAAGAGCAGCACAAAAAAATGGATATGTCAGTTAAAAAGCACATCAAAAGCCGTGGTTTATGCAAAACTTATTCCCCCACCCCTTAAAACTGTGGATGGATTAACTGTATTTGGTTTCTTCTGTGTCATCTCTTATCAACTGCATGGTGCATTCTTCAATTTTGTCTGTGTCATCTATTTAGGCTGCTATAGGTACAGCTACATCAGAGAGGATGTGGTTCTAAAACTGAAGGGTCCAGACTATTTAGCCTCCAGCTGCCTTTGGCATCTCCATGGCCCCAAAGATCACATGATCAAGCTTCACCTGGAATGGACTCTCTCAGAATGCAGGGACCGGCTGGCAATGTATGATGCAGCTGGGCCATTGGAGAAACAGCTCATCACTTCGTAGGTACCCTTCATTTTGTAGCAGCAACAATGGGAAGAGGAGAAATCATGAGTTCGATAGCTCCCCCCATAATCCACTTACATGAAAAATTCAGTTTAGGTTTAGGATACACAAGAAATTTCATTTTGCAAAATGATGATCCAGATAATCAATGGAAGTAGTACCCATTGAACTAAGGGAAAAGCTGCTCATGATTATAAATCCTGTAGAATATAGCAAGGCGATTTTCAAGTCTCCAGAGCAATTAGTTTTGGATTTGGTTAGTGGCAGGGAAAGGAAGAGAAATATCTGGTGCAATTTTGTGTGGTGATTGGTTTACAAAGTTAGTCCTGCACTGATGCTTGATGTTAAAATCAAAATTAGCATTCTGGTGGATTCTAACCTCTCTTAGCCATGTCTTCTACGCACTGAAATCTGATCTTTAAAAAAAACAAAACAAAATGTATAGCAAGACAGGAAAGGTACAGTACACCATTAGCCTCTCCTTCTCAAAATACAAGTTGTGCCAAAAGATTTCTTGGTGTGCATCATTTTGCCAGAAAGATATGACAAGAATATGGAAATTACCATATTTACATTTTCTTACATGCCTAATATGTTTCTAGCCCCCAGGGAGGTAAATATTTGAAAGAAGACACTTATGTGTTTTGGATGATCTATTTAGCCACCATCATTTATTGTTGCCAAAATATTTTATTTCTCTAGGGACATTTATTTATTTCCTGGTCTTTTTCACTATGTAATGAATTTTCTTTACCTCTCCTCCTCATTTCTTGCACCTCTTTCTTTATAAAAAAAACCTCCCTTCATCCTTTTCAGCTTGCAAATATGATAATAATCTGTTTTCATTCTTTAGACTATATGGGTGTAGCCGGCAGGAACCTGTGGTTGAAGTTCTATCTTCTGGCCCAGTCATATCTATTGTATGGAAGAAGGGGATGTACAGCTACTATGATCCTTTCATACTCTCTGCTCAGGCTGTGCCCTTTGAAGGTAAACAACGATACGGGCAGAAAGAGATAGAAAATGTAGATTGCATTTGTGTTCTTCTAAATATCTGTCTTTTTCTATATTTTCCAGTTACTGCTTCTGTTAACTTTAAGATGTCACATATCTGCAACTGGGTAGGGCTAAGCAAAGGGATTCACAAATATCTGGAAGACAAGTTCAGATCAAATCTGGTATTAACAAAGACGGATATCTGACATTAAGGTTATTGTAAAAAAGAGAAAAATTGTGCTGTGATTAGACATAGTACACTCTAGGTAAGAGCAGAAGGATGTATTTCAGTAGCAGGGGTGGGTTCCTCCCGGTTCGGACCGGATCGCCCAAACTGGTAGCAACCCGCTGGTGATGTCATGGATACGATTAGGTTGGTGCCAGTCCGTGGGTGCCGCCATCTTTTTTTTGAAAATGTTTACGAATTTTTCCGTTTGGATGGCTTCTCCTCTTCCGCTGCTTGAAAAAGGGCCCTCCCGCCCGCCCCTGGGTTAATACTGACCTTTATTTCTTCGCCCGAAGCACAGTTGATCAGCTCCTCAGCTGTGTTTCGGGCTGATTCCTGCTACTGAGCATGCGCGGAAGCTAAATTGCATGAGGAGACACGCGCGCGCGAGTTGAGTGAGCGCGCGTGTGTGAAACATTGCGATGCAAACTGGTGGTGAAGGTAAGTGGAACCCACCCCAGTTCAGTAGAGCATGGACTGGGCTGTCTATAGGCCTATTCAGTATATAAATGCAATATACTATGCAATTACACTGAGGAACTTGGATATGACCCAACTGGGAATATCAAAAGTCTGAAGAACTCTGGTTCTTCCTTCAGCTAAGCTGCAATTGTACTTTGCTACCTCAGTTGTCTTCCTCTAATGGGCAGTTTTGTTGTTATCATAACAACAAAAGGGACAGGGATTAGTTTGATTTTTTTTTCAAAACTTTCCCCGCCCCCAGCTCCTGCTATTATAAGTAAATATAAGTGTAAAAAGCTACCTTGTGTTTTGCTTTTTCTTTGCATCTTCTCATTGGTTAGCTGGAAGGAGCAGTGGCTGGCAGCATGGTAGGACAGAGTGTAGCTGTGGTAGGAAACAGCTGAAGACAGTTTAAAAAATAAAGCCAATGCTGTGTGGGAGTTCTTGTACCCTGAGATCATAAGCATAGCTCATAAAGCCTACAAACCGTTCAAATTTAACCCCTGGTTTTAGACAGTGGAACTGAGAGAGGGAATTTTTTGCTTGATTGTGGGAAGAGTTCACGTAGCTGCCTGCTGGAGTAGGCCAGCTACTCAACCTTTTTATGTATTGGGTTACATGCCAACCAAGAATTATGGGAAGAGGGTTGTCTAGTACTTGTTTATGTCACCTGGTATGAAAAGGCAGGAAATAAATAATGCTGAGCTGGATAAATTATGGTCAGTGGTGGGATCCTGCCGGTTTAACAACTGGTTTGGTGATCGCGTGCTTTGAGCGCGCAATTGCGCTTTGCGCACGCACGTGCCTGACGCAGGCTGCGCACATGTGCACAGTTTTACGAAACTTACCTTCTGCGTTACTGCTGGGGAGAAACACAGCTGAGGTGCAGCAATCCGTTCTGCCGCGCGAATCAGCTGAGAAGATATAGGTCAGTAAAGCGCAGGGGCGGGCAGGTGGGCCCACCTGATCATCGGAGCAAACCGGTTCGCTCCCAGCTGATTGTCGGAGCATCCGGTTCGCCTGAGCCAGTAGAATCCCACCCCTGATATGGTCTGATTCAATGTAAGGCTATTTCATTTTTTTAGTCAGAGTCCTCTTTCAATATTGGCATCGGGGTGCAATAATAATTTGAAGGAGTTTGCTTAAAATGAATGTGTGAATCCAGTTTCAGAAAAGAAAATAGTGGGTGGTTGGCTTATAAGTAGGTGAAAATGGTAGGTACAGGTAATCCTCGAGTTACAACCACAATAGAGCCCAAAATTTATGTTGCTAAGTGAGTTTGCCCCATTTTATGACTTTTCTTGCCAAAGTTGTTAAGTGAATTGTTGCATATGTTAAGTTAGTAACATTTATTTATTTTATTTTATTTTATTTTATTTTATTTTATTTTATTTGGAGGTTCTTCTATGCCGCCCTACTCCCTGAGGACTCAGGGCGGCGTACAACATTTTAAGAAAACAACCAACCAAATCCTTTAAAAACAATTTAAAAAGCAATTTAAAACACCTATAACACCAAACATACATGGGGGAGATCGGATGTAATGTTGTCTCAAAACCCCGCCTGCAGGAAGAGCCATGTCTTAATGGCTTTTCAGAAGACCAGCAGGGTAGGGATAATACGGATCTCTGGGGGGAGTTGGTTCCAGAGAACAGGGGCCCCTACAGAGAAGGCCCTTCCCCCTGGCCCCCGCCAGTCGGCATTGTTTGGCTGACGGGACTCGGAGGAGGCCCCACTCTGTGGGACCTCACCGGTCGCAGGGAAGTATGAGGAAGTATGCGGTCCCAGAGGTAGCCTGGTCCTAAGCCATGTAGGGCTTTAAAGATGGTGATCAACACCTTGAATTGCACCCGGAGACCAATGGGCAGCCAATGCAGCTGGCGGAGTATAGGTGTTACATGGGTGTATCGTGACACACCCACCACAGCACGCGCAGCTGCATTTTGCACCAGTTGGTGTCTCCGGATACTCTTCAAGGGTAGCCCCATGTAGAGCGCGTTGCAGTAGTCCAGTCTAGAGGTGACAAGGGCCACCTCTAGACTGGACAACATGATTGGACAACATGATTGTTAAGTGAATCTGGATTCCCCATTAACTTGTCAAAAGATCACAAAAGCAGATCACATGACCCCGGGACACTACAACTATCATAAATTTGAGTCAGTTGCCAAGCACCTGACTTTTAATCACGTGACCATGGGGATGTTGCAATGGTCGTTAAGTGTGAGAAATGGTCATGTCACTTTTTTCAGTGCCATTGTAACTTTGAACGGTCACTAAATGAACTGTTGTAAGTCGAGGACTACCTGTATACAATGTGCACCAATCATAGACAAAGCTACACCAAAGGAATGGTCAATCAAATCCCAATTATGGGGAAATGTCTTTATAACTAGCAGGCTTTAGATAGGTAGGGGTTATGCATCTTGGATGTACATTGATTGACTGTAATTCTCCAAGAAAAAAGCTCCAGATTGAAGCTTTTTCTAACTAGAGATTTGTAAATGCCAATCTCCAGGAACTTTTAGCATCACCCCTGCTGCTGTACTTTGATCACGGCCACTGCTATTGAGCCTTGGTTTTTTAAAAAATTATTATTAGTTGCTTATTAATCAATCAAATTTACATAGCTGCCCATTTCACCAAAGGTGACTAACAAGAAACAGATAAAACCACGTATAAAAAAACCCAACAATATAAAAGATATAAAAATCATTTCAAAAATGAATATTATAAAAAAGCAGAGATACAAACACTAAGCAAAGAGAGGATAAGAATAACCAGCTCATCATTATTTATTTCCTGCAATCTAAATAAGTCTCCAGTTCCCTGGGAGCCTCAGGCCTGATAACATAACCAGGTCTTGAGGATCTTATGGAACGTCAAAAGGGATGGAGCTAATCTAATTTAAAGAATGTTCCTTAAGGTGGGCACCGTAGCACAGAAGAAGGGGCCCTTCTGGGTTATCCTATTTAATCTTGACTTCACAGTTCAGCAATAACTAGAAGTTAGAAAAGATTGAAGAACAAGTTGCCGGTTAAGTTTTATAAAATATATCCCAGTCCAGGTTGCTAGTAATAAAGTGCTACCAGTAGTAGCATTATTAGAAGAACCTTGGTGGCTGCTCACTAAGGAAGGACCCCGAATCCTGTTTGGAAGACTCATAAGGAGGGTTTGATTGTGAAATTCAGATCACTATAATTTTTAGATGAATGTCCTGATTTGAACAGACCAAATATAAAGGCTCAGCTAGAGCACATATCCAGTGTTACAGTTTGCAATTTGGGGAAACTTTACAGCATAGTTCATAATAAGAAAAATGCACCCCAAATAAATGCACACCCATTATTAAATGCCCTCAAAATTATGTTTAAAGAAAATATGTGTTCCCATCAATTTTTTTTTAAGTATGCAGGCAGTATGTATGAATAGTAAACATTGGCTGAACAAAACTTGCTGGTGCGAATCAGATGAGAAAATTGCTGAAAGTGAAATAAGTGGCTTCATTAATATCTATCATAGCCTACTATGGTCTTTGTATTAAATATCCTCATTTTTTGTCAAAATAATAAACATGAGCAACATTTTCTGTGGGACCCAATAAGTGTGACAGTGCTTCTGTCTTTTCAGCCTGCCAGATGAATCTAACACTGCAAGAAAGCTGGGGACGGCAAGGGAACATCAAGACTCCTTACTACCCAAGTTACTATGCACCAAATACACAATGCACTTGGCACATGATGGTACGATCTTGGCTGTTCCTAAGCAAAACTGAGCTGTGTGTACTTTTATACTTAAATAAGAGAAGCCAAATGCTGTAGAGAGGTCTCCAACAGTGGCAACTTTAAGCCTGGCGGACTTCAACTCCCAGAACGCCCCAGCCAGCAAAGCTAGGAGTTGAAGTCCTCCAGGCTTAAAGTTACCAAAGTTGGAGACCCCTGCTGTAGGCAATATACCTTTACTCTGTTATTGTAAATTCTTATTATCTTTATATTTGACACTTCCCCAAAAGTTGCGCTGAGCACTGCACATAAACAGATATTTAACACCATTCAGTTGAAAGAATGGAGATTTTAATTTCTCTGCATTGAAAAGTCTTAAAGTGTCAGTATTGTCATATTTTATAAGCCCTTACTGATCTCACCAAGGATGTATTTAAATATGCTTTGTTTTGTATTTTAGGAAAACTGTTTTTCCTCTTCCTCTCTTTCTCAGCCCTCATGCTTTGTAACACTCATTTTTGTAAGAACCAGGGACAAATCTCCGTTTCTGTATGTATATATGCAAATACAACTCTCAGCAGTTTTCAATGTCATAAGAGATACAACTAGCTGTAGTGGTTAAGGCATTGAGCTAGAAACTGAGAGACCATGATGAGTTCTAGTCCTTCCTTAGCAATAGCACTTAGACTTATATACCGCTTCATAGTGCTTTACAGCAGGGGTGGGTTCTGGTTTTCTTCGCTGCCGGTTCGCTCGACGCGCCGCGCAGGCGCGCACATGTGCAGTGCTAAAAAGCCAGCTTATGCGCATGCACAGAAGCAAAAAACAAGATGGTGGTGCCTATGGCGCTGCTGAGAGAGCCAGTTCGGGGGCATTGCAGGTCTGGGTCACTGCCGGTTCCAGCGACCCAGGCCGCCAAGTTATTACCGGTTCCATAGAACCGGTCCAAACTGGGAGGAACCCACTTCTGCTTTACAGCCCTCTCTAAACCTCCTCTTAGGCCTAAAGCCAGCTGGGTGAGTCTCTCTTACCCCTGGAAAGGAGGCAGCGGCAAACCATTTCTGAAAAACCTTGCCAAGAAAACAGCAGTGACTATCCAGACTGATTCAAAGGCACATACTCACACAAATGCCTATACCAGTGATGGCGAACCTTTTTTCCCTCGGGTGCCGAAAGTGCATGCGTGCGTGCTATCGCGCATGTGCGAGTGCCCACACCCATAATTCAATGCCCGGGGAGGGCGAAAACGGCTTCCCCCGCTCCCCCGGAGGGCCTCTGGAGGCCGGAAATGGCCTGTTTCCCAACTTCTGGTGGGCCTGGTAGGCCCATTTTTCATCCTTCCCAGGCTCCAGAGGTTTCCCTGGAGCCTAGGGAGGGCAAAAACACTCTTCCCAGTCCCCCCGGAGGCCCTCTGGAAGCCGAAAACGCCCTCCCAGAGCCTCTGTGCAAGCCAAAAATCAGCTGGCCGGCGCACACATGCGCGCTGGAGCTGAGCTAGGCAATGGCTCGTGTGCCGGCAGATATGGCTCCGCGTGCCACCTGTGGCACCCGTGCCATAGGTTCGCCATCACTGGCCTATACCATCCACTGCATTTCCTTCTTTGTAGGTCCCATCTCTGGAATATGGAGTTGTTCTTTGGTTTGATGCTTATACTCTCAGGAGGCAGAAGTACGACCTTCCATGTACTCAAGGCCAATGGACCATCCAGAACAGAAAGTAAGGATCTTGGTATGTTCATCTTATAGGAGTGACTTACAAGAAACCATATCTATGATAGTAAATCAAATAGGAAAGCTTTAAAAAAAAACTATTGTCTTTCCTACCTGAATATCAGCTATCAAACCTAGCCAGCATGCTGCTTTTTAGGATTTATAAAAAGGACCAAGTTTAAGAAATTTTCTCTATTTAAAAGTCTCTTTTGCTATACTTTAGAACTAGAAGAGAAGAATTAAGCAATTAAAGAGGAACAATGCAGTGCTAGATATACTTAATCAGAGTAAGCTTCAATAGATTCAGCAGGACTTAAATTTACAAAATGCCTCTGAGTTCATGAAACATCTTTTCCACAAAGAAATTGGATGGTTTCATAACTTTTGTAAAATCAGCCTCTTGTTAGCTGTAAGTTAAATTCTATAATGAAATTGCTCTCTTCATGAATACTCCAGCTGATTGTTAAATGACTTGGAATTATATTTCAGACTGAGTTTCCCTTCATCTCTGCTATCCATCACTCAAGGATGTGACTCTTGAGAAATGATTTCTTTATCTGCTTCTGCTGCTTCATATCTTCAGTGCATTGAGTTCTTGGGACTCTGTGCATTTAACAACTGCATGATGGATAGATATTCAGAATATACAATTTTCCGTTTTTGCTATATTCTCGATGCTAAGGAAAATTGCGCTTGCTAGATTTCTGGTAATAATTCATTTTTTAAAAGAAAAAGTGATTTGCCTTAAAGATATTGAAAAACAAGATCCAATTTCCCCCACCCCCAACCCGGCAACAGTTGGATAGTTTTCTTGCTATATAGCTACATTACTTAAACTGGCTCAGTTTAAAAAAGAATTCAAAGTTTGAATTTGGTCTCAGGTTTGTAATTCATTTCCTCCACTTTTTCAACATTATACTTTCATCAGGTGAGCCTTCTTTCTGCTGCCATGGTTTATAACCCTCTTCCTCATTTTTAAAATAAGGCCTTCATGGCCCCAGAATATATTTTATTTTTTTGGGTTGGGGGCAGAGGTGGTATTCAGCTGGTTCTGACCAGTTCTGGAGAACCGGTAGCGGAAATTTTGAGTAGTTTGGAGAACCAATAAATACCACCTCTGACTGTCCCCGCCACCATCTATTCTCTGCCTCCCGAGTCCCAGCTGATCAGGAGGAAATGGGGATTTTGCAGTAACCTCCCCCTGGAGTGGGGAGGGAATGGAGATTTTACAGTATCCTTCCCCTGGAGTGGGGAGGGAATGGAGATTTTACAGTATCCTTCCCCTGCCACACCCACCAAGACATGCCACGCCCACCAAGCCACGCCCACAGAACCGGTAGCAAAAAAAATCGAATCCCACCACTGGCTTGGGGTGTGTGTGTTTAGCAACTTGGGTTCTAGTATTCTGATTGTGACCACAGCTAATGCCAATCTCAGTGCATATACTGAATAGCTGATCCTGGGTGCATATACTGAATAGCTGATCCTGGAAGACAGTAACTTATTTTAATTTTATCCACTGGGGGAATTGTAGGTAATTTTACAATGGCAGATGTCTCACAGTTGCTGTCTTCATTAACAGCAAGTCTGGCTGTTAGAAAGGATCCAAAAGAAGATGATTTTGACCGTCTCTTACTCCCTAAACTTCATGGCATCTTTCTTCCTATACCCCTGGTGTTTACAAAGGCAAGATGGTTGATTGTGATTTATGGCCCTAGTCTTTTTTTAAAAAAATCTAGATTCTGTGGTCTGCGGATTTTGCAAGCCTATGCTGAAAGAATACCTGTGATGTCTAGAGCTGGTGTCACCATCAACTTTACTTCTCAGATCTCCCTAACAGGGCCTGGAGTATGGGCTGCTTATAGTCTATATAATCAGTCTGACCGTGAGTATATAGTAATCTCTAAAACATGCAGTTCAGCTAACTGGAAACTTGTGGAAAAATCAACGCATGGCTTGTTATGAATGTTGCCATTGTGACTGAACACGAATCAAGGGCCAAACTTGATTCAGACTAATGGGAAACTGGATGCTTTACAGCAGAACATCAATATTATTTAATTGCAGGGGACATTTCCCTAAATGGCCTAGAATAGTGTCTTTTGCGTGATCAGCACTACACTTGCAGGTTTTCAGTATTCTGCTATAGATCTGGACTCCTGCCTCAACTTGCTGCCAGATCTATCACAAGGGTATGTGTATGTTTCCTGCTGTTTTCTGGTACCATCCACACAAACTAATTTCTGCTTCTTAAAAGCATAGCACTTTTACCATACAAGTTGGTACTTTGAACTGGAAAAAAAATCAGGTACCGTATTTTTCGGAGTATAAGACGCACCGGAGTATAAGACGCACCTTAGTTTTGAGGGAGGAAAATAGGGGGAAAAAACTACCTACCAGGTATTCATTTGGCTAGCGTCCTTAGTCTGTTCAGCTTCAGCACATTATTTTATCCCCTGGTTAGGGCTGAAAAAACCTTTTTCAGAGGGAGTAGGAATGAAAACAAGCCTGCAAAGACTTAGGGCTGGTAAAAAACTACTTTGGAGGAAGTAGCAATGAAAAAATCCTGCAAGTCAGGAAGATTGTTAGGGAAGATCGTTAGCATCTCGTTAGGGCTGAAAAAACCTTTTCCGGAGAGAGTAGCAATGAAAACAAGCCTGCAAAGACTTAGGGCTGGAAAAAAACTTCTTTGGAGGGAGTAGCAATGAAAAAATCCTGCAAGCCGGGAAGATCATTAGCACCTTGTTAGGGCTGAAAAAACCTTTTTCGGAGGGAATAGGAATGAAAACAAGCCTGCAAGCCAGAAGAGCCGGGAAGATCGTTAGCACCTCTTTAGGGAGGGGAAAAAAAGCTTCGAAAAAGCTACATTCGGAGTATAAGATGCTCCCAAATTTTCAGCCTCTTTTAGGGGGGGAAAGGTACGTCTTATACTCCGAAAAATACAGTAATATTCTGATCTCTCCTGTGATGGACAGGCCTCATCTTAGATCCTACTAAAATGTCAGAACTAAATGCAGCACCAAACACCAAAATTCCAAATGTGTCCATAGGTTTAACTCATAGACATTGATGCACTGTTCTCCAGCTTCTAATGTGACCGCCAGTTTTGGTATGGTGTTAAGGCTGGTGCCAGGCTAGAAGCCAGAAGACAATGACTTTTAGTTCCACCTTAGCACAGAACCAGCTAAATATTGTTGGCCAGTTGTTCTCTTTTAGCTTCAGCTCTAGGAACTGTTTCTGAAATTCTTGCCAAGAAAATAGCAGGGACTAGTCTAGGTCAGGGGTAGGCAAACTATGGCTCTTTGAGGACCTGTGGACTTCAACTCCCAGAATTCCTGAGCCAGCCATGCATGCATGGCTGGCTCAGGAATTCTGGGAGTTGAAGTCCACAGGTCCTCAAAGAGCCATAGTTTGCCCACCCCTGGTCTAGGTAATCACCAGGAAATGCACAAGACTGCGTTGAAGGCACACACACCCACACACACAACGCATGCATGCATGCACACAAATGCACACATTATCACTCACTCTTCTAAAAGTGAGTGTCCTAGTTCCTAATTTTACAGCTAATACTAACGTGGATTGAAATACTTTTATGGATTTAACACCATATTGATAATCATCATTTATTGTTGACAAGAGGAATCTTTCCTTCTCAGATTTCAAAATTATATTATAGATTCAGTTTCACATAGAATTAGAAGTAGATTGGAAGCACAGCACAATATTTCAATATTAAAATAAACTGAATTTTGAAAATGCATTAAAAACCAATTAATATTCCCCTTTATTTTCCTTTTTTTTTTAAAAAAAAAAGCATGCCCCAGAGAATTCCTTTGCCTTGTGAATGGTTTGTGTGTGCCGGCTTGTGATGGAATTGAAGACTGTCCCAATGGGCTAGATGAGAGAAACTGTGGTGAGCAATGCTTTATCATTTCCCTCGCTTGTCTTCACATCGTACGTGACTTTTGTTAGTAAATAATCGTCCTTTTCGATCAAGAAGATCTTTGTAGGTGACATGTGGTTTTCTCACAGAAGAGTTTATTCCTATCTATAAGTCAGCTTCTCCAAAACTTATTGAACATTACACTTTCAGAATCACCTGAAGTTCCTATGATGTGGCCATTGGTGAGAAACAATTGGAAACAACAATCTCCTATGGCAGTGATGGTGAACCTATGGCACGCATGCCACAGGTGGCACGCGGAGCCATATCTGAGGGCACGCGAGGCATTGCCCTATGTCAGCTTCAGCGCACATGCGTGTGCTGGCCAGCTGATTTTCGGTCTTCTTTTCGGCCGTTTTCGCTCCTGAACTCTAGGGATGGCGAAAAACAGCCTAATGGGCCAATCAGCTATTTTTCGCCGTCCCCAGGGTTCACTTCCGGTTGGCCCAACATTTTTTTCCATCCCCAGGCTTCAGGAGGCTTTCCTGAAGCCTGGGGACGGCGAAAAATGGCCCAACGGGCCTACCAGAAGTCCAGGGGATTCAGTGAATCCTGTGCACATGTGCGGGGGGCAGCGCCGGTGTTGTGCGCATGTACGGGGGAGGGCATTGCATTATGGGTGTGGGCATGCGTGCGCACACTATCGCGCGCGGGCGCACCCTTTTGGCACCCAAGCCAAAAAAGGTTCGCCATCACTGTCCTATGGGAAAGGAGATCTATAAATGAAGAAATAGATGCCACATTCATGAACTGCTCTGTCATTTAGCTATGAACCCCGCTGGCAGAACCTGGACATGAAAGTGTAGACATACATTTTCACACACAATCAAACACACAATTTAAAAAAACACATTATCTTACAATGTGGATTGATCAACATCATTGCTGGTTGATTTAAGTCTGTAACTCAAAGAATCACATTCTAGCTTGCTTTTTTTCTTTATACTTTTCTTTTTTAAAAAAAAATATCCAAAGAGGAGACTATGCTCTAGGAAACATTTATTGCTTATATGTTTTCTCTCTGTGTGTTTGTGTGTGTGTCTCTCTCTCTATGTGTGCATCTGTGTGTATAGATGTGAAAAACAGCAAATGTAAATGTATATTTTCATATAAAGTACAGTTGGCTGAATTTCAAAAGCAGTGTTATCCTGGATGGCCAGTGAAAATTCACTTATTCTATAAAAACAACATAAAGGCAAAGGCCTTTCAATTGGCCACCGACACAAAAAGACAGAAGAAAATACATTCGGTATTGGGTGCCATTTGTATCGTTTCACTTTTTAATCCCTGTTGCTCTTCTGCCTCCTGATTTTTCTTCTTTCTTTTCCTTATGCTTTGCAATTTGCTAGTCTGCCCTGCAAAATTTCAATGTCAGGAAGACAGCATGTGCATCGAGTTCTCCAAGCTCTGTGATAAACATCTGGATTGCATCAATGGGAGTGACGAGGAGCAATGCAATGAAGGTATAGGATCAAGAACATCTATTAAAGAAACTTTCTAGAACCTGCTATCCTCAGAAGTCACGTTAACTGAGATAGAGCCATGGAGGCGCGGTGGCTAGTATGTAGTATTGCGGGCTAACTCTGCCAATGGCCAGCAGTTTGATCCTGATTGGCTCAGCCTTCTGTCCTTCCAAGGTTGATAAAATGAGGACCCAGATTGTTGGGGGTAATATGCTGATTCTGTAAACTGCTTACACAGGGCCATAAAGCACTGTGAAGCAGTGTATAAGACCAAGGGCTATTGCTATAGTATTGAGAAACGAAGTTTTACACATCTATCTGGAGGACACTAGATTGGGGGGAAATGTAAGTGTATTGCATTTCATATATCCATACATCCATACATCCATATATATATATATATATATATATATATATATATATATATATATATATATATATATATATATATATATATATATATATATATATATATATATATATATATATATACATATACATATACATATACATACATACATACATACATACATACATACATACATACATACATACGGAGGGAGGGAGGGAGGGAGGGAGGGAGGGAGGGAGGGAGGGAGGGAGGGAAAATACAGCGCGCGCACACACAATATGTGTGTGTGTGTGTGTGTGTGTGTGTGACATTTTATGCTGATAAAATGAAAATAAAGGGAGATTATTATAGATCTATTTCGAGCCATTTTGTTCTTGTCAGATAGCCATACCTGTAGTGGGAATTGAACCTGAGCAGTCTGCTTGTAAGGCAGAAGTTTAACCTCTAGGCCACAAGGTTCTCTTCCCTATCAGCTCTTCACCAGGAAAGGGTTATATACTGTATGTTTATTCTGTCAAGTCATCCTGGTGTATGGAAGGACATAGTATGTGTGTATATATATATATATATATATATATATATATATATATATATATATATATATATATATATATATATATATATATATATATATATATATATATATATATATATATATATATATATATATATATATATATATATATATATATATATATATATACACATACATACATACATACATACATACATACATACATACATACACTATGTCGAGTCACCTGGTATACCCAAGTATGGCATACTCCCTCCCATATTTGGGTATACCAGGTGACTCGACAGAAAAACATTTAATCCCTCCCCTGGCTCATCTGATAAGGGAGGAGAACTTGTGGTTTAGAGGTTAAAAGTACTGCCTAACAAGGCAAACAGCCCAAGTTCGAATCCCAGAAGGGTATGGCTAGCTGATGAGAGCTAAATAGCTTGGAATAGATCTATACTAGTCTCCCTTTATTTCTTTATCAGCAAAAATATAGAACCCACTACATCCATCCATCCATCCATCCATCCATACATACATACATACATACTGGAGTGGTAATGGCAGTTGTGAAAAAGATCTTGGGATAGTAGTTAATTTAAGGAGAGCTGACATGTAATGCTGCTGCAAAAAAGCAAAAGTAAATTTAGATTACATCAATAGAAAGTATAATTTTCAAATCAATGGCAGGAATCATTCCACTCTATTCTGAACCGATCAGATCCCCTGTTGTTTCCCTATTTTGTGCACCACATTCTTGAAATGCCTGAAAGGAAACCAGTTGAGTGAAGGTCAGGACCTGCTTTTTCTTATTCTAGAATGCAGGATATGAAATGAATGATTTAAGACACGGGAAGTCAAATTCCAGTTAAATGTTAAGGGGGGGGATTCAAGCAGAGGCTCTACCATCTTGATCTGGACTTCCTGAAGATTGGATTCCTGAAGATTGAAGATGACCTAAGTGACTCCTTCCATATGATTCCATCTGCATTCTAAACAAGTCTAGCTTGCCTGGCTTGTAGCTTTGTTTTCGGAGTACAAATTGTTCCTTAATATAAAAGCAATGTTGTGATTGTCACTTTCTTTTCACCATTATCATACCTTTGAGACTGAGCTTCATGACTGTAATCAAGTGCAGCTGGTAGGTAATTTGTGGACCCAGTGATACTGCCAAGTTGTAACTCCCAGCCAACATGGTTAATTGTTAACATTTCTGGACATGGTAATTCATGCACATATGGAAGGTCACCAATTATCTACCCTGTGAGAAAATTGCAGTACTGTACTAAGTGCAACAAATGATAAAAATAAAACCATATTCTCTTTCCACCACTTAATATATCTTTGCAGGAATCCCCTGTGGACTTTACACTTACCAATGTGCTGATGGGAACTGTGTGAAGAAGCCCAACCCTCAATGTGACTCAGTCCCTGATTGCAAGGACCAATCGGATGAAATGCATTGTGGTAAGCAACTAAGCAACTCAGAGGAAGAGATCCATCCTAGTCAGAGGAATATCTAAAACCAAAACTAAATCTCTGTTTCTTCCGCTTAGAATGGTCCTAATAGCAGAGCTATTCTGCTATTCATTCTATCAAGGGTTGCTAGCACTAGGCTTCAGTGCCATGCACTAGTCTTTTCCAAATGGTGGGACTGCAGTTCTCAGAACTTCCAGCAAGCATGATCGCACATGACTTACCTGGAGGATAGTAGTATTCCTTTCTGATTTGTGTTGATAGAAATCCATAATTCTGGGTGGGTATGAAATGCTACAGCAGATTAATTACACATCCAATTTGGAGGGCCTCAATATTAAATGGCTATCATGCAGAGTATCAACATGCTCCTTCTGAGAAGAAGAATATAGTGTAAATGCAGGAAAGTTTCAGTGAATGGATATTATCATGTATATATTGAATCATTCTTGTCAAAAGAACAGTAATGTGTTATATTACTGTTATACGTATATGTTTTCCTTTTAATTGAAATCAAATCTTGCATTTATCCCTTTCTATTCCAATTATTATTTCTCCAGTTGAATCAATCCATTTTTCCACTTGCATTTACAAGGCACCAAAGGCTGAGTGTGACTGTTTTGGCAAGAAATATAAGTTGCTGAATGAATATGGTATACACAATTTCTGTAGCATTAACATTAATTTTAAAATCAATATATATTATTTTGTTACATTTATACCTTGGTTTTCCTCTAAGAGGTCAAAGTGACAGATACAGTATTCTTTCCTCCATTCCCCCAATTTAAAACAACAGACCTCAAATCAAGACTGTTGTTTTTCTATGGCTGATAGTGAACAATGTTACTTGATATGTCCGTTCTTAGTCCAATTTCTTTTATTATTACTGCATACTGTGGTCAACATCAACATTTGTGGGCAAATAGCAGCTGAGAGTAGATTTTTCAGCTGTTAATTGGGAAGAAAACTTTGCGATTTGAAACTCATTCCAAAGTAGAGTCTTAGGTGCCACTTTCTATTTAAAATAAACATGGTCATTATAAACACATTTACAATGTACAACTTGGACTATGTTCTCACAGAATCTGCTCTGATTTCACAAGAAATAAAGAGATGCAATCAATCTAAAAATCTCATATAATTTGAATGGCTATGAAAATACTTGGGTTTCAAGATTCAGTTAGAAGGAAATACTGTCAAGACTCTGAACTGACTTTTTGAATTGGACCAATGATTCAGATCAAATTGTGGTGGTGGTTTTTTTTTAATTCAGAAAATGTTTTGAATTAATTTAATGTTCAAATTGGATTGCCAATCTAAGAATTCAAACTGAAACCAATCAGTTGTTCCTAATGGAGTCAATCATCAAACTGCACACTCCCAACAATTTGTTCACCGGCATCATATGCCAAGTGATTAATGTACAATTCAATGTAATTAGGGATTTGGACTGAGTCCAGAGAAACTCAAGTTTGGATCTGCCAATCATCGGCAACCTGTATATCCTCACAAGAATGGTTGTGAAGATAAAATGATGGCAGACGCCACTGCCCTAGTACACCAACTTAAACTTCCTCCCAGAGGAAAGCCTGTGGCATAAATGCAGTGGATGAATGAGTGCAGAAAGGAAAACCTGGATTTTTCTGTAGGCATGATTTTTCAAAACAGGAAAACAAAATCCATCATAAAGAGTCTTGCAAGTACACCTCTCCCTCTCCCCCACTCTGTTCTACCACTCGCCTTCACTCTTGTCATTCTTTCTATTTCCTAAAGTTTGTCTCTTTTTTTCCTCAGACTGTGGAGTGCAGGAGACAGCAACACACAGAATTGTCGGTGGGTCTCATTCTGTGGAAGGGGAGTGGCCTTGGCAAGCGAGTTTGCAAGTGCGTGGGCACCACCTTTGTGGGGGAACGTTGATTGCAGATCGCTGGGTGATCACTGCAGCTCACTGTTTCCAGGAAGACAGGTAAATAAAAGGGGTGGTTGGCTTAAAACTCATCTTTTTACATTTGTTTTATGTCACACTATCAGATGCACTGGGTGTCCTTAATCAGATAAATTAATAACACTGAACAAACAGTTAAGTATATACATTTAGCCTATAGCAAATCCAGTCTTGTGGTAACGTTTTTGCTAGCTTTTTGTTTCTCCTTGTTTATTGCTCTAGGGTTGCTTCTGGAAGAATACTGCACAACATCCTGTTTGCTATTCTGCCCCACCCCATTGCTTTCCTCTCACCATTTCTTTTTCAAGATAGGTTTACATAATAAGAGATGTGTTGGTCTTTTGAGATACCATAGGACTCCTGCATAAAACTGACATGTCTACTCCTTTATTTATAGCCACTATGTAAGCTAATTTTAACTGCTCCTAGTTTCTCTCTTCCTCTTTTCCCTTTCCTCCCTGCAAGCAATTACCGTGTTTCCCTGAAAATAAGACATGTCCTGATATTAAGCCCAACAGGGCTTTTCAGGACATGAGCTGAAATAAGCCCCCCCCCCAATAAGCCCCCTTCCCCAACTACTTACGCATGTGCAGCCCACCCCATCCCATCCCCTGCCCACCTGCCACTCTCAAATTGTGCCCGAACATCTTACTCAAGTCTGGCAGCTCCGCCGCTTCTCTCTCTCGGCCAGTCTGTGCAGGGAAACACCTTGCAATGTAAAGAAAAACTTATCGCGAGTGAAAGAAATTAACAACGTCTCGCACTCACGAGAAGTTTTTCTCTACATTGCAAGGTGTTTCCCGGCACAGACCGACTGGGAAAGAGACGTGGTGGAGCTGCCAGAGTCAAGTAAGATGTACATCTCGCAGCCCGCCCCGCCCCATCCCCACCTGCTACCCCCAAATTGTACCCAAACTCGAGACACTCATCTTACTCGACTCTGGCAGCTCCGCCGCATCTCTCTTCCAGCCGGTCTGTGCTGGGAAAATCGCGAAAACTTTGGAAAGAAGCGCCGCTTGAACGAGCGCAACGGGGGGGGTCATCTCTTCCTCGTCCCAACCTCCTTTTGGCTAAAGAAGGGCGGGAAGAGAAGCACCCCTTTAGTCACTGATGACATGGGGAGATTGGCGGTGGGAAAACGGGGGAGCCACCGTCGCTTAATGGCAGAGGTGCTCACACAGCAGATTCGGATTTCCAGACACACCTTCGCTTCTCCGATTTCAGAGAAAACAGAATTTTGGGCAAGAAGGGTGACATTTCCAAAAGCCTCGGGCTACCAGGGCGCCTCTTACTCCCCCAGAACAATGCTCTCCTCTTTTGCCTAGCAACCATTTTCCGAGCCATGCAGTTTGGAGAGGTTTGTGGAAGGCGGGCGCGGGGAATATTTGCTTGTATTTTTGTGTGTGATTGTTTGAAATCAGGATGGGAGGAAATCCCTGTAGGAGGCGGTGGGCGGGTTGGTTGCTCGCTTTAAAGCCGCTGCAGCTGGAGAACAGAGCAAAAGAGAGAAAGGAGGGAAAACGTCTCTCCCTGGAGAGGAGCAGAATTAAAGTGAAATATCACCGCTAAGACAGAGAAGGTTCGTCCCTCCCTCCACGGATTATTCAGGCTGCTGTTGCCATTGGGGTGGGCTGGGGCATGTTGGGCCGCTTGGCTGGTGCAAAGAACAGGGAGGTGAGGCAACGGCAGCGATGGGACATCCAGTCCCACACTCGCTGCCTCCTGCACCCCTAAAATAATAAGCCCCCCTATAATAAGGCCAAATTTCGGGGGTCCAAAGAAAATAAAACCCTGTCTTATTTTCGGGGAAACACGGTATGTGCTTACAATGTTCTTCCCTTAGGATAAGCCTCCTACAGAAGATGCAATGACCTGTGACTAATGAAATTTTACCGATTAATAAAGCCAGTTCCACAAATTTTGGGTCTTGGGCAGAGTTTGACGAGGTGTTAAGACAGTTCCCTTTCTTTCCTAAACATAGAGCCCTTTGAGCTGGACAAATTAAGTTATCAAGAGAAAAACCAAAGTTGCTTAAGCTATTTCCCACTCTTTTCTTCTACAGTCACGTTTCCCCCACAGTCTGGACGGTATACCTGGGCAAGCACTTTCTGAATGTCAGTAGCCACAATGAGGTTTCCTTCAAAGTGAACCGCATCTTGCAGCATCCCTACTATGAAGAAGACAGCCACGACTATGACGTGGCTCTGTTGCAGCTTGACCATCCAGTCATCTATTCTGCTTTCATCCAGCCCATCTGCTTGCCTGCCAGCTCCCATCTCTTTGAGCCTGGCCTCTTGTGTTGGGTCACAGGCTGGGGCGCAGTCAAGGAAGGAGGTACAGTATTTGGTTTGTGTGTCCTTAAGGCCCCCTTTTTTAAGATTGATAAGGATGTATCAGATGTAATCATAGGATCAAAAAGGCATCCTAAGCTTTTGCCAAAAGGAGTGCGCAAAACTTATTAAAAATTGGCTGGTGGAAGCAAATTCATAGGAATACTACATGTGTGCTAAACTCAGGCCAAGCATTGCAACGGCTTTGCAGCAAGATGCTATCAAGCTCCCTCTAGTGGATCCTTGCATAAATCATGCAAATATCACAGCATACTTAGGAATGCCAGGGAGTTGATTTCAAGATTTGTTCCTTTCCTTTTCCCCCTCCATACCATAACTACATTAGGTTTGTTCAAGAGGTTCTTCCAAGCATCCGGAATGAAAGCTACTAATTCCAGAAAAGCAGCTGCCAGAGGAATAATACCACTGGATTCAACCCATTATGTTAGGCTCTTAACAGGGTGTCTTATTTGCTAAACCAGCGATTCTCAACCTGGGGGTCGCAACCCCTTTGGGGGTCGAACGACCCTTTCACAGGGGTCGGGAGACTTCGCCCGGATGCCGCCATTTGGGTTCTTTTACCCTCTGCACATGCGCAGAACAATTTGCGCAAGTGCAGAGGGTAAAAGAACCCAAATGGCGGCGGCGGGGTGGGGGTTGCGGTGGTGGGCGCGGCGGCGGGGTGGAGCGGGGCGTGGGCGTGGGTCGCGGCATTAGGAAGGTTGAGAACCACTGTATTAAACGGTACCATTCCATTTCTTATTCAATGGAGATTTCCTAAAACAGGGAAATGTGACTATAATGTCATACACTTTTAAGCATGAAGCAGATAAACATCGACCTGAAAGAACTGTTGCCTCCCTATAGAACAGGGTTTCATTCCAATTTACACATATTCTATAGCAAGGTTTCCCAACCTTGGCAATTTTTAAGACTTGTGGACTTCAACTCCCAGAATATCCCAGCCAGCATGGCTGTCTGGGGAATTCTGGGAGTTGAAGTCCATGCGACATTAAGTTGCCAAGGTTAGGAAACTTTGCTATAGAATACGTGGAGATTGGAATTTCATAGGAACAGGAAATATCTTCTTCCTCTGGTCAGTTCTGCTAAGCTGCAACTCCTCTCCCACAGGTCCTACAAGCAAGATTTTGCAAAAAGTGGGTGTGCAATTAGTTCAGCAAGACATTTGCAGTGAAGCTTATCACTATCAGGTCTCTGCCAGAATGCTTTGTGCTGGCTACCACGAGGGCAAAAAGGACTCCTGTCAGGTAACTTTAAACATTAGTTTCCATGGTTTAGAAATAACTTTTCCCTCTCCTGTGAAGCTGCCTTATTTGCATGCAATGTCACACACTGAGTGTTGCAAAGCTCATTACGCCAAGCTTTCTCTTTTCTGAATTGTTTTTGCTCTGACTGCTCTTTGGTTTCATTTTTCTAGGGAGATTCTGGAGGACCTCTTGTTTGCCAGGAAGCCAGTGGCAAATGGTTTCAAGCTGGTGTAGTGAGCTGGGGAATGGGCTGTGCACGTCCCAATAACTATGGAGTGTATACCAGAATTACTAGTGTAAAGGAATGGATGAAACAAGCTATGTCAAACTGAGCATCGTTCTAAATCCCTCCTTTTGTTACAAGGAAACACTGTTGAGGAGACACCTTGTCCCACTGTTTCAAATAGCCGAAACTGTGGAGACATCCCATCTTACACCTGGCTCCTGTTGCACCTGATATTCAAGCACTGGTCTTTAAGGAAGTTTTAGTGTATGGAGAAGCCTAAGAAGGGCATTGAGGAAAGATTGTTCAAAATAAATATAAAATTTGAGATGCTGCTCCAATGAAACAATAGAGAGGTATGGTCAGAGGTGGGTTCCTACCTGTTCCAACCAGTCCTTTAGAACCGTTAGTAAACCAGTGATGATATCACGGAGCCGGTTCTGTCGATGCCGGTCCATGGGCGCCGCCATCTTGGATTTTGCTTCTGCGCAGAAGCTATTTTTTGATTGCTGTGGGCGGGCAGGCACAAAGCGGGCGGGCGTGCCCGGGGCGACCCTGAGCAAACCGGCAGCGAAAGGATCCACAACCCACCCCTGGGTATGGTGTCCTCCTTCAAAAGGTATTGACTGTAGACTGGTCCTTAGATTAGTTTGGATGGAAAATCCAAGTCATTAGGAAAGTTGATTCTCTTCAATGTTAAATGTGGAAGTAGAAATTGGAAGCCCATCCAGTTTTTCTTGTATTATTTAAAAATCAATTCCCAAATGGTAGTGATCAAAACACTGAGAAATGGAAGGAGCTTGTGGAATGTTAAGGGAAGAGCATCAGGTGAATTTTGTATTATTACTTACATGACTCATGCCTTATCTACGTGCTGATTATTTGAAAAAAAAAATGCATGGATTTTCCTACTGCTAAGATTATTGGAGTTTTCAATGGATGTATCTGGAAAGAAATCCGCAATGAGAAGAATACAAATGTATTTCACGATAGCAATAGCACTTAGACTTATATACCGCTTCATAGTGCTTTACAGCCCTCTCTAAGCGGTTTACAGAGTTCAGCGTATTGCCCCCAACAATCTGGGTTCTCATTTTACCCACCTCGGAAGGATGGAAGGATGAGTCAACCTTGAGCCGGTGAGATTTGAACAGCTGAACTGCTGAACTAGCAGTAGCCTGCAGTGCTGCATTTAACCACTGCACCATCTCGGCTCGTTCACATCCTTATCCCACAGTAGTCACCCACCTACTGCAGCTTCACCCCAAACTACTGTGAGGATGAGGTAGGAGACGCCTCTTAATTTAAGACTGGCAATAAAAATCCTTAAAATGCCAAATCAGAAAACAGAGATTGTTGTCCCATGTGTTTGCGTAATTGGCCTTGCACAAAATGGCCGATTTAGTGATCTCTTTCCTTGGCCAAATGATCCACCATCATGGCCTGACAGTGCACGATATCTGACAGCCATTTCCTTTAGTTCTCCAGGACACAAGTGAGCAGCCAGATCAAAACAAGCCAGATGCTTCTACTTGAAGGCATCCAGGTAGATTGACTCCCTTTCCAAAATTAAGATTCTCTGCCTTGCATGAGATCATTCCATCGATCTGGACTGAAGAGCAAAGTTGTTTTGCAGTCAAAATGTTTACTGCAAATTTAAATAAGATTTCAGGCACCTTACAGCGTTTGACAGCAAAAGAGAAAGTCTGTCAATAAATGCAAGGGATCTTGTAACTGAAGAACCTCCGCTTATGTTCAGAGCTATAGCTTTGTACAGAAATTATAGTGCAACTATTCTGAAAATGATATAAACATGCTTCAGAGGTTTCCAATACTAGTGTGTCTGTTGCCAACAAGAGGATGGTTTGTTGCACAGCATAAAATTAACTTTTTTTTTTAACTTGCACAATTATGGTATATTTGTCCTTAGCAAAAACTCTAGAGCTTTTATTTTAACATCCCATCAACTTGGACATACTCCTTACAATGATTATTACAACGACTTTAAATGTAGCAGGACTGTGACAGGCTAGCATTAGGATATGGGTTGAAGCTACCGGTACTTGATTCACCCTGAAGTAGAATTACCACCACCTTCTGAAAATAGAAGAGCTGGTAAACACAAGAGGACCTTATTAAATTGGTAATTTGCTTGTTCCAGAAGTATCATCCTAGGATACTTCCCCATGTTTTGTTTAAGCTGATAAGCTGCTAGCAATTGTCCTGTGCTTATTCATAATCAATGAAGGGGGTGGTGGTCAAGCTATTCTCCAAAGCACCCTGAAGACAGAACAAGAAGAAATGGATGGAAACTAATCAAGTAGAACCAACCTAGAACTAAGAAGAAATTTCCTGACAATTAGAACAATAAATCAGTGGAACAACAAGAAATTGTGGAGATTTTTAAGAAGAGATTGGACAACCATTTGTCGGAAATGGTATAGGGTCTCTTGCTTGAACAGGGGGTTGGGCTAGAAGACCTCCAAGGTCCCTTCCAACTCTGTTATTCTTTAAATTCCAAACCAATCAACTTGGTTTCAGAACTAATTAAAAACACACTTCTTGTGATATAGATGGTTATATACATTTGATAAATAAATACAATTATGGTGCCATCAGAAACCGCTCATAGCATTCTAAGCTAGTCCAAATTGATTTGGCATTGAAGGGGGCCAAATCTTTTAAGAACTTCTGCTTTCCACCAGAGGGCAGAAAGAACACACAAACTCAAAACCAGTAACTATTTTGTTATTCTTCCATGACATATAGCTGGTTCCTGAAGCTGTTACTTCAACCTGATAAGACCATTCATGCCTGGTTTGAATCAATAGCCTTTTAGAGTGCATTCTTTAATACTGAAAGTGTTCCTAGTTTCTTCTTCAGTCACAAAATTGAATTCATGTTTTCAAAGAAGTGAATAGTTGCATATAAAAGGCTGAATTCATACTTGGAACATTTTTTTTCTAAATGGCAATGCCTTTAAAAAACAACTTTTAAATACTTCAGAGAGGCTAAAACTGTGCACGTTTTGGTAAAGGTTTAAATTCCAGAGTCCTCAATCAATAAAATTATGGCTGGGATTGCATACCATACTAAGTCATGCAGGGGTGGGCTGCTGGGGGTTCGCAGGGGTTTGGGAGAACCTCTAGCTAAGATTCTGTGCAGTTCAGAGAACCCCCAAATCCCACTCCTGGCTGGCCCCGCCCACTCTGCTCTTCCCTCCCAGGAGTCCCCACGTGGCCCGTTTTGGATGCAGGTAAGTGCAGGGCATGCTCGGAGGCTCGGGGAGGGCAAAAAACTGGCCTACCGGAAGTTCGGGGAGGCCGGAAACTGGCCCATTTCTGGCCTCCAGAGTTTGGGGAGGCCATTTTCATCCTCCCGGAGGCTCGAAGAAAGCCTCCAGAGCCTGGGGAGGGCAAACACACACACACACACCGCCGTGGTACAGGAGGCCAACTAGGCCACGCCCACCCAGCAACCGGGCAGAGAACCCCTTGCTAAAATTTTTGAAGCCCATCCCTGACATGGTTCCCTTAAATGAAATATGGTTTAGTAAATAAATTCCAGTTAGTTATTAACTATATTTGGAAAACACATTTCATTTAGTGTGTTTCCTAATCACAACCTAAGGTTTCTGAGCCGTATAAATGGAGTGTTACATTCAAGGAAAATAAATTTCATGAATTCATACTTTCTCTTGAATATAAGAAGCTGGAAAAATAGATCTCCTTGCTCTTTATAGCACTGGAAAATGGAATGTTAAGATCCGAAAGCTGCATCCCAATCTGAGACCACCTTAAAACAGCTCTCAAGACCCATAACCTCAGGCCAAACTAGCAGTAGTTCTCCTTGCTGGAAAAATGCCCGACAGGCACCAAGGAGAAGCCGGCAAAATCTCCATCTGCTTGGGTTTCAACCTTTTAGCTGTTCTCCTCCTCCTCCTCCCTCTAGAATCTTAACTTATCTTTCCAGCAAAATAAATGTGTTGGTGGAGTCAAATGCCATTATGGAAGGATGTGTTTCCTATGTACATTCTGATGAGTACATATTCTCTAAGGGCACGAGAAAATGAGACATAGTAATGAGATAGTGAAATTTATTCAAGAGTTTTTACACAGCATCCTTGGACACAATTTAAAAATTGCTGTCTCAATTAACAGAATTATGGATATCTTTGTAAGTAAACACGTGGCTTTATATTAGAAGTAATATTTGTCCTGTTGATTTACATAAATGGCTATGGAATTTCCTGGAGCACTGAAATGAAACATGTACATAGGTGGCTGCGTGTGCATGCACGAAACACATGCATTCGTGTATATCCAAGGGCAGATGCTCATCCATTACAGTATTGTTACTAACCCTCAAGTATCACAAGAAAGAAAGGCTATAGGGAAGAATTTATGTGCTTCCCTTCAGCCTGACCTTTTGGGATGGAGAAAATGTGAGTAAGAAAAGTATTTGGATAATTGCAGTTACAGTTCTGCATCTGGGAACCTGAATTTGTAAACCATCCCCAACCCCATAGAAATTTAACAGAATCATACATTAGGTTGGAAGGGGCAGGATCGCAGAACAGATAACTCCATCTCCCCACTATATATTTTTGCTTCTAATGTCTATTCCATAAGGGCATTAAAAAAAATGGTATCTCCAAACAGCCATACAGATGGCAACCGCAAGATAAATAGAAGTGAAATTGATCGACCAGGTAAAAAATCAAACCAAGGTTATTGCTGAGTCAGATCCGTTTTCTTCTCCCTAGTGGTCTGGCTAGTTGCATGCTAGAGGACATTTGTATATCTTTAAATAGCAACAGCACTTAGACTTATATATTGCTTCACAGTGCCTTTACAGCCCCCCCCTCTCTAAGCAGTTTACATAATCAGCATATTGCCCCCAACAATTTGGCTCCTCATTTTACCCACCTCGGAAGGATGGAAGGCTGAGTCAACCTTGAGGCTGGTGAGATTCGAACTGCCAAACTGCTGGCAGCCGGTGATCAGCAGAAGTAGCCTGCAGTACTGCATTCTAACCACTGCGCCACCGCGGCTCCGTAAAGCTGCCCATATGGACATGCTTTCTTTTGGGCAAGTCTTCCATGGAATGGTACACGTATAAAGAAAGCAACACCGGCCCCTCTTCTCTAGGCTGTTCTCTTGGAGTTCCTGCCACCCACTCCCTTGCTCTGCTTACCAGATGGCAAATCTGGAAAAGCTAATGAATTTATAACAGGCCTGGGAAACCGGCGGCTGGAAAAATTGCTCCGGCAACAGGAGATTTGGAAGGAAAATGAAATATTTGTCATGTTGCAGTTTGCTTGCCTTTAGATCTTCATCGGGCACGTTTCAGCAACAACTTCCACCGTAGCTTGTTTTCATCAGATTGAGAAGGGGGCGGGGAATCAAACTGTACTGCAAAGTCTACCCTTTGGTACATATTATGTCACAACCACTGTTCCCTCTAAGGTGCGCGGCCACGCACGTGATGAGAGAACGCCGCGCGGAAGTTTCTAACTTCCGCCCGGCATTTTCTAATGGGAGAGGTTGCGCGCCTGCGCGGCCGCACAGATGAAAAGAGGACGCCGCGCACCGTTTTCTGCTATTACAGGGAACATTGGTCACAACATGTGTACAAAAGTGATGGGGCTTGCATCAAAAGATTGCGCGCGCACACACACACACACACCGCCCCACCCTCCAACGCCTCTCTTGACTTTCCCCTCAGACACTGCTGTATTTCGGAAAAATCTGGTGCAGTTCACACCAAGCCAATGTGATCTGCTTAGTGATGTACTTTCAGGAATAATAAAATATTGTTCAAGAAGGACAACACTCTCTCCTTCTCAAGTCTAAAGGCATAAGGTTTATTTCTGGATCTGCTCCCAAGGAAGAATTGTTATTTGAACACCAGCCAAGCTCTCCATCTAGAAGCATATCTACCGAAGGAGAAATACTCCAGCTGGTTTCTTTCTACAAAAGGGGATGTATTTTCTTACACAACCTCTTATGCTGCCCTTTGCAGCTAAAAATACAACTCTCGAAAAACACGATATGCAATGCAAAGAGCAAAGATGGAGGCACTGCATCTCTTCATGCTTCCTTCTCTTTCGCTCGGCAAGGGTATTTCCTGCATGCCAAAATGTTAGAACTCGTTTAATAGAGATGGTTGTCCACAAAGAGCAACAGGGATTGCAGGACATTCGTTGTTAAAAGCTCCTGAGGTCCTTTCCAGAACCTCATCTAGTCCCACACT
The DNA here is from genome assembly GCA_023053685.1 of Diadophis punctatus similis. Taxonomy (NCBI): domain Eukaryota; kingdom Metazoa; phylum Chordata; class Lepidosauria; order Squamata; family Dipsadidae; genus Diadophis; species Diadophis punctatus. The sequence continues at coordinate 26,515,226 of JALIGW010000004.1, read as the reverse complement.
CTGAGCCAGCCTGAAACTTGCAAGGCTAGAAGAAAGTTCTGTCTGTTTTACTTGGTTCTCCCCAGCAGGGGAAGCTGTGACAGCATGGAACGTCAATTTTGGGGGCCACGAAGAAATTAAGTTTCTGAAAGTACATGCCACGTCTCTCAACAATAACACACGGGTAAGAAAAGTAATCCAGTATTTTGCCAAATAGCAGAACGTACAGCAATTAGAGGGTGCTGCTTAGAAACTGGAAAATACAATATTTCATCTTATTCTAACAACCCACCTCATTGTGGGGTATTTTTTTTTTAAATAACAGTACAAAAATAAAGATTTAAAAGTTAACTTTAAAAAGAGAGAGACATTGATCATCATTAGCATCATATCCTGAGACATCTGGTTTGTAACAGCTTTAAAAAAAACGGCAAGGAGGAACAAGGGCAGGAAACAGGAGAATTGAGGACGAAACAAATGAACAGGATGCAAGAGAAAAGCTAAAAGTAGTAGTAGCTAGAAAAGCAGCCGGCGGGCAGGGGGGGAATCAGGTGAATACAGAGCACCAGTGGTCTCAAAGACTACCTGGCCTTCAGGCCACAGCAGAGAGCCAAGACATTCCTGCAGACACAAAACGTTAAGAAACCTTTTCCGCTAGAACCTCCCGTTGCAGATGATCACAGAAAGGAACGCTTTGCGAGTTGAGCCTTAGGGATGCCTTGATCCTTCCTTTACAACAAAAGACTAAGCTCAGCTACGTGTCAAGCCCGTAATCCTTGGAAAAGGCCAATGTTGCTCAACAGCAAAGAATTTATACACTGAGAAGAGGGTAAATATGGGTACCCCCCATACCAGCTTTGCTGGCTGGGGAATTCTGGGAGTTGAAGTCCAGACATCTTCAAGTTGCCAAGGTTGGGAAACACTGCCCTATACAAAAGACCAACAATAGTATTCTTCCTATAGAACAGGGGTGTCAAATTCGTGGCAGTGTCACGTGACGTATCGGGATTGGTTTCCCCTTCGCTAAACCGGGCGTGGGGGTGGCCAGCGCATGACGCATCCGGCCCATGGGCCGTGAGTTTTGTCAGCCCTGCTATAGAACGAGCCAGACAGCATTAGAAAACCTTAAATGGTAAAACTGATTACCGTATTCTCTATTCTGATTACAAATTAAATCAGAGGTTTTAAAAGTACCTAAATCAGTTCTGGATTGCTGCTGGTAATCTAATCCAAAACCTGGTTTTCTTGAGAATATGAAATTTAACTTTGTAGTCTTCAAGGTTATTAGGTGTGGAGAATAGGAACAGGAAATTAGATTTACAATGAAGGTCTTTTTTTTTTTAACAGGAAAGACATGACATTCTAAAGGGAGTTTTTCCTTCCCCTTCATTCCATAAAAAAAGCTATAAAATATCTGATATTGCTTTCTGTGAGAGTATACCTCCTTCCCAGTTTTGGATTGATATTCCAGATCACAAAGGAAGAAAAGAAACCCTAAGAAGTGTATGAACAGTATATACATTAAACTACAGGTCTTTGCAGGCAAATATTTTCTCTTTTTTAATGGATCAGGATGGGTTGAATGTTCTGTCCCCATTGTAAAAAAAAATACACCTTTCACAGTAAGTTCATTATAGTTTTCCTACAGTGAAATGTAACATGGCTGTCTCCGAAGATGGAATCCTAGTTCTTGTTATCAGTTATCTTCTGTAATTTTTAAAATGCTTTTGGCCAAGAGGTGCAAGTGAGGTTCACACAGTTTTATAAAGAAAGACAGAGAGTTCTACATGGAAACCTCACAGATGTCTCCCAAGTGGGCACTATTGCTGAGGGCAGCCAAAGGGGCCATTCTTCTAGGTGAGTGGCCTAGAGCTCCCTATAGGGCATCCTTGTTCTAGGTCTCACGGGAAAGTCTGATGCAAGCTTTTATCCACCTGGTGAGTATGGATAATGTGGCTTTATAGTTGTGAGAAATCATCCCAAGAAAAATAAAGAGTTTGAATTCCTCTATTCTGCTCAGGTAGATCTTGACTCGTCATCCAATGTGTAGTATGCGGCAATCCTTTTTAACTAAATCCTAGAATTGGGGCAGAAGAAAAGGATTACAATTTGGTTCTAGTAAAAAGTGGCCATAAAGCAAAGAGTGATGACGATGAACTTTTCTTGCTAGGGTGTGTCCTTACCTCCGACTGACCAAAATTACCATATATACACACCCAATATTAGGCCCAATTTGAATTTAGAGTTACCTTCCTATTTGTCAGCCACCATTACTTCCTTGAGGCAACACTAACTGCCTTACCTCTGGCTAAGAATCTTACCATGAAAGCAGCAGCAGCCTTAGCTAGTTGTTCATAACTTGTGTGAGCTTCTCCTTTTCCCCGTCGGATTTCTTGACATAATTTGGATTCAGTTTTCTCTTTGAATCATAGAGTAGAAGCCTTGGCCATGACTGAGATAGCAAAAGTATACTGGAAAAGTGATTTGAGCTAGCTGATCCATAGACAATTGATATTTCAGTGGAATGTATACATTTTGTAGAATGTATGACCAGCAAACGACCTCTTCCAATAATCATAATGATAATAAACTTAATAAACTATATGATAAATATTTAGTTTAATAAATATATCCATCCAAAACCTAGGTGCATGGAATTTCAATAGCATGACTGAGTACACTGAAGCAATGAATAACAAAGAATGATGAAAAGATTAAAAGTATCAAGAAGTGCCACTTGTAAAGTACTAGAGAGCCAGTTTGGTCTAGTGCAGGGGTAGGCAAAGTTGGCTCTTCTATGACTCATGGACTTCAACTCCCAGACTTTCTGAGCCAATCATGCTAACTCAGGAATTCTGGGAGTTGAAGTCCATGAGTCATAGAAGAGCCAACTTTGCCTACCCCTGGTCTAGTGGCTAAGGCACCCAGACTAGAAACCAGGAAACTGTAAATTCTAGTTCTACCTTAGACATAAAAGCGGATTGGATGATTTTGGGCCAGTCACTCTCTCTCTCATTTTAAGATTATTGTTGGGAAACAACAATGAGGAAGGAGTATTAGATATATTTGCTGCTTTGAGATATTTATAATAATAATAATGAAAGGCAGGATAAAAAATAAAAAAGAATATCTTCCACAATTAAGAACTGCTCAAATATTTTTCTACAATTTGGAAATTGTAACAATATTTATAATAGGATTGATGAAAAGTAGCTGATCAAGGTCTAATACTATAAATGCTATCAAACAGGAGATGAAGAAGATCTCTGAGTGAAGAGTTAATGCAAAGAGGGCAGTAGAGTTTAAGAGCTTATTTATTATATTACATTTGATACTTTTGCCTCGTACTTCTCTGTCTTTTCCACTCTAGGAAATCAAGTCAAGGACCTTCAAAACAACTTTAGTAACTGATAATTTATTTAGATAACATCTCTGCTTCCATTATTTGGAGAAATTTGATTGATCAGCAATGTGTACCTCTATTTAGCTGTGTTAGAATTGAGAAATATACTAAATGAACAACTATAGTCAAGCTTTTATTCAATAAACTTACATATTTGTTGTATTGCATACTGTTGCCTTATGCGGTGATTGTACTCATAAATATCCTAAGAGGGGAAGAAGTAAATTCTGTCTTTCCCCTCACAAAGAAGGTGGTTCTTATAGCTGGGAACATATTTGCTTTGTGTTGGGGGATCTCCATTTTCCTGTCTTCGGGGATTTGTGGGTCCATCTTTCGCATCTTTGTGAAATGAAAACCAATTTCTGTCACAGGGACATTCACAGTAGAGATATGAGACATTCTAGTCTGGGGTGGAAGTATGGGGTTTAAAGAGCATGGAGGAGCCATCCCTCACAATCCTTTTCTACTTCAAGAACATGACTGAATGTCTTGGAATATGAGGGAGTGACAGATTCTAGCTTCCTGGGCCCAAGAGATTTGCAGAAAGCAAATTTTCCTGAAATACTCAGGAAAATCTGATTTTTTTGGGGGGAAGCACCTGATGGATTTGGGGAATGACTGTTGTTCTTCCTCATCCAGAAACAACTCTCCCCTTTCCCCATCTACCCAGTTCTGAGGGGAAGATACCTGAGTACATTGTACAGTGGGGGGTGGGAACTGGGAAGCCCTTTTTCATTTAATTGTCTGGCTTTTCCCCGTTAAGATACAGAAGGGGATGAGAAGATGAGCTATACCTTTAGCCTACTTCCATGTTTGGATCCAGTCAGGAAACCCAAAAATGCAGTATCTCGTTCTTTTGTCCCCCAATTTGCCCCAAAGCGTGTGGTTACTGTATGGAGTCCCACCAAGTATGGGGCTGCATAGTTTGTGGTCACTGACTCAGGAGACATCTTGGGAGAGGAAACAAGGTGATACACTGATGTGCCACTGAAGGCCAGCCCTCGTTTGACCCCAGCCATTGGGGAGATACTTCCACAAACAATACACTGCTATTGATGTCCACGGCAGAAGGTCTGTTGAGTTTATAGGAACAAAGAGAAAAGTGAAGGAAAGGGCCAAAGGGGGGAAAAACCCTGGAGCTGAAAAACAGCCAATGTAGAGGGTGTGCATAATAGAGCTGACAGGCAATGTACTCTCTGAAGCAGGCAGGACTCAAGCAGGAAACGAGACAGTCTTCCCAGCAGAAGCAATAGCAAAAACCCTCCCCTGTCCAGGAAGGAGATATCACATTACAGAACATTCTGGTTTCCAGGTAAAAGGAAGATTGGCAAGAAACAGGAGGTGCCTTGATGCAGTTGAGTAACGAAGATAGTAAGAAAATGCTGATTGCAAAATTTACCCTCAGCAAAGACAGACTGGTTTTTTTTGTGTGTGTTTTTTTTTGCAATACAAAACTTTGGTTTTTCTTTTAGATCACAATATAAGTAACAGTATATTGTTGGTGATGGGAGGATGCGTGGCTGCCAAAAACGTAGCACACAATTGGCATGCAGAAGAACCAAACTCGGTCTCTGGCTTCTCCAGTTAATGATATCTCAAAGAACAGAGGTAGAAAAGACTTTTGTGTGAGACCCTGGAAAAGTACTACCCATAAGAAAAAGATACAGCCAAGTCAGAAAGCTTACTCTCCATTTCCTTTTTTTTTAAAAGGCTGCTTGTATGTTCGGAAGTCATTTAACAGCCTCTCTTCCCCTGCCTTTAATCTTCTAGTGTGACACTCCATTTCTCAGAATCATGAGGCTTATTCTGGAAGACAAATTCAAAATGGTCTCAGTCCAGATACCTACATCTCAATAAAAAATAAAAAAAAATAAGAAATAAATCCAAGAAAAAAGGAAGGTGCCGGGTGAGTCATAGATAAAAGGTGTGACGATGATGTGTCGTCTTTACCAAAACAGAATGGGAAAGAGAGGCCCAAAGGGAAAAAGTCTAAACTAGTCTACAATGCAGGATTCTTGGCTCATGGAGGAAAAGACAGGATTGGAAGAAAGATCAAAGAAAAAAAAAATAACAAGAAAAGAAGGAGTGCAAAATGGAAAGAGCAGAAAGTAAAAGGCCGCTAAAAGGTCACAAGAAGAAAAAGAATCGGTGGAATCTTGGGTTGATGGAGCTTGCTACAAATTTAGTATTAAAAGAAAGAGTTTAGACCAGTGGTTCCCAACGTGGGGGCCACGCCCCACAGGGGGGCAATTTGATTTTTAATGGGGGCAATTGGAACCTTGCTTAAACCATGTTAATGGCTTTTTAGGCTTCCTCCGCATGAGTAGGAGTTCATTTTTTGAATAATAAGAATTATATTCACAGGAGGGGGGGCATCAGGATTTTAGAGATGCTTAGGTGGGGCATGGCCAAAAAAAGGTTGGGAACCACTGGTTTTAGACCAAAGTGCAACAGCTGCCAAATGCACAGTTTCCCCCCACCTCTCACCAGCCTTAAGCTTCTGTATATTGCTTGATGCCCACACAGGCATTCCATGCACCCTCTTTTGAAGCTTCTCCACCATCGGCTTGCACTGGTGCCTCCTCCTGCCCCTCAATGCCTTGCAGCTGCAGCTCCTCGTCATTCTGCTGTTCTTGTTCTGGGTCTTCCTCAGGATTCTGTGTTGCAGCAGGCGGCACCTAAGGAAGGAACAACAGAAATAGGAATATCATCAGTAGGGGCCTGGTGATTCCAGCTCTTTTGTAAAGGTTCTGGAACAGAGCTTCAGCTTTGGGTTTAGTTAACTGGGATAGCCCAAAGCAGTGTTTCCCAACCTTGGCAACTTTAAGATATCTGGACTTCAACTCCCAGAATTCCCCAGCCTGCTGGCTGGGGAATTCTGGGAGTTGAAGTCCAGATATCTTCAAGTTGCCAAGGTTGGGAAACACTGGCCCAAAGGCTGAGAGAATAATTTTAAGACTAGGAAATAACAGAATAATAGAGTTGGAAGGGACCTTGGAAGTCTTCTAGTCCAACCCCTTACTCAGGCAAGAAGCCCTATACCAGTGATGGCGAACCTTTTTTTACTTGGGTGCTGAAATAGTGCGCGTGCATGCTATCGCATGCGCGTGCGTTCCCACACCCATAATTCAAAGCCCCTCACTCGCCCCATCCCACCCCTGCGCATGCATGCGCGATCCCCCCCAGTCCCCCGTTTCCCGACTTCCAGTGGGCCCGGTAGACCCATTTTTCACCCTCCCCAGGCTCCAGAGGCTTTCTTGGAGCTTGGGGAGGGCGAAAACACTCCCCCTCCGCCACCTGGAGGCCCTCCGGAGGCTGAAATCGCCCTCCCAGAGCCTCTGCGCGAGCCAAAAATCAGCTGGCGGGCATGCACATGCGCACTGGAGCTGAGCTAGGGCAATGGCTTGCGTGCCGGCAGATATGGCTCCGCGTGCCACCTGTGGCACCTGTGCCATAGGTTCGCCATCACTGCCCTATACCATTTCAGACAAATGGTTGTCCAACATCTTCTTATAAACGTCCAGTGCCTTCACAACTTCTGGAGGCAACTTGTTCCACTGAATAATTGTAACTGTCAGGAAATTTCTTCTTAGTTCTAGGTCGCTTCTCTTCTTGATTAGTTTCCATCCCTTGCTTCTTGTGCCTTCAGGTGCTTTGGAGAATAGGTTGACTCCCTCTTCTTTGTGGCAACCTCCTAGATATTGAAACACTGCTATCATGTCATCCCTAGTCCTTCTTTTCATCAAACTAGACACACCCAGTTCCAGCAATTGTTCTTTATATGTTTTAGCCTCCTTTAGTCCCCTAATCATCTTTGCTGCTGTTCTCTGCACTCTAGAGTCTCAATGTCTTTTTTACATTGTGTCAACCAAAACTGGTGCAGTATTCCAAGTGTGCCTTACCAAGTCATTATAAAATGGTATCAACACTTCACGAGATCTTGATTCTATTCCTCTGTTAATGCAGCCTAGGACTATGTTGGCTTTTTTGGCAGCTGCAGCACACTGCTGGCTCATATTTAACTGATTGTCCACTAGGACTCCAAGATCCCTCTCACAGTTACTACTATTGAGCCAGGTACCACCTATACTGTACCTGTGCATTTTGTTTTTCTTGCCTTAGAAAGTAGGAAATACTTTACTTTTTTCACCATTGAATTTCATTTTGTCAGATAGGACCCAATGTTCAAGTCAAAATCCTTCAGTATCTTAACCCTTTCTTCTGGAGTGTGGGCTATTCCTGCTAGCTTGATGTCACACATTATGTGATTAATATTTCGTCAATGAAGAACTTGGGACTAATCACCTCACTTCAGAAAATCCCTCACTCTGGAATATCAGGTAACAGAAAACAAGCAGGACTACTTCAGCTTCAACCACAACAATACACGAGCACACAACAGATAGTGAACCGCTCCAAACTTGACTGTAGAAAATACGACTTTAGCAACAGAGGGGTTAATGCCTGGAACTCACTACCTGACTCTGTGGTTTCGCCACCAAACCCCCAAAACTTTACCCTTAAACTGTCCACTGTTGACCTCACCCGATTCCTAAGAGGTCAGTAAGGGGCGTGCATAAGCGCATCAGCGTGTCTACCGTCCCTGTCCTAATGTTCACTCTTATCAGTACCCATCTTATGTATATAAACAATGTTATATCTATGTATATTACCAATACGTACTTGACAAAATAAATAAATAAAATAAATAAAAAATAAATACCATGCAGATGTAAGCAAAATGCTTGCAATTCTGAAGAACCACAAATTTATTTGAATTTTGGATTATCATATCTATGAAAGGAAATAGGTATCAAAATGTAATTCTGCTCCATCTCTCCTTGTAAAAAGAGTTTTCACTCACTCCAGAAATAATATTTTGAAAAGGCAGAAAACACCGACCATTGGCTTAGAAATAAACATTTCTAAAACTAGGTTGGACATGACAGGGAACAACAAAGAGCAAGTCTTAACACATTTGCCATTTGATAGCAGAAAAGAGTTTAGAACGTAAATCATTTAAATTTCAGGATTTTAAGGACTGCTCTAACCTTGAGTTTCCGGCTGGACTCAGGACAGAGGCCACTGGGTGAGCTGCACAGTTCCTTCGAGACAACACACAGGAATTCTGATTGATCCTCACTCCCATAGTTATAGGATGACCCAATATTCACCAACTGTAGAAAAAAATGAATGAATGCTTGTTAGGCAAAATTTGAGAACACTTCTGGTCTGAAAAGGAACATAAGATCTGAAGAGGGCAAATGTTACGATTAGTACAGAAGACTTAACGTGAGTGCATTTCAGCGGTGGGTTGCTCCCGGTTCGGCCCAGTTTTACGAACAGGTAGCGCCGGCGGTGGGAGGCTTCGCCCACCCACCCGAGACGCTTCTGTGCATGCGCAGTAGCATTGCGCATGCGCACAAGCACGCACACAAACCGGTAGTAAAGGATTTTAGAACCCACTACTGGTGCATTTGTCCTCCACAGTGGTCTTTATATGACAAGAAGCAAAAGAAATTTAACCTTTTTTTTCAATAGAGCCAGAAAAGATTCAATCTGCCAAAAGATTGTTATCATGCCATAGAAAGAGCTAAGGAATATTTCCCCTCGATCTCCAATTAAGTTTGGAATGTTCTAGGATCTGAAAAATCTATAAATCTTAAGCTTATATAGTCTAAGAATTGGGAGTATTGCCAATTCACAATTTATGCCTACAATCTTACCTGTGCTTATTAAAAAGCACTGAAAACAGTGGGACACTCTAATAATCGGGCACAGGATTGCATGACATGTCTTGCACAACAACACAGGTTTATTAAAAAGTTAAGCACCATACAGTTTAGTGGAACTTATTCCCAGGCATGCAGTCAGAAGTGGGGGGGGGGAATTACTAATAAAATTTATTAGGTCGATAGCATGTTTTTTCCTTCTTTGAATCTGGTTCGTGAATTACTTGTAAGAGCCAAGAGAGATGTACATGTGACGCCTGACTACATATTCTATTTTTTTAAAAAATTGAAGATTCTGAAATTACTATCCAATTCTACACTGGGAAACCTATATTCATAATCTTTTAATAAATTTTAATAAATAAATGAAATAATATTGCGCACCTGTTCAAAGCGCCACCCATCTGACATTGTAGAAACCATTTGTGTGAGCTCTTCCTCCTGACATTGCAGTACTCTGTAGACGTGCTTTGGTGGCACCTAGAAGAAGCAGAACAACGAACCACAAACCATATCAGCAAGGACTTTTTCCTGTCTACCTGTCCAGATTTTCTACTAATAAACAAAGACAGGCATTCCATTGCTTTCCATCCTCAATTCTGGGTCCTAGTGATGAAAACTCTATGCCAGTGATGGTGAACCTTTTCGGCACCAAGTGCCCAAACCAGAATGTGCACGCTGGAAACATAAAGACCAACTGGTCAGCGCGCACATACCTGTTTTTTGGGCTGTTTTCCAGTGTTCTGGTGCCCACAAAGACCAGCTGGCCGGCGTGCCTGTGCATACTGGAAACCAGAAGAGCAGCTGGTGATGGCGTGTGTGCCCACAGAGAGGGCTCTGCGTGCCACCTCTGGCACGTGTGCCATAGGTTCGCCATCATGGCTCTATGCTATAGAAAAGACAGAAGCAGTTGATAGTTGTTGGAATATCTGCACTTGTGCATTAGATTGAAAAGTTTTAGATGAGCAAGGGGAAGACCTATAGCTCACCAAGTGAACATCTTCTGGCAGGGCTGGGCTAAGGATCCAGAGTTTTCTGGCAATCAAAATAAGTAGTGCTGTTATATGAATGATGTGATTCATTATAAGGCGAAAGGAGTGAGAAGTTCTGAACTTGGAAGGAGGAGAGGGACGTGAAATTTCATGCCTGAAAATTTCATGCCTTGAAATGAAACGTTTTGCACTATTCTCACATGGAGATTCAGAGCAAGACCACACATGAGAATAAAAAGTGCAATCTGCCTTAAAAGATTTAGTCATTAGCTCCAGTTAAGAGAGATCTAGAAGTACAGATTTCAGTCACCTCCAGATGGGTTGGGATTTCATTTCCCAGAATTCCCAGCCCATATTGCTTTGATCATTTGAGGTTGAAACTGAAATTGTGCCAACACATCTGGAAGGCATCTGGTTGGGGAAAAGCTGCAGTACTGTATGAGAATTGCTGCCAGTCAGAATAGAAGATATATGGACAAGTAGCTTAATATGTGAAATCCTAGGTGGTTTTCCAGCTTCTCACTTCTCTCATAACAACAATCAAAGTCCAAGTGCCAAGAGTACTGCCTTTTCACAGCTCCCACATATTATATTTCCTCCCCCCAAATATGGACTGAATTTTCAAGAATCATTCTTTCATTCTTTCCAATTGCATACTTAACACTAAATAATAAATACCCCCAAATCAACTGAATTAAAACAGCCCCTGCTTTAACAATTAAATGCTGGCTTATTTATTCCCAGTTTTGTAACATTTATCGTTGTTCAATTTTTTTTGTAAAATGAAACTTAACATTCTGGGCACTTTTATTTTCAATTTCTCTTAAATATAATTCTGACATTTCCCAACCCACCTGGGTTATGGTGTAATCCTTTTCCTCCAATCTGTCTTTTATTAGTCTGATTAGAGACCCAATGTTGTAGAATTCTGCTTCTTCCAGAACTCCTAATAATAATAGCAGAGAGCATAACAATAAAACACTAAGTACTGAACAATCTCACTATCAAGTAATATTAATTAAAATATAAACATTTGGGTATTAAACAGAAAAGATTTGGCAGTTCTTGAACTTAACTCACATCAGAAGAATATGCTAATATCAATATGACAAGAGTGTGATGTCTTTCACAGAAATCAAATTTGGAAATTTGGAATCAAAATCTATGGGGAGAAGGCAAGGCTACAATGAAAAATCACGTAAGGAAATATTTCTAATACTGGGACATATTTAATACTAAATGTATATTATAGCTCAATGTCTATGTCATCTCAATTCACCTCACACAGTGTTGTTGTGAGGAAAATAGGAGGAGGAGGAAGGTATGTTGGATATATTCGCCACCTTCGAGTTATTTGTAAAAATAATAAAGGTGGAATACAAATAAATAAATAAATATATTCAAGCACACACAATTCCATTAAGGAGGAAACTATATGACATCAGAAACAGAACTTTATCCACCAACATTATATTAAACCTGCGAGTGCATCTCTTTTTCATAATTTTGCTTGCTGCAAAATGAGGAGGAAATTTTGATTTAAGAGAATCAGATTATCACAGAAACATACAACTGAAATAGATCTCAATAGATTACCCAAGCCTATCAATACAAAAATTAGTAATGTAATATGAGGAATAATTAACCTTATTCCTACTTCCCATTTTAATTCTTTTAAAAGGTATCTGTACCTTATATTAATATCTATTTTTATTCCATTCCTAGCAGCCTCCACATCAAATTTATTTATGAACACTTCTCATTCTTTCTGTTACAACAATAATCTGTCTTCCAATACTCTTCATACAGGATCATCATATTTGATCCTTATGCTCCTTCCAGCTCTATGGTTCTGATTCTTCTTCTACTTCCACTTCCTCTACTTCTATTTCCTTCATATTTTTCCTTCTTTCTATGCCTAGATTTTTTTTCCCCAAAAAGCAATCAAAAACTGTCAAGAATGTTCCGTGTCACATTCAGGATCTCTTATCATCATTATATTGTTCACTAACTCTTTCAATCTCTCATCATAAACAAATCAGTAAAGCTTTTTGATTTATACAGGTAGTTCTCGACTTAATAACAGTTTAATTAGTGAACGCTCAAAGTTACAATAGCATTGAAAAAATGTGACTTATGACCATTTTTCACTTATGACCATTTAACATCCCCAGGGTCATGTGATTTACATTCAGATGCTTGACAACTGACTCACATTTATGACAGTTGTAGTGTCCTGGAGTCATGTGATTACCTTTTGTGACCTTTCTGACAGGCAAAGTCAATGACGAAACCAGATTTACGTAACAACCATGTTACTAATATAACCGCTGCAGTGATTCATTTAACAAATGTGGCAAGAAAATTTGTAAAATAGGGCAACACATTTCTCACTTAACATAAAATTTGGGCTCAATTGTGGTCGTAAGTTGAGGACTACTTGTATTCCTTCCTTTTCCATGTGTAATTAAAACATAAACCCTGAATTCATAACAAACACATATTTCTTAGCAAGTATGCGATAAGCAATCTATCAGGGTTCCAAATAGCATCCAAAACTAAATTAGAGTCCGAGGCAAAGTATTCCTCAAAGTTCCAATTTATTAGCAGAGCCATGTTGGTACATATGGATGAAACCCGAATCTGAAGTCCCGGGGTTTCTCCACCCAGTTGAAAGTTCAAGCCCTTGTCCCCACACCCCCAAGTTCATCACGTTAACCAATCTCCAACTGCCAACTTGGCAGGGTCCACCCATCTCCTTCCGTGCAGGTGCAGGAGTGCGAAGACAAAGGATGACATTGACTATCTAGAAATAATTTGTTATGGCTACATTCAGACAGCCCTCATGCAATTCCCCTCCCAAATTCCCACAGGAAAGAATACATATTAAATTAGCCTAAAGTGTGGCAGGCCAAAGACCCCAACTAAAAATGGCTTCGGCCTGACACAATCATCATTTTCATTCAACTCTGAACAGTCCCAATGTTTATCTGATTCCCATCCATTCATTCAAGTCATCTGACCAAGTCATTTTTCTCCAGAATCACATTCAATTAAGCTTGGTTCTTCTTTTGTCATTTGACTGTAACATTAACCAAATCAAATCACATCAAAACTAATATATTAGATTTTTAATATCGTTCAGTTCAAGATTACTCTAGATACCTTTCATGGGCATTCACAACTACCTACGGATACCAATTCATACTTTCTGACATGCATTTTAATCCTTTCATTAAAAATTAAACTTAATTTCACATTTCCACATTCCACTCAATAAGATTAATCCACCTTCAATCAGATCTATTACAATTACATTCTTTCTCGTAGTTTCACATAAGCACATGTATCTATTTTTCTTTCGTTTTAATTTTTTAATTATTATTAACAGTAGAATACCAAGCAATTACAATACTGGTAAAAATGTAGCAATTTGTAATGAAAAAAAAAATGTACATGGAGGTAATTAAACACAATAAAAAGAAAATGTGGGAGAACGAGTAACAGAAAAAAGAAGAAATATCCATATAATTTTCATTTACCATCAATATAGAGTAACTTCAATCCTCAATCTTATTATTCAGTCTGAATCATATGGAAATCTATTGCTTTATGGTCTTATTTTTAGAGCAAAAATCTTTTCAAAAATAGATAAGGCTCTTATCTGAATTCATCAGGAAAATATATTCCTTTCCATTTACATAAGATTATCCTCTTTGCCAAGCCCCAGGCTTGATAAAACCAAGATCTTCATAAAATGACAAATTCTATATTTTAGGAATATAGCTTGACAGCCCATTTATATCTTAATTCTTATATTTCCCTACAAAGTTGCATATGCTGTGTTTTGCAGATGCTATGTTTTGCATATGCAAAGTTACCATATGCTAATTTTTGACTGAAACACAGCTATGGCTGGACTAGACCAAATGATATTTTAGAGCAGTGGTTCTCAACCTACCTAATGCCGCGACCCGCCCCCGCTGTGACCCACCCCGCCCCCGCGCCCGCCACTGCGACCCCCGCTGTCATTTGGGTTCTTTTACCCTCTGCGCATGCACAAAGTATTCTGCGCATGTGCATGCGCAGAGGATAAAAGAACCCAAATGGCGGCATCCGGCGATATCTCCCGACCCCTCTGAAAGGGTCGTTCGACCCCCAAAGGGGTCACGACGCCCAGGTTGAGAACCGCTGTTTTAGAGGAATATCAAATCGAAGCACCGATCAAAGGACAAAAGCTGAAGACAAAAAAGACTCTGAAAAGACAGAATAAGAGAGAAATGATCTGACAAATACTGAACAGCTTGCAATTAATATACTAATCATTTACATAACACGAGTCTCTCTTCTCCCCCCCCTACTACCATAGGTCATAGAAACTGACAAGTTTAAGGTGAACAGATAAAATATGGAGCAACCCCCCCCCAAAAAAACCCCAAAATCGACCTCAAAAGAGGGGAAAGAAATGGCCAGTATGTTTAATAGATTTGGAGGAGTACAGATTTCAGAAGGATAAAAAAGAAGAAGCACTGAGTCCAATACTCAACTAAGAAGTGACCATCCTAAATAGATATGTATTAGTAAATGTGGCATAAAACCTCACAACTTTCATTTACTTTAGTATACCGGCCTGGATAACAGAATTGTCATACAGATGCAAAAAAAAGAAAAGAAAAGAAATAGTACTTATGAAATCACTGCAGATCACACTGAATCTTAATGAAAGCAAGCAAACAAGCAAAAATACTTGCATTGAAATTCATCATTTCAAAATAGGATAAATATTACTCATATTTCAATACATTTATTCTCAAAGATCCGATTTTCTCATTTTCTAATGCAATAGATTCATTTCATTATAATAAATATGCCCTATTTCTGAATACAGAATTTAATAAAAGAGGGGTGATTTTCTTCCATAAAGAAGCTAGAATGAATTCTGCAAAGAGAAAATGAATTAATCACCATTTATATATGATCCCTTTCTACCTAATTTGAAAGTAGATCAGTTATCTCAATAACTTGTTACTGGCTTGGCATGAAATAAGACAAAAAAAGCATGGAGAAAAATATTTCTAAGCATATGAGTAGAACCATTCTCAGTAGCATGGCACAAAATAGTGTATAAATGATTACTGTTATGCAACGAAGTGTAGGGGAAATTCTTCAGTTTCTCCAGCTCAGTGAGTCTATATTTAGTAGAATATGTGCATGTGAATAGAACCAAGCCTGTTAAAACAATCCAGAAAGAGATGCTTCAGATTCAAAAGGACATTTTTATTATAGAAATAGCATGCTGAAATAAAAAGTTTGCTTCTCTGAGTTTTCTACTTCCATGAAGATAGGGGAGGAGAGGGAGAGGGGAGAGGGGAAAGGGACGGGATGGGACTGGATGAGAAGGGAAGGGTTTGTTCTTCCTAATTTCCTCCAATTGGGAAAGGAAAAACAAAAATAAAAAGAGGAACAAAAGAAGATACTTGGCAGCTTACTCATAACATTCTTACACAGTAAGAGGTTTAAATGCACACTCCTAGTTCTCCAACACAAAATTGTAACAGAATTAAAAAAAATTCCAGATATCTTCATTAGCTTTAATATATACTTCCAGCAACCCATTAAGAAAGTCAGCAAAATATAATAGTTCTAGACATATCCTTAGGTACCCATTCCATTGTTAATGATCTCTTCATGATGAGCTGAACTTCTGAGTAAATAGAACTGAGGTGAGCTACTAGCATGCTCCTTCTTATCTTATTCATAGCAAATTTTGAGGTACCTGAAGAGGCTTCACACTCTGATTTTTTTACAGCAAAAAGAAAACTCCATATTTACACGAAAGAAAGATGAACCTGAATTTAAGATGACCAGGTGTATCACAAACATTGTTTCAGAAGATCAACTTTCTGAAAACTACTAAGTCATCCCCTAGATTCATGTAACCTAGAAAATCATACATTATTCCAATGTATTCTGGAACATTCCAGCATTTTCGTGTCCAACTCTTGTTGAAACCAATCCTGAAGTGTATTTTTCCCTCAACAAATGTATACATGTAAGACTCTCACATATGTGTATTTAGTCTCTTAGATTAAACAAGCTCATAGTTGTTTTGGAGAAAAATGGCAGGTCAAAGTGCTATATATTTCACCTTGACCTCCTGATAGAAAGATGGGAAATAAATCTAACAAATGAACAAGCTAAATAAGCACATAGACATGATCAAGACTAACCTTGATTAGCATATCTATTCACACTTTGCACTCCCACTCATTTACTCATGTTCAGCAGTTATACAGATGTGTTGGTTGCTTTCTAACTCTCAAGAAAATGTACTACACCCATAAGTAATTCTTCGAGAAGAAAGCTAGATTCTTTTTGGATAAATATAGTAAATGCTAGTTGTTCATTAAGTCGTCCATAATAGAGCATACCAATGGCTTGTTTAGATCCAAGCATTGTATGCTAACTAAGCTATTCTGGCTTATTCAATATATATATAGTTTTTTTAAAAAAATAATCCTGACTTAGTTTGATGTATAAGTCTATCTAGTGAGTTAAATCTTTTCAGCCACTAAACCCAACTGATTTCCCATATGGAAATGTGACAAAATCATGCCTATCAGAAAAATAACTTAACCACCACGACAGATGGTTTAAGAATAAATTTTCATCTATTTAGTTAGCTTGATTTATAAAGCCTCCCACTCAGCACATAACTCAGGGCAGTGTACATCATTTGTAAACAACAATTAAGTCCATATAAAATGACTTAGAAATAAAAACAAAATTCAAAACAAGGACATTCAGTGCTGGGAATTATTCTGTTGGCTTAATTTCCCCACTGCTTGGGAAAAGATTCAGATTTTTATGCCCTCTGAAAGGCAGGAAAGGTTGGGGCAAACCAAATCTCAAGGAGGAATTGTATTCCAAAGGGAAGGAAAGTAACAGAGAAGGCACAACTCCTGTGCCTTGCCTCATGACACTGTCTAAGTGACACAACATTGTCAACCGTGTCTGATCAAACTTTGCCCTGCCAGATCTAACCAGAAGAGCAAAAATAACCAAAGATTATTTTCCAGTCCTGCAAATAACCCAGCCCTGTGTCATGAAAAACTTCATAGTGAGAACCAGGATCTTGAACTACGCTCAAAAGCTCTGGTAATCAATGTAGCTCATAAAGTAGAGAGGTACCCTATTCACATCCCTGCATTCTGGGCCAGCAGCAGCTTCTGAGAGGTCATTGAGGATATCCCCTACCGAACCATTGCAGTAATCCAACTGTGAGGTGACTAAGGCATGAATGACTATGAGGAGAGCCTCCTGATTCAGACATAGGCACAACTCGTGTTGTTCCTCTTAGAACAAGAGCTGTACCTCTCCCAAACTGCACACTGGGTAAATTTGGAGCAGTGCTACTCTATCCAGAAAGAAGATGGAAAGTCTCTAGATCAGATGGTCCGAAAACCCATAGCTACTTGTATTACAGGGGTTAAGTCTGAGCCTGTTCCCTCTCAACCAGGTCCCTATAGCCTCTAAACATCAAGACAGAGTATTGATGGTATCATTTGGAAGGCCCAGTGTTGAGATGTACATCCAACTCCATGCCTATGGGTGATCCCATCCAGCAATCTCATATAAACAGGAGTCAGAAAAGAATCAAGTCTCGAGCTATCCTACAAAGCAAGAACCTTGAGTTAGACCTCTCTCCTTATCTCCACAACATCACCAATTTGAAATGGCCCAAGAGGAAAGAGAACCACAACAACTCCATAACTTCCAACACTTAAGTCAGTCCAAAAGGATATAATAATCAATGGTATCAATACTGTCAAGGAAACCAGTGGAAATATCACCTCTACAGTAGTCCTGCCACAAGTCAACAAATGAAATCAATACCATATATACACTGTACCCAGGTTTGAAACCCTACTGGGAGAGATCCAGAAATCCACCTCATCTAGAGACCTTTGAAACTGCAACCTACTTTCTCAGCAACTTTCCCTAAAAAGAAAGCAGTTCAGAAATTAACTAACAGATCCAGCATGATTTCTGGAGGGGGGGGAATGTCTTCTTAAGCATGGGTTAGACCGCCCCCTTTCAAGGATGAATCACTGCTTGGATTCAACCCACATGCTCTAGTTAGCCTTAACTAACTAACCAGATTATATCACCAAGGACACAGATATTTGATTCATGAAGAAACACTCAAAATTTAATCTTCAGTCATATCCACTATCTCAGGGTTGTCAAACTCAATTTCATTGAGGGCCGCATCATGGTTGGGTTTGACCTTGGGGGGCCGGGTGGGTGTGGCCAGGTGGGTGTGGCCAGCTCAACATCACTCGCGCCTGTGGGGGCCCAAGCTATGCCAGAGAAAACGGGCTCCCGAGCTCTGTTTTCGGCTGCAATGGCCTCCTGCAACCCTCTGCCAGCGAAAACGGAGCTTGGGAGGACGGTGTGCGGCCCTTCCAAGCTCCATTTTTGCTGGCAGAGGCACCGCAGGGCGGTCCTTTGCTGTTTCCAAGGTGGCCCCATGGGCCAGATCTAAACACCCTGCAGGCCGGATCCAGCCCCCGGGCCTTGAGTTTACATCCCTGCACTATCTAGCTCTAATCCAATGATGGCCAAATAAAAACTTGTTGGATCTATTTTGTTCTTGTTATTTTTATCATAGTGGATATCAATATCCACTAACCAGAATTATCAGCCAGACAGAAGAGCAATATTAAGGAATTGGGAATTTCTAGCCCAAAATATCAGAGACTAGGTTGCAACTGGTGGCTGGGGAATTCTGGAAGTTTTGAGGTCCATATATTTTAAAGTTTCTGAAGTTGAGAAATATTAGCCTAAGGGAAATTGGCATAAAATTACTGCTACATTAGCAAATAAAATGTTGTCTTCCATTTTGTTCATCTGTCATCATTTGCATCCCCATGTCTCTTCCCTAGAGGGACCCACGTGATGCGTTTCAGCAGCAGGCATGTGGGATCCACGCACTTAATCAAACCACTGAGGAACTAAAGTTACACTTAGGAACTAGCATTTTGTTATTCACCAGAATAATCTATTTGGACCTGAAGCCTTATTAGGAACCTCACAATATGTCACTTTCCTTCCTCAGCAAACTAGGGGAATATATTAATAAACAAAGCAAAAAATACAGCCACTCTGAGTCTGAAAGCTGTGGGGAGGGAAACGAGGAAGTAGTTTCTTTTTCAATCACCACTGAGTATTACTGTCATCATCATGACAATGATGTTGTTGTTCTTTTCTTTCGCCTCCCATACTAGAGTAGTATCCAGAACCAAAACCAGAATAGAAATAGAATAAAATATTGTAATTTCAGATTCTTCAAGAGTGATCAGTTGGCTTCTTGTAACATGCTAAATTCTAAACTTAGGTTACCAAGACATGATTTTTGTTCGCACATAACATGTCCCCAAATAAATCAGACATGGGTTCCCATAACATGTAGCTGAATTCTTATAACACATACTGCACCTTTAGTCTCATGTACTGTTGTCTGAACTCAGTCAGTTCTTCTCCCTATTCTTACTCCTTTTTTGTGCTATAAGAAAATTGTGCTTTGAATAACTCAGACAAGTACTCTCACCACTGCCAACTACTCCCACAAGGAAAGGAAACTGTCAGAACAGAGAAACTGAAAATGGTGTAACGCTGTGAATTAGCTCATCAGCTTCTTTCTTTTTAAATTGAAAAAAAAACTTTATTATAAGCATATACCGTATTTTTTGGAGTATAAGACACACCTTTTACCCTCAAAAAGAGGGTGAAAATTTGGGTGCATCTTATACACCGAATGCAGCCCCACCCAGCCACCCCCACCCTTTGGCCTCTGCCTGCCAACAATTTACCTCTTTGCAGCAAACGGAACAGAAACAGAAGCCTTATTAGCACACTAAAAGATTACTTGCCTCCCGATCTACAGCTGACAGAGGCTTGCAAGCCACTGGTAAAATGAAACTAACTACGGTGGCTGTAATGAGACAAAATGCTGGGAGATAAACTGTTGGCAATGTTACATTGCTGAAATTGCAAGACAGTAAGCTACAGCTACTGTAGCCTAGAGGAAAGAGCTCTTGCCTCACAGTCAGGAGGTTGTGAGTTCTATCCTAGGTAGAGGCAGATTCTGTTAATATGTTATTTTGTTAAATGTTTGTAGAGTGTTCAAATTATAAGACTTATTTTTTAAAGACTGCTTTATTATTGTTCTAGACAACTTAACAAAACGAAGAAGCTTTTTAAAATAAATGCTTGATCTGAAGAGGCCCAGTGCTGTTGTATCTTCTTTTAAATAGCAGAAAGCCTTCCAGAAAGCCACATCAATTTTAAAGATCTGTAAAAGTATAATCTGAAATGTCCTGTTTTAGTATTAAAATAAGGCAGCTGAATTAAACCCTGACTTAGTCATGTTTGGAGTAGATCTATTTAAATAATTGGGAGGAGTTAGTGTGATTACATTTAAGAAAACTTTCTGGGATTAATATACTGCCATAATGTACATTTCTCCAATTCTTTGCTATTTCTATGGGTCAAGCACACATGCCCAGAAATACACAGCAAACAGTGTATATCATCTGTGCTGTTTGCTGTTTGGCAAATTGCTGGGAGGCAGAGGCCTTTTTTCCTTGTTTTCCTCCCCCAAAACTAAGGTGCGTCTTATACTTCGGTACGTCTTATACTCCGAAAAACACGGTAATCACTTCAAGCTGATGTTAAAAATTAGAAGAGACACAAGAGAATGAAATACTAAAAGCAAAGTAAAAAAAATAAAAACAACGTAAGATGTAGCTTCCTCCTTCCTTCCCATTGTCTTCTATCTCTTACTGCTAACTTAAGCATTTATACTCTTTTCCTTGACCACTGGAAATTATACCTTGTATCTATTTGGATGGTTTGCGCTACTGTTTAATTAGCTGATTGTTATCACAAATAAGAGTCCCACCAAAATATGTCATTGGCAGCTAGTTGTTAGGATTTCTGAACACAGAGTAATAAATAGCATTCAACAGAACAATATTTTTTTTGAAGGAAAGACGCTGCTTCATACGAAGTTAAAAACTAAATATTTAGAATACCAAGCATCAAGTGTATTTACAAGGGTACAAACCATCACCTTTGTGATGCACTATTTGGCCTGTTTCTCATTTTCCCAACACAGAACTGCACTAAGGCAATGCAGGCAATTAAAAATAGATGGTAGAGCCAAAGCAAAGCAAGGACCACAGTACAGAAGTAAATAAATAGAACTGCTCTTTAATATTGTTTTCAAGTTCAGAGTCTCAATCCCATTCAGCATGGTTGTGGTGGGTGAGGACAATATCCATGCAGGCATCTCCAAGTGGAGTAGTAGGAACTGCCTACTTTCATTATAAAGACGTCAATCTCTGACCCAGATTAAGATAAAGTATGCAACTATTATTCCACCCGTTTATTTTGTAAGAAACTAGCCTGCCCTGCTTCTCCTTTCTTCTCCTCACTTCAGCTGCTAGATTAATGTCCAGTAGCCTACCAAAGAGGGCAGGGGGGGGGGGGGGAAGAGAAAGGGCATCCACCTTGGGTGCAAGCAACAAGGAGGTGAGGCTGAAGATCAGAAGGCAGCTAGCAGCAGGTGCGCAGTAGTCAGCTGGTTGATGTGGCACAGCAGCAATGGGAGGGGAAAATGTGCCTTCAAAGTCAGTATTGTCTCCCAGCAACTACCCCCTGCAGCATTTTCCAGAAGTGACATGCTAGTTCCCTCTTCCTCAGTCTGAAAGTAAACAACTGCCCAAGGTCAACCAACTCACTTCAAGTCTAAAGTGGGATTAGAACTCAAAAGTTTCCTGATTTCTAGCCTGGTGTCTTAATCCCCCTACACCAAACTGGATCTTAGCAGCAAAACAAGTATGTTAGCTGTAGGTCAGTGATGGCGAACCTATGGCACGCGTGCCACAAAGAGCCATATCGGTGGGCACGTGAGCTCAGGTCCGGCCACCTGATTTTCGGGCCTTCTGGGCCCACTGGGAGTCGGAAAACAGACTGTTTCCAGCCTCCGGAGGGGGTAGGGAAGGCCCATTTTTTGCTCTCCCCAATCTCCAGAGCCTTTCTAGGAGCCTGGGGAGGGTGAAAACGGCCTTCCTCATCCCCCCAGAGGTCCTCCGGAGGCCAGAAATGACCCATTTGCCAACTTCCGGTTGGATAGGAAGTCCCGTTTTTCGCTCTCCCCAGGCTCCAGAGCCTTTCTAGGAGCCTGGGGAGGGCGAAAATGGCCTCGGAGGCTGGAAAGGCTCTGGAGCCTGGGCAGAGCTAAAAACGGGCATGCCATCGCGTGCTGGGAGCGGGTGTGTGTGTCATGCGCACATGCGCAGGGGCACATGGAATTATGGGTGTGGGCACGTGCGTGCGTGACCCCCCCGCGCTCCCCCCCTTTTGGCACGCAAACCAAAAAAGGTTCGCCATCACTGCTATAGGTTTAGTGTAGTACGTTTATATGTCCTACTGATTTAACTTTTTTAAGGGAAATGTAGAACAATTTACAAACATTTGTTTAGTGATTGTTCGAAATTACAGGAGCACTGAAAAAAGTGACTTATGTCCGTTTTTCACACTTATGACTATTGCAGCATCCTCATGAGCCTGTGATCAAAATTCGGACGCTTGGCAACTGGCATGTATTTGTGACAGTTGCAGTGTCCTGGGGTCATGTGATCATCTTTTGTGACCTTCTGACAAGCAATGGGGGGAAGGCAGACTCACTTAACAACCATGTTACTAACTTAACAACTGCAGTGAATCACTTAACAACAGTAGCCATAAGGTTGGAAAATGGGGCAAAAACTCACCTAACAACTCTCTTACTTAGCAAGAGAAATTTTGGGCTCAATTGTCATAACTTGAGGACTACCTAGATATGGAATTGTTGAAATTGATTATAGAGATTGCTAATTGTTATGACGAGATACGTTTGTGTCTACGGGAATCATTCAATAAATCTGCCATTTTTCTTTCCTCTTGAACATAAACTCACCCTTCCGTACTACTGCAGGTATTAGTGTTAAACTAAGGCAGTTTGCTAGTTCAGGCAGTATGCCAGAAATTCAAGTTTTCTCTGGAGAAAATCTTAAGATATCTACATCTTAGCAGAGCTATTTGGAAAGTACACCTCAGCAAAGAGATACCAAGTTATAAGCCACAAGATAGGTAAAATAACCTATTTTTTAATTTTTGTTATCCAGACTTTATCACCAAAATGGCCTTACTTATATTATAAAAATAAAGATTAAAACAACAATTGTGCATAAATCAAACAAAAGCAGCTACTATATAGGAAGAAAAAGGTACATGACCAATATAAATGCTAATTTGAATAAGCATATCTCTATATAATAGAAGAAGGGAAAGAGAAAGAACTGATTAAGAAATGAAGGAGTAATTTACTCAGCAGTAAAATCTTTTGTTTTTCATCCAGAAGTCCCTTGGGTTAACATCTGGCTCTCTGTCAAGACTAAGACAGACTCTATTCTGAACCCCAGAGACTCTTTGCTGTAAGTCATCATAAACCAGAGCTAAGAAATTCTTAGCAACCGGAGCTAGAGTTAATATTTTATGCAGGGTGGCTATGGACCATAAAGGGCAGAGATAGGGTAAAACGTAGATAGGGCTGTATCTCAGATGTGAGCAAAACAAATATTGGAGAATTTTTCATATAAATTGGGGACAATTTAGGGCAGTGGTCCCCAACCTTTCCAGCTTGGCGGCCCGGCACGTCGGGGGAGGAGGGGATGGTTCTATGTGAATGCAGAAAGCACGCGCATACATCTCCATTTGTGCAAGCCGAGCTTCGCGCATGAGCCTGCCATTTGCTGCACAAGCATACACTCTCTCACCCGCTTACGCGAGCCACTTCCAAATGGGCCGTGGCCCAATAGTGGGCCACGGCCCGTGGATTGGGAACCCCTGGTTTATGGGATGTTTATCTTGTAACTATGTTATATCTACCTTTAATATTTATGTTACATTTGTGTTTTTCATGTTCAATAATTTAGAAAACTATTTTACCCATTTTTAAGAAGACAAACAATAGTGGTAAGAATGGGCCCTTGGTCAATAAAAAGTAGCTTGAGGGCACCCTATTACTGTACAAGTATTTATTATTGTGTCAGACGAATAGTCTAACTTGGTATAATGCATCATTCTATATTCTTGTTATAGAACATGGGAAATCATTTCCTGAGAAAATACCGTATTTTTTGGAGTATTAAGACGCACTGGAGTATAAGACGCACCTTAGTTTTGGGGGAAGAAAACAAGGTAAAAAGGCCTCTGCCTCCCAGCAATTTGCCAAACAGCAAACAGCACAGATGATATACACTGCGTGTGTGTCTGACCCATAGAAATAGAAAAGAATTGGAGAAATGTACATTATGGCAATATATTAATCCCAGAAAGTTTTCTTAAATGTAATCACACTAACTCCTCCCAATTATTTAAATAGATCTACTCGAAACATGACTAAGTCAGGGTTTAACTCAGCTGCCTTATTTTAATACTAATACTTAATACTAATACTTAATACTAAAACAGGACATTTCAGATTATACTTTTACAGATCTTTAAAATTGATGTGGCTTTCTGGAAGTATTCTCTGCTATTTAAAAGAAGATACAATAGCACTGGGCCTCTTCAGATCAACCATTTATTTTAAAAAGCTTCTTCATTTTGTTAAGTTGTCTAGAACAATAATAAAACAGTCTTTAAAAATAAGTCTAATAATTTGAACATTCTATAGGTATTTATAGTTATTGACTTACCTCCTTGCAGAAAAAAACAAACAGCCAGTTTCAGCACAGTCTGGTTAGCACAAGAAAATAAAATTCTGTCTTTGCCTCTCCCTCCAGAAATTTGCCTCTGTGCAGCTTTAGTTTCACTTTTATTTTAGCACGTGGGCTTGCCGGCAACTTCAATCAATCAGCTGAGTGTCGGGAGGCAGATAATCATTGGCTTGTGCTGATCAGGCTCTGCTGCTGTTTGCTGCAAGGAGGTTAATTGCTGGCAGGCAAAGATCAAAGAGTGGGGGTGGCTGGGTGGGGCTACATTCGGTGTATAAGATACACCCAAGTTTTCACCCTCTTTTGCGGGGTAAAAAGGTGCGTCTTATACTCCGAAAAATACGGTATGTGAAGCGTTCAATCTCACGAAAAAGAACATATTGCCAGAAAATATTAAACATATTCTTAAGGTCCTGCTATAATATTACTGCCATGAAATACAATTTTAGATAACAGACGCAAAAACAAGAGTATTCTCAAATGTATTTCAGAGGCACTTCAATAAATAGCCCTTAGCAATCAATTACGTTCATTGCCCACCATAAACAATACAGCTAGTCCTCAATTTATGACCATAATTGGGCCCAAAATTTCATTGCTAAGTGAGGCAGTTGTTGAGTTTTTGCCCCACTTTATGACTGTTTTTGCCACAGTTATGCGAATCACTGCAGTTGTTAAGTGGATCATGTGGTTATTAAGTGAATCTGGCTTTTCCCATTGACTTTGCTTGTCAGAAGCTGGCTGGGAAGGTTTCCAATGATCACATGATCCCAGGATAGTGCAATGGTCATAAATGATCACATACACCCTTGGGGATGCTGCAGTGGTGGTAAGGGTGAAAACAGTCGTAATTTACTTTTTCCAGTGCTTCAAATGGTCACCAAATGAATGGAATACCTGTACTGGCATTTATATATCTAGGTTCCGGAACATACAAATCTATAGGCTTACCTTCCTCAGCCATGTCTTTATCCAGTACCAGTTTCCCATGCCGGAGGAAATTCAGAATAGGTCCAAAATAAGTTGGATCTCGGTCTATGAGATATGCGCCGGTCTCATCCTAAACCAAAAGCAAAGAATCAAACAAGCCATGTTTCACTAACTTTTCTGAGTTCTTTGTTTACTTGGATCTTCAAAAGATTTTTGAATACAATCCCTCACCAAAACCTCTGAATAAATTTAGTTTTCAGGGATAACAAATGAAACATTATGATGGATCATTAACTGCTTAAAAACAGAGCCCAGAGAAAGAATTAACGGTCAGCTTTCATAATAAAGGGGGTATAAACACCAATTGGGACACGTGCTTCTTACATAAGCCTTGAAGTTAAATCAGTGAGAAATCAGTGAGAAATCAGCAGTCGGGTAATTTTGCTGACCCTTCATTACTGAAGAGTGGTAAAAGAAAATGAGCTCAAGGACTCTTCACAAAAAGGTTGAATGGGCATTAACATAAGTTTATATATAAAATGATACAAAACAGGGGAAAACTTTTTGAAATGTTTTATACACACACACACATAGAGAGAGAGAGAGACAGAGAGAGAGAGAGAGACAGAGACAGAGAGACAGAGAGAGAGAGACAGAGAGAGACAGAGAGAGATTCATACATACTATATTGATGGGAATAAAGTGGCAATGACTGATCAGAAACAGATCTTGACAGAGCTACAAACTGTGAAGATATTTATTATTTATATCTTGCCTTTATCATTTTTTTATAAAAAACTCAAGGTGATGAACACCTACAATTCTCCTTCCAGTTCATATTTTCTCCACAACAGCCACCTTTAACAGAGTTGGAAGGGACCTTGTAGGTAATCTAGTCCAACCCCCCCCCCACCCAAGCAGGAGACCCTTCACTATTTCTGACCAATGGCAGTCCAATCTCTTCTTGAAAGCTTCCAGTGATGAAGCTTCCACAACATCTGAAGGCAAGAGAGAGGCCCAAGGTCACCCAGCCAGCTTTCATGCCTAAGGCCGGAAAATTCCCAGCCACCTTTCATGCCTAAGGCCGGAAAATTCTAGCCTGGTGCCTTAACCCACAAGAGACACATCCTAAGATAGTATCCATTAGGAAAAAAATAAAACAAATTGTACTGCCAACATTAAATGTGTTACACAGATATACTGTTCACCTATGACTGCTATATCTCAAAATTGTTGTATCTCAAAACTGCTTTAAAAAAAATCAATCTGGAACAACTCTCCAAAGAGAAAACATCTTGCAGAGATGGAGGGGGGGCGTTTTTTTGACTGGGGAATAATAGACAAAAAAAGGAAGTCTGTATAAAACTATGCACACTCAGCAAAAGAGGTTTTTGTCTGTCATATTTATGGGAACCCTAAGTCATTAAATGTAGTTGAATAGCAGGAGATTCAGGGCAAATAATGATAACGATATCTAAGCTGTGAAGTATGTAAATATTTCTTAGATAAATGATGAAGGCACTACATCAATATACTGAGTTCATTCAAGCCTTGTGCTATCGCATAAACTATTATTTGCGTAAAACACAATGGCTAAGTTTGCAAAACAAAGTCAAAACCAATTGCATGTATCTGCAGGATCAGAGTGGGGGGGAAAGCAAAGCTGCCAAGAAAAATAGGAAGAGAGGGATTTGGCAAGGCCGGCATACTTTGTGTGTTTGTGCATGTGTACGCAGGCACAACTGTGTACTTCCTCCAAATAATATTGGCCAATTTGAAACAATGTTGTCACAAAAAGACTATACAGTATTCATAAAACAGATTAAGATGTGATCTGAGTTAATCAAATTGGCTGGGTTCACCCAATGAACTAAATTTTATATAAATTCTACTCAGTTTGTAATGGAAGTGTAAATCAGAGTGACTAAAAGGTATCAGCTGAGTTCTAACATATTGCTGCATCTAAATGAACTATCCTTTATTTGGATAGTTAATATCCAAATGGCTTTAGTTGATAATCTGGCTCACAAGATACATTATCACAGTGGCTGGATTCTTCAATATGCTAAAGCCCCTCTTAGCCTAGCCTAGTTGTGTGTAAATCCAGCCATCCCGCTACAAAACACATTTTAGCCCAACATGTTGTCCAAAGTCAGCAGTTTTTTGATCCTATCATAATATTTATTTCAAGGCTGTATTCTTTATGCATATCCTTGGAGAATAAACACCGAAGTCAACCGCCCTTGGCCTGACTGAGTATGTGCTTTACTCCGTTTTAAAACAACCACCACCACCCCAAAAACATCCTGCGGATGAAGTTTTTGAACGGCTGCCCAAGACTACATTAGCCTTAGCAAAAGCTGCATCGAGCGTCAAGAGAAACTCTTGGAACCACCACTGACTAAAAGACCCACATTATTAATAGAGAGGATATTACAGTGAGGAAGAGGAAGGAAACGACTCCTAAATTCGCGGTTATTGGGCAAGATTTCTTCGAGGCGGACCAGCCCCTTGGGGTGGACAAAAGACAAGCGGACTTTTCGTGATCTTTATCGACGCTTTTAGCGGAAATCGGCGCGCTTCGGAGATAAGAGGCAAGCAAACATTATCTCCCACGGGCCATTTAATCAGCACACTCGCGTGCAGAAAGCAGAAGCTGTGGAGACTCTCTCCCATTTTTTCAACAAGCAGAGCGATTGGCCTGCGGGCATTTAAAAACAAGTTTCATCGCTCACACTTTCGCTGCTCAGGCAGGCAGAGACGCCCTGCCAGAAAACGGATGCTTCCATAGGACTCGCCTCGCTTTTTTAAACACTGTGTAGCACCGGGAAGAAACCCTCGTTCCTACGTAAAGCTCCAAAACCCTGAGAAATTTGGGGGAGGAGAGAAAGAGACTCGAGCCTCCTGACCAACTTTGCATTCACGAAGTAAACATGCGAGTGTGACTTTGCAAAAAAAAAAAAAAATTACTTCTGCTTATGGGGCAAGTCCCGAAAAGTGGGTGAAGCGAGGGAGGGAGGGGGGGGAAGCTCGATCCCTTAGCAGGATTACTCCCAAGTGGGCTCCGATCTTCTGAAACAAAGGGAGCCGCCCCCCTCCCTTCATTGCTGGCCACAAGCGGCAGCCTCGGCGCTCTCCACGCCCTGCGATTGAAGCGAAGGGGGAAACCCTCGCGTGTTCGCAAAACAACCGCGCTCCTTGGGAGGAGGGTCGGTGGAGCGCTGGCGCTTACCCGATCTGACTGCAGCTCCTCTCCCTGGCACAGGCGGCAGAGGAAGGATTTCTGTTCGCGGCACAAGGTCTGCTTGGTGGTTAAAAAAACGGTGCCCCCGACATTCAGCCGAACCCATTTGCCTCGGCTGCTGGGGGGAAGCGGCTGTTGCGAGCAATCCCACGCGTACGAAGTAGCCTTCTGTGGAGCCGGTGCGTCCTCCCCTCGTTCCATTCTCATCTCTTTTCTCTGGCCGCGTCCCCTCCTACTTTCACAAATAGGCGGGACGCGGCTTGCAGGTGTTGAGCCCCGGAGGATTCTGGGACTTGTAGTTTGTTTCGAGGCTCGCGCGCATTTCAGACTTAAGCGGGGGACCCAACAATCAAGCACGCGGGTTATTTTGCCCGATGTTGTGGTACTTGAGTGACAGCCTTCTTTGCTATGTTTCCTTTGGATGACAACCCAACGATCTTTTTAAGCAGTAAAGTGCAAAAACGATTTAAAGCAGTGTTTCTGGGCCTTGGCAACTTTTAAAATGGGTGGATTTCAACTCCCAGATTTTCCCAGTCAGCATGTTTGAATAAAAGTCCATCCATCTAAAAGTTGCCAAGGTTGAAAATTGTTTTTTAAACACATCTTAATGGCTGAGAACTTCTAAGATTTGACATTTTCACTGAGCCCTCCTACAAGGTGAGTGAATTTTCACTAGGTCTGGGAATTGGATGATATTCCAATTTTTTAAATTAATCTTAAGGTTCCTTGAGTGCCACTTAGGAAACTGGTGGATTATTTAATAACCTTTTGATAGTCTATTGGACAAACTTATCCAGGGCTAAATCTTATTTATAGCATCATTACATCACTATTCTGTGATGTACAGCAAGAATGCTGTAAGATTCAGTATCTGTTTTCTTTCTGTATTTCTGAGTTACCTGTATTGGGTCATTTCTAAAACAAGAATGTCATAATTTCCTAAGCCCCATTCAGTAAACTGGAAATTAGTAAATTCTGCAGTTCAGGGATGTCCTACACATGTAATTTCTTTCCTTAAAAAAACCCCAATTCCCTATATTTGTACTGTAAACCACTGCTTTCATTTCTCCTTTCAGATTACAGATTAACAGAGTTGGAAGGGACCTTTCAGGTCATCAAGTCCAACCCCCTGCCCAAGCAGGAGACCCTACATCTGCCTCTACCTAGGATTGAACTCACAACCTCCTGATTGTGGGGCAAGAGCTCTGCCTCTAGGCCACAGCAGCTGGTTTCAAAAGCATGGAGCTTAATTAAGAATATATCAGCTTTTCAAATGCAGACCAGACAACCAAAACCAACTACCCCTATTGTAAAGTTAAAGTAATAGAATCTTGCAAGTCTGAAAGTCCCCCTCTCTTGCCTTTAGTTGCAGAGACTTGGAGGGGGGTTGTCAATTCTGATATGCTTTCTCCAGCGCTGGTTCCAGCTTTGGACTCATTTTTCTTTCAAATTGGCTAGACTGCGGTCTTTCTCCTATGTACTAAGGTAAATTCTCAGAGCCCAGTACAGTATATGTCATCACTTGCATTTTTCCCTCATAGCAAATGCCACATCACATAGCTTATCTTTCCAATTTACTTACATTTGGTTTACTTCCAGGTGACCTATCTGAATAAAAGCTGGAGTTAGCAGTTAAAGAGATCAGTACTTCTGTGATGGGGTTATTGTGTAGCATGGTTTAGGATTTGGCAGGAATGCCTGAACTAAAATTTAATGGAGCTGAAAGTGGGGCAGAATTGGTGTTATTGGGGTGGAATTTTCTGGAGCCAGTAAAATGATGTTTTAGCTTCAGTAAGGTTGGATTTCAGAGAGTGAGATGGTGCTTTTGTTAGAGAGTGGAGATTTGGAAGAAAGAAAAGAATTTGATTTGTGGTCAGGTATGTCAGAATATGTCCTCATATTCCTTCAGATATTGGCTCCTGATGGTGTAAAGCTTTTATGGGATAAGACAAGAGAAAAAATGACCAACAACAGATAATGTCAAAGATAAGGAGTCTGGCGACTAAATCCTATGAAGAATGGCTAAAGGAACTAGGTAGCTGAACAAACATTTTCTACTTGGTATAGTAGAACTAGCTGAATTCGAACTACAGTTCACTACACAAACTGTCACGGACAGAAGTTTTCAGAATCTGACTCACTTCAGGATGAGAATACAAAATAAAGCAATGAATCGTTAAGGACACTAAAATGCTTTTGATTTAAAAATGTTTGTACTATGGCATTTTCATGAAAATGAATAGAAACCAAATTACAGGACTCGGTGGAGGGACAATTAATACTAAATAGCCAGAAGCATGACACAATTTGCCATAGTTACAGTGCAAAATTAATCCCCTTAAAAAGCAAACTCCTTTCTTGTGGTTGCAAATCTCCAGAGTTCTTGTGTTCTACCTGGATCTCTAATTTGATCTTCCCATAATTAATGCTTTCTTCGCTATGAAAAATGGGCAGTATCTATACATGGCAACGGAGACAAGCAAAAGAATAGCAAATCCCCCAATTCATTATCAAAACATTTCACTCAACAGGTAGAACATCTTGAAGGACATCCCCTTCTCTAACGTTTCTGTCTTAGCAGAAGTCTGTGCTTCAGAGGCTCTTCACCATCCTCTCTGAGATGATGTCTTCAGGCTGTGCGCGCATGAACCACTCTACCCAAGCTCCATCATAAATGGCCACATCTGGCTTCCCACACAGATAGGCTCCTAATGCCACGTGGCAAGCGGTGACTCCTGAGCCACAAGTAGCCACAAGAGGTTTGGAGAGGTCTATTTTCTTCTCCTGAAACAAGCTTTGGATAGTTTCTGGGCTTTTCTCCAAGCCTGCCTCAGTGAGGAATTCTGTGAAAGGAAAGTTCACAGAGCCAGCGATGTGACCAGGTTCAATTCCTGGAGAAAGTTTGAAAAAAATGAAATACTATTAAAATTCATTCAACAAAATTGCAAAATGAGAAGCACAATTTAGAAATAATGTGCACACACACACACATGCATTCTGTATTTAGTAAACCTTGAAATCCTATACATAGCACTAAGTTTCTAAGTAGGCATGATTGCTGGGAAATTCTGGGAGCTGAAGTCCATGTATCTGAAACTTGTCCGTTTGAAAAATACTGGTTTATACTAATGGTAAAGGATGAATCCCCCACTTCCCATTTGCCCCAGTAAGCCAGAATATAAGGTGAGGTTAACTGATATCACCTGGAGAACATGAGGAACATGTTCTGTTCCTCATGACTGATTGTTCGTAGTTCTCTAGTGTGCAGGGGGGGGAGGGGAAACTTTATTTGATCCATATCTTCCCCAATTGGGGAAGGACCTCTAATAAAGTTGTAAAAATCAGAAGCCATGCTGTACCTTCTCCGATCTGGGAAGGCTTTTGACAATTTTTGGCAATCCTATCACCTTGTACTTCATCTTTCTCCTATAAAGAGTGAAAGATGCAGCAAAGATGAAAATCCAATGCAGTTAGTATGATATTAGGAATAATGACAGCCCAACCTCTTTCTGTTCTGTTAATCCCATACACATTTTATTATACAAAGTAGTAATGTATAAATTGCTGCCATTTGATATACTGTATAAATAATGCCACACCCTCTCCTTTCAACAACATCCTTATTAGAAGTAACTACTGGTATATAGACATTTCCTCTTGACTTGAGAGGTCAGAGGAAATGGCCTTAAAAGACAGCAGGAAGAGAAGCTACCAAGTTAACAGTCAGATGAAAGGGAGCCCAAATCTGGGCAAAAACTGAAATGGGTGAACACCTCAGACAAGCCCCTCCTCCCTAGTTCACACATAGATAAACGGAGGAAGGGGGGGGAAGCATAATCAGACTTGCAAGATTCTGTTACTATAGCTCGACAGTAAAAGTAGTATTGACCTACGTGTCATTGGTTTCCTAATCTCTTCTATCTTGAAGTGCTGACAATTTGCAGCTTCCTTTTTTAATATAAAGTTTTAAAATCAGAGGTGTTAATCTCAGAGCTAAACCAGCCTGACAATTCTCTCAGGCTCCAAAATCAAAAAAGACACACTGAGTACTCCAAAGCAATCTCCTTTATTGTTCCTCAAATACAGACAGAAATCTTGCTAAACTAA
This sequence comes from Diadophis punctatus similis, assembly GCA_023053685.1. Lineage (NCBI taxonomy): Eukaryota > Metazoa > Chordata > Lepidosauria > Squamata > Dipsadidae > Diadophis > Diadophis punctatus. The sequence continues at coordinate 26,482,011 of JALIGW010000004.1, read as the reverse complement.
AGGAAGCTATTTGCACCAATAAAGATATACTCTGAGAACTTCAAGGGAGGAATTGAGCCTCTACCTCTTCAAACTATCCAAACTATCTAAACTTCACCTGTCTCTTGCTCCTCTGGAACCCTTCCTCCTGGGAATCTAGACCTAGCTTTGCTGGCTGAGGAATTCTGGGAGTTGAAGTCCACAAGTCTTAAAGTTGCCAAGGTTGGAGACCCCTGATCTTCTAGACTACATTCCACCACATCTACCTTCCAAACTTAAAGCAACCATTACCTTCTCGGGGCTCTGGTTCCGTCCCAGCGTACCTTCCAGCAGATCGTGCATCTACTACCTGGAACTGGCGTGAGTCAATGTTCTCCTTCACCTGCTCATAGGTCTTCACCATTGACTTATCCAAAGAAGCATGAAATTCAGCAGAAGCAGGATGACTCTTTCCAGAGTTGACGGGATACCCCTCTTTCATCCAATTCTTCAGCCCACCATTTAGAAGGGAAACCGCATCATGGCCAAAAGCTCGGAACATCCACCAGACTCGGGGAGCTGAGAACAAGCCCTGGTCACTTGCATCATACACCACAACATGACAATCACTGCTCACTCCTAGTTTGCCCACGTACTCTGCAAAATATGTTGCACTGGGAAGCATATGATCATAAGGTGATGTGCGGTCACTGCACTGATCAATGTCGAAGAAAGCGGCTCCTGGAATATGGCGATCTTCAAATTCTCTCTGGGGATTACGTTTCATTTTGGGGAGGTACCAAGAGGCATCCAAGAGCTTCACAGATGATCCAGTTTGAGGAGACTTGATAACTTCTGACACCCATTTAGCAGTCACCAATGCCCGGTAGAGAAGCTGCTGAGACATGGCACTCACAGGCTGTTTGGGTTTGGATGTCACCTGGGATTTCCGCTGGCACTGAAGTGAAAGAAGACAGTACAGCAAATTAGGATCATCCTCACAAGAGAAAAGAACATTATAACAGGTAGTTACCTGAACGAAACAGCAAATTCAGCCAATTCTGTGGCTAAGTTAAGATGTAATGTTCTTGCTATAACCAATACAATATTGTTTTGTTGGTAAAAAGAAAAAAATTGCCAGGAAGATGGGAATTGCTTGCCAAATCTCCATCTATGCTGAAAAAAGCCTCACCTCCATTGGTGGTATCTCACAAGTGATATAATCTGAAGCAGGCATTCAGGGAAGATATTATAGAAAACCATAGATGGTTAGGTTCTAAGTCCCCTTGCTTCCTTGAGATGCTTCCCAAACTATGAAAAGTGTGTGTGGTGTGTGTGTGTGTGTGTGTGTGTGTGTGTGTGTAGACTTTGCCTGGTTATTCTGGCTCAACCCGACTTCACATAGTGATTGTTGTGGGGAAACGCTCAGAAGACAGAGAACAATGCACACTGCCTTGAGCTCCTAGAACCGTGATGGCGAACCTATGGCACGGGTGCCACAAGTGGCACACGGAGCCATATCGGTGGGCACGCGAGCTCAGGTCCGGCGTGCATGTGTGCACCAGCCGGCTGATTTTCGGGCCTTCTGGGCCCACTGGGAGTCGGGAAACAGGCTGTTTCCAGCCTCCATAGGGGGTGGGGAAGGCCGTTTTCGCCCTCCCCAAGCTCCTAGGAAGGCTCTGGAGCCTGGGGAGAGCAAAAAATGGGCGTGCCATTGCATGCTGGGAGCAGGGGTGTCATGCGCGCATGTGCGGGGGTGCATGGAATTATGGGTGTGGGCACGCACACACGTGATCCCCCGCATTCCCCCCCTTTTGGCACGCGAACCAAAAAAGGTTTGCCATCACTGTCCTAGAAGAAAAGTAGAATGCCGTGGTGGCACAGTGGTTAGAATGCAGTATTGCAGGCTAATTCTGCTGACTACCAAGAATTCGATCCTCACCGGCTCAAAGTTGATTCAGCCTTCCATCCTTCCGAGGTTGGTAAAATGAGAACCCAGATTGTGGGGGGTAATATGCTGACTCTACAAACCGCTTAGACAGGGCTGTAAGCCACTATGAAATAGTATATGTCTAACTGCTATTGCTATACAGATCTATCAAATAAATAATAAATGGATATAATTTATTACAATTCAAAGAACACTATGGTTAAACAATGCTAACAAGGTAATGCTTCTCCACTATTATGCCATCAAAATATAAAAACCGTTTATAACTCCAAGCATCAACAGGATTATGTAAACAAAGTTCTGGGCACAAACACAGGGATAAAATTAGAATTGTTATAACAACACAGTTTAATTAGTGAAGGTAAAATATCACCATCATACATTTCTTCACTAAAAAAAAACCTACTTATTTCTGTGTAGAATAAAAATGAACTCTAATAGAATAGCCATTCTCCATGATGATCTAAATCATAACTTCTATAACAGCAGCTGAGTAGACTGGGCTTTCTCAGTATTGACACCACATTTGTTATTTATCTTCTTTTTAATCTATTCTTTTTTTTAAATGCACCTCATACTGTCATTTTTATTTCATCATGATTAAATGCTGTTTATAGGATTATGTTGCGTGAAATTGCTTTTTAACACAATCCTCCTTGAACCCTGATATGAAAATACGGAGTTCATAGGTGAAATAAAGGAAATAAAAATAATTCTCATCCCATGCACAGGGAGAAAAAAGGATAGCGTACTTCTTCTAATTATCCTTTTCTTTGTAAGTTTGTGTGGTTTAAAAAGAAGCTTGCTTGTTTTTAATATCTGTTGCTTGATTAATCAGCTAAACAAGCCCTGGACAAGAGTCTGTCTGGAAAAAAAAACTGTTTTCTTTTTATCACATCTGCAGCTTTACAGAACTGGAGTCTCTTTGTTAAAGCTAAGCAGGAAGATGCTGTGCAAATATTCAGAGGCACTTCCATTTTGTTCAGAGCAGATTTATTCATATCAATAGGTTTTGCTACTTCAAATTAGACAGTTTCTTTGACAGGAACAGAGAGAGAAAAAGATGGGGGGGGGGGAGATTCCATCTCTCTTCCCCCAAGAGTTCTCCATCCACAAAAACACCAAAGCCTCCAATTCCCTAAATGAAGACAGTAGAAATACTGCACCAAGCACCCAACTAGAGTATAATAAACACTTTATTTCCTTCTCCAAAAAAGAGTTTTTCTGAGCCGGCCCAATCCGGCAACCCCGATAGGTGTTGCAGTGCAGCTCCCATCCTCCTCAGCCAACCTATATAGAGAAGAGTATTAGACCTCATCCCTGCCAGGAAGGATTTGAGAATTATAACCCAATGCCCAAAGGTTTCCAGGGTTGGCTAGGGAGGAGAGCAATGCATAGGTCAGAGGTCTTCAAACTTGGCAACTTTAAGACTTGTGGACTTCGGCTCCCAGAATTCTCCAGCCAGCTATGCTTAAAGTTGCCAAGTTTGGGGGACCCCTGGCATAGGTAAATGCTGCCGCCACCAGAGGAGAACTAACGGGGTTAGTTAGTGCCCTTTGAACACATGGGCGAGGGTTCATCTCATGCTTTTCCTTTATGCTTTAAAGCTTCAACAAGTCCAATCTACCTCCACCTCTCTACTTCCCCTTCTCTTACCTCGGATGGCTCGCTGGCTTCTGAATCTTCAAAGCGTTGCGCCCAAGTCGCCTCTCGCCCACCAGCTTATTCCCCCTTCCTTGTTCTACCTGCAGGGCGGAGAAAAGGACCACGTCCCACTTCGATCATCCAGTGAAAGGAAGGCTTGTCGGGGCGAACCAACTGGGGCAAAAAAGGGGGGGGGATTAGCAGAAAACCCATTAACTCGCACATGGAAATCGGTCCCTCACCTAACTCGAATCACTCACGACTTTTTTCTTTGACCCTCGTGACATCTGATTGACTACTCGCCCCATGATCCGCTCATATTTGGAGAGAAAATAAATATTTGATTTGCTTCCCCCCCCCTTTTACCAGCCACTTCCTGGAATAGCAGATTGCGGAGTCCAGAAGAAGGCAGCGTGGAGAAGTGCTTCTCTTCCCCGCGGCTTATTTAGAGGCGAGGCGCGTTTCTTCGAACGCTTTCAGTTGGTGCCTTGCCCGAGTTTCCTAGAGAACCTGACTTACGGAAGAAAAGCAAAAACGACCGTCTTGTCGTCTCCGCCAACAATGGTGTTTGAAAAGCCAAACGGTGCACTTGCCACGATTGCGATGAACTCTTTAGTGACCCAGTGTTTCCCAACCTTGGCAACTTGAAGATGTCTGGACTTCAACTCCCAGAATTCCCCAGCCAGCGAACGCTGGCTGGGGAATTCTGGGAGTTGAAGTCCAGACAGCTTCAAGTTGCCAAGGTTGGGAAACACTACGCTCTCTCAGTAGGAGGAAGAATCTGGAGAAGAGATGTTGCAGACAGCTATGGATGGGCGAGATCATCTTGACCCTAATTACTTTCATACTTATTACTTTAGAATTTTCATTCTGCATGGACTTCTCTCACGACCCCGAGTGAATCATTTAATCACACACACACACACACACACACACACACACACACACACACCTCTACTTTCCAACTCACCTTTTATCCAAGGTGTATCTTCCAACCAAACACCTTTTATCCAAGGTGTATCTCTTCTCCAAAAGAGTGTTATTGTTACAATTCCGGACAATAGGAATTGTGATTCAACCCATACCAACGCCTGATCATTTTTGTAGGCTGCTGTATTCCCACAACCTCACAAAACTGTAGAAGGCAGTGCTTTATACTGCAAGTCTCTCATTTGTCTTTAAAAACAAAGAGCAACTACTTCGGCTTCCTCCTTCTAAGCATGTTCGGGATAGAGGAATTATAGCTTTTACTTCAGAACTTGCAAACTTTAGGACTCAACAGTATCTTGCTAACTCTTCCTCTTAACATTTGGGCCCCTCTTAACCAAACAAACTGTTGAAAGAAATGTACATTATAATGCAGACTTGCTATATCTACCATTTCTATGTCATCACATTGCTGCACTTACAAAGCTGGATATATTAGGAAACAGTAGCTGGTTGTTTGGGGTCAGTATACTAGCTTCTCTTACAGTGTTTCTTCTTCTACACTTTGCTCTTTGGGACCCCACATTCTCGACCTTACTGAATGTCTCAGTGCTGGTTTCCTCTGTCAGGTTTGCCCTTTGCCCCACTTCTGAAAGAGCCAGTTTACTTTTGCACCATCACTGACTGTGAACACTAATGCATTTCTTGTTACAGCAGGTCCCAAAAAGCTGGCTGATGTTTTCACCCTCTAGTTCTTGTGCAAGAACGGGAGGGAAATTCTTACAAAAACTTTTCTCTGAACAATTACTTCAGTTTCTCGGCTAGAAATAACTAGAGGGAGGGAGGGATTTTGCAGCTGATTGTGAATGTGCCTGTGCCAGTCCAAAGTGCAGACTTGAATAGAAATGAAATTGGCTAGGCTAGGGCTTCTTTCTCCGCCCTTTCTTAGTTGATTGGTAGGAAACAAGACATCGGAGCCTGGACGGAGTACCTCCCTTTTCGGTACATACCATTTCAAGAAAGCTTTCCTTAACATGGTGCAGCAAGCTTTATACAGAGGTTTGGTCTCCACCAAATGGCTAGCAGCAGCTGTCCGAGCCAAAAAGATTGGCCCTGAGTTGCGGGTGCTGGATGCTTCCTGGTATGAACCTGGAACGAGAAATGCCCAGAAAGAATTCCAAGAACAGCACGTGCCTGGAGCCTCTTTTTTTGATATTGAAGAATGCAAAGACAAGTCATCGCCTTACGAGCTTATGCTGCCCAGTGAGAAACATTTTGCCGATTACGTTGGCCACTTGGGCATTGGGAATGATACACATGTAGTTGTGTATGATGGAGACAACCTGGGCACCTTCTACGCACCACGCGCATGGTGGATGTTCCGAGTCTTTGGGCACCGAACTGTTTCAGTGCTGAATGGGGGATTTAAAAACTGGCTGAAGGAAGGTCACCCAGTAACATCAGAGATCACCCGGCCAGAGCCATCTGCCTTTAAAGCCAGTCTTAACAGGTCTCTCCTGAAGACCTATGAAGAGATGGTGGAGAACATGGAATCCAAGCGGTTTCAGGTAGTGGATGCCAGATCTGAAGGGCGATTCCGAGGAACAGAACCTGAGCCAGGAAAGGAAGGTAGGAGATCATTGGCCCACTTCCCATATTCTTTACCTGCTAATGACATTTCAGTCTTTACATCCCTCTTGCATACTTTTAAGTTTATTTATTTGTGAGCAACCTGCACTGAACTAAGTGGAACACTTTCTAAATACACTTTCATAACAGTTTGATATTACTGTGCCTAAGAAGAAATCCATAGGTCTCCAAAACTGGCACATGTAGATAAAGGACTCCTGAGTAGAAAAATAGGGGGAACTAAGAATTCATCCATTGGGAGAACTTTTACTATTTTCCTGGCCTTTTCCTTTTTCTCATGTGGTAAGAAATATACACATGCACACCCAAACACACACACACACACACACACACACACACACACACACACACACACACACAGAGGGGGGGGATCTATTTATGTTTGTTTGTTTGGGATTCCATACCGGTAGGATCTTCTATCAACACTTGTGGATGTTCCAGTTTTCCAGATACACTGCCCCAGAAACTGAGGACCCTGTTCAAAATAGATCTCCCGTAATCTGATATGTCTGTTGCTCTTTCCAAAAATGTTATTTTTTAGAGTAAACGGGGTCTGTTTTGACTAGTCTTTGTCTAAAAATCAATCCTCCCAACAATTACACAAAGCATTCAAGACATTTTTCACTTTATTATATGGGTCTTCCCCATCCCAATAATGTATGAATGTTGAGCTAAAACCTTTGAGCCCCTGGACAAAGGGCAGGAACCACAACCATGAAAATTGGTGAAAAATATGTACACGTACATGTGTCAGAGAAGAATTACAGCCTTCTGGAGCAAAACCCTAATTAATGATTTTCCAGGTCATCACACCCAGCAAGTCCAGGATCTGTCAGCATAAAATTCTCACCGATTGATTGCTTTTTCATCTGTTGGACTGTTTTTCCAATAAGTATTTTTCTGTAAAGAAATGGGGAGGAGTGCAAATTGTACTATATCTTAATAGCTTCTGTGCCTTATTTCAGTATTATTGCTCTGTTATCCTTGTTTCAGTATTTAGGATCAAGGGAACTCATAAGCACTTACTGTTAAGTAAAAACTAGGTAGGGAAAATGGGTGGTTAGATCCCTAAATGCAGACATTAAGAGGGTCCAGACCAAGAGAGTTTGGGAAGGATACACTAAATATCAGAAGACTGTGATACAGATACTAGACCATTTTGCAAACATTACACAATTAGACCAATCCCCATGATGTCAGCTAAATCCACACAGCAAGTTTCTTTGGAAAGTAACTGGCCTCTAAGTCATTGAATCAGAGTCATTATGGAATGGTTGGGCTGAAACAACCTTCACAATGTTATTTCTAGTTTCAAATTTTGAAAACTTGGAAAAAATTTGAAAACTTGGAAAAATTTTGAAAACTTGGAGGACACGACCTTGTAGACGACCCTCACTCTGTCATAGCTAATGACCTAAGTGCCAGAGCCCATTGTAACAACATTGCCAAAAAGGCACTAAGAGTTGTTAATCTAACCTTGCGTAGCTTCTTCTCTGGCAATATTACATTGCTAACCAGAGCATACAAACTGTTAAGTCCTCGAGTTACGACCGGCAAAGTCCTCAACTTACGACCCAACAGTGCTGGCCAAGACTGGAACCTGATTGGTTGAAGCCTGGGCCAGCAGGAGCGCGGGAGAAACAAACAGCTCCCATTGGACACTGACTTTGACAGCCCCATATAAATAGGAGCTGTCATTCCCTCAGTTTGAGTTCGTTCTATTCAGTTGTTTGGTGCTGAATAAACAGTTCCTTAAAGAAAGAAAAAAAGCCTCCGTCTTTTTTTCTTCTAAGCCGAAGCTGCCAGCTATCTAACACAAACCATTTGCCAGACCAATCCTCGAATACAGCTCACCTGTCTGGAACCCGCACTGCATATCGGACATTAATACAATTGAGAGAGTCCAGAAATATTTCACAAGAAGAGTCCTCCACTCCTCTACTTGCAAAAGAATATTTTATTCCACCAGACTTGAAATTTTGGGTTTAGATAACTTAGAGCTACGTTGCCTTCGATCAGATCTAAATGTAGTTCATAAAATCATCTGCCACAATGTCCTACCTGTCAATGAATACTTCAGCTTCAACCGCAACAATACACGAGCACACAATAGATTCAAACTCAATGTAAACTGCTCGAAACACGACTGCAGAAAATACGACTTCAGCAACAGAGTAATCAATGCCTGGAATGCACTACCTGACTCTGTGGTTTCTTCCCCAAACCCCCAAAACTTTAACCTTAGACTGTCTACAGTCGACCTCACCCCATTCCTAAGAGGTCTGTAAAGGGCGTGCATAAACTCACCATCGTGCCTACCATCCCTGTCCTACTATCCTATTGCCTAATTTACCTGCACCTACTTTGTTAATGTTAATGTTTATACCATACCTGTTATCTTGTACACGTTTTGACAAATAAAATAAATAAAACCTCAGTCTGGCAGTACTGGTTTCTAGGGCAAGACATGTGGCTAACACACACAAATGGCTGGCACTGAACCTTCAGGGATGTATTAGCATAAAACTGGCAGAAAGGAATTTCACCTCGTTCTGTAAAAAAGCTTGAGAGGATTGTGTATTCACCTGCCTGATAGGAATGCAACAAGATATTGTTGTTAGGCAGGAATTGTCCTTGAGAGTTCTGGTGAAGTAGCTAAGAATCCAATAAGCTTTGCATAGCACTTATCGGAGTGACCTAGTTTGTTGTATTCATAGAAGATCTACAGAAAGAACACAATAGCAGAAGGAAGTTTTAAAACTGTTTGTAGAAACTTTCCCAAGAAATCAGCTTAGAAGAACCATAGCTAACTATTCCATTGCATAATCTTTTTTATTTCCTGCATCTCAAATTATTGGAAAAAGGGTTATTTTCCCTTATGTCCATTCTTACAATAATTGTAGAGAGAGTGTAAGATGCCCATATTTGTAAATTGAAAATAATACTTTCTTTCCCATAGCATTGAGACCATTAAAATAGAGAGATTTAATAAAAGTATGTACGCAAATACTTCTCACTACAGGTAGTCCTTGGCAGGGGTGGGTTGCTTACTTATCGATACCGGTGTGCTGCGCGCGCATCTCCATGTTTCGTGCCCGCGTGCCCTCTCGCATGATTTCGGCAAGATTTTGCTTCTGCGCATGTGCGGAAGCAAATTCTCGCCGAAATCTCTCGCAAGATTTTGGCGAGATTTTGCTTCCACGCATGCGCAGAAGCAAAAAAGCCGAAAAATTCCTTAAAAAAGATGGCGATGCACGTGATTGTCCGGTGAAGACGGTACCGGAGCAGTCGCGCACAAATTGCATAATCGGCGGGTCCCTACCGGAGCTGCGCACTGGACCGCACCAGTAGGAACCCACCCCTGGTCCTCGGGTTACAACAGTTCATTTAGTGACCATCCGATGTTACAACAGTATTGAAAAAAATGACTTATGACCATTTTTTACACTTATGACTGCTGCAGCATCCCCATGGTCGTATGATAACAATTCAGATGCTTGGCAACTGACTCGTATTTATGATGGTTGCAGTGTCCCGGGGGTCATGTGATCATGTTTTGCAACCTTCTAACAATCAACAATGGGGAAGCCAGCCTCACTTAACAACCCTATTACTAACATCTACAGTGATTCACTTAACATCTGCGTCAAGAAAGGTCTTAAAACGGGCAAAACTCACTTAACAAATGACTTGCTTAGCAACAGAGATGTTGGGCTCAATTATGGTCGTAAGTCAAGAATTACCTGCATTTCCAAATGGAAGTTCTTTTTTCTTCAGATTAGTTCTTTGATGGGATTTCAAGATTTGATGGAAAACAAAGAAACATAATGATCACCCCTTATTTGATGTAAGTTATCGGATGATGATATGTAGAAAAAACACTATGGTTTCGTTTAATCAGTGGTCTGGTGACACAATATAATACATCTTCATCAGGCCCCTGACTACAGCTGCCATCTCTCACATTTACCCTGGCTAGGTGGAATAAAGAGGAATCAGCAATTTTTTTTAAATTATTCTGTTTGGGCACTGGCCAATCCAAATATCTGGGCAGTTCGTAATATTTATTTATTTATTTATTTAGTTTAATTTTTATGCCGCCCAATTCCTCAAGGACTCTGGGCGGCTCACAACAAAAATAAACATAAATTGAAATAGAAACATCTAAAAACAAGTTAAAACAAATTTACAATATTAAAATCCTTTCAATCTATCATCCTCTCTATGGATCAATGACTCCAGGCCTGCAGGAAAAGCCAGGTCTTTCCGGGAGGCCAACAAGGTGGGGGTGGTACGGATCTCAGGTGGTAGCTGGTTCCAGAGAGCTGGCCCAGCCACAGAGAAGGCTCTTCCCCATGGACCCACCACCCGACATTGTTTAGCTGACGGGACCCAGAGAAGCCCAACTCTGTGGGATCTTACTGGGCTCTGGGAAGTGTGAGGTAGAAGGTGGTCTCGAAGATAATCTGGCCCTGGGCCATGTAGGGCTTTAAAGGTCATAACCAATACCTTGAATTGTGTCTGGAGACCAATAGGCAGACAGTGCAGCTCGCGTAGAGTGGGTGTAGTGTGGGTGCATCTAGATCACACAATTTCACTTCCACGCATGCTCAAAAGCAGGAATTAGCACGAAACACAGCTGAGGAGCTCACCAGCTGTGCTTCAGGCAAAGAAATAAAGGTCAGTATTCACCCGTGGGTGGGCGGGAGGGCTCTTTTTCAAGCCGCGCAAGGGGGAAAATCCACAAAAAAGATGGCGGCGCACATAGAACGGCACCGACAGTGACATCACCAGCGGGTCACTACCGGTTCAGGCGATCCGAACCGAACCGGGAGGAACCCACCCCTGGTCTTGAGCCAGTTTCTATGGGGCACAGAAAGACAAATCCAGAATCTAATGAGATGAAAATGTCCATCTGGAATGGCAGGAGATCAATTGAGATGTGTTTTCACAAGAAATGTATGCAAGTTCACCATTTAGTTCAACCCTTTTCACTCTGAGGAGAGAGGTGTTTGTGTACTTAAGAACCACATGCACTTCTGTTTTTTGTAGGGTCACACTAGGATGCACTCATAGAGCAGGGTTGCTACAGTGCCATGTTGTGATAGCAGAAGCAAAGCTTCATCTGCAGAGGTGACCATCTATGCTTGGTTGCAGTCAGCTGGCTTTGTTAAGTTTGGTGGCAAGTAACATTATTGTTGAGATATTCAGACTGGGAGAGCCAATGATAACAGGGTCAGTCAATGAATCTGCATGGTGACTTAGTCAGCCAATCAGAGTAAAGTGCTACTGAGCATGTGCAAAGAAACTGAGCAAGAAGAAGGGCGTGGTTTATCAGTTCTCCATTAAGGTTTCATTATGTGTGCTTATATCCATGATGTCTCTGTTAAGAAGTCTGCTGTGAACTTGATGAAAAGAACACTCAGCTTGTGGTACTGTAAATATTTTGTTATGTTTATAAAGAAGTTATTTAATTCAGCTAAAGCAGTCAAATGCGTGAGCTTCTGATTTATTTTTCACTGGAGAAAATCTGCAATAATTATTTCTCAAATATGCTCAGTAATTTTTAAAATCCCACTGAAGTTGTCTTCCTTTTAATTTTTTAAATTCAATTTTTATTGAACATTTCTCACACAAATCAAAGATAAGCATGAATAATATAAAGCATGAAGAAAAGAAAAAAAGAAAATGTGAAATAATGAGTAATGTAGTAACGAGTATAAAGAGAGCTACAAATAGAGAAAAAAGGGATCATATATATAAAAAAATGACTTCCAGTCTTCCTTATAATGAGTCTTTCCTCATTCTTGCCTCATTAAAATAGCATCCTAATTTGCTTCTTCCCATATTCGAACCTTTTTAATCTGCAAATCCATAAATCAGGAGTTTATTTTTTTCCATTTTTAGCAAAAAGTCCAAAAGAGATTGCAGGATCCTTGGATCAAAGTATTTGTCGCATTATCCCCTGATCAGATAGGTCAATTTTGCCATTTCCTCCAATTCAATAATCTTTACATACTACTTCTCCATTGTGGGCATTTCAGAAGTATCCATCTTTGTGTATCTAATAATCTCACTGGAATTACCATATAAAAAAAATCAATATTCCATGAGTCTCTTCTAATTGGCTATCCATAAGTTCCAATTAAACAAGGTTCTGGTTTCAGCAATTGTCTTCCTTTTCCAATAAAAGGATTTGTCTTCTTTTCACATTCTAATAGTACTGTTACACCAGAGATTAAACAAAATGGTCAGGTAGACAACGAGCTTGCAGCTCATCATTTATTGGGAAGCACTTCAAACATGCTGTAAGTCCAAATTTGAATGGCTAAAGTCTTATCACATGTATATCATAGGTCATAATATTTGGTTAAAGACAGTTCCTTCAGCAATTCATTTTCTTTATGCCAACCCAACAACGCAATTTGTGACAATCAGATAATGATTTCAGAGACAGTTCAGCAAGGTTGCATCTGATTACATGCCATCAACTTGGGGTTGACTCTTAGTGACCCTAGAGATATATCTCCAGGACATGATTAGGTCATGCCCACAACCTAATCTTTATGTCTTCCAATGGCATACTCCTACTGTTATAATCAGATTCATGATCCATCTGCTATGTTGCTGGTTGCTCACTTGTTTTTACTTCTACTTTTCCCATCATTTTGGTTTCTCAAAGGAGCTGGCTCTTTATATAATATGCTTGCATAATTTCCTTAAGGGAGATGGATGGTCTAGAAACACTAAATATAAATAAATAGATAGATAGATAGATAGATAGATAGATAGATAGATAGATAGATAGATAGATAGATAGATAGATAGATAGATAGATAGATAGATAGATAGATAAATTCAAAATATGGTAATTTGAGCCTGATCATTTGTGCTTTAGGTAAGAACTCTGGATTAATTTGTTATATGATCCATTTATTTTTTCCTGGTTATCCATGGTATTCTCAAGAATCTCCCCCAACACCAAAAGTGTCCTCCTTCTTCAGAGTCCAATGTTCATTTCCATAGAGTATCAAAGGGAAAAGCCACTGCCTATACAATTATGATCTTTATAGGTATAGACACGTTACAGCATCTGAATATTTTTATTCAGTCTATTTTAATTTGCTGATGCCCCAGATGTCAATGTGTATTGATTCATCTCATCCTTATAAGTTAAATTATGGAAGTGATTATGAAGTAATTGTAATTGGGATATTGCATTGCATTTCATTAGTAAACGCAAGACTGAGCATTCTTTAAATTTGACTGGTTTTTTAAAATTTTGTGGATTTCTTTTAGATATATATATTTAAAGGCAGTTCTCATCCATCTTTTCCAAAAATCTGCAATTATCTTGATCTATATTTAAATGCAGTAAATTCTGGAGTTGTGATTTATTAGAAATAGAGCTATTTTATTTTATATTTAACAATTACTCATATAACCAACATTATCTCTTACCTTTTATTCAACTTATTTGTATTGGAAATAATTGATAATTTCAAATTATTTGACCACAATCCCAGTCCTGTGCTACCATTTGTATCCCAATTATGTGCTACCATTTATATGCCATACCATTACTTAGGATTAAAACTTATAATACTATTTTATTTGCATTTATTTTAGTAACCATGTTCTTAATTATTTTAGAGACTATTATACTTACTGTTTTTCTCTTATGCGTGTATACATATATATATAGAAGGATGTAATATTTCTCTTATTTAATATTTTGTTTGTATCTGGCCTTGGGCCTATAATAAAATTGAATTGAATTTGACCATAATAATTACGGGAAGTACTTTTTATGACTTGGTTGAGTGATTACTTTTTCTCTTATTCCAGGGATAGAACCAGGTCACATTCCAGGTACCATAAACATTCCTTTCTTCAACTTCTTGACTGAGGAAGGATTTGAGAAACCCCAAGAAGAAATCCAGAGCATGTTCCAGGAGAAGAAAGTGGATCTTTCAAAGCCATTGATTGCCACATGCCGCAAGGGCATTACAGCCAGCCATATTGCCCTGGGAGCATATCTCTGTGGTAAACCAGATGTGGCCATCTATGATGGATCCTGGTCAGAGTGGTTTCGTCGTGCCCCGTCTGAGTATAAAATGTCTGAATGGAATCGCCATAAGGCATAATAACTCAAATTTTTTGTGAAGCACAGCTCTTAATACTGAGCATGATGAAAATATAGGAAAATAAATTAAGTTCCTATTCTTTTATAATTGTATCATTTTCTAATCCATGGTTGCTGCTTGCCTTTGCAAACTGGTAATTAAATAAAATTGAATCTTAGGTCAAGTACATTTTTCAATTCTGTGTCCTTCTTTGCTGTCCACAGCTAATAGCAGAAGAGAAACTATCCACTGTTATTATAAGTGTTAATATTGATATCATGACTTTCCATTATGTTCAGCATCCTGCTGCTGCCCTTGAAATGTAATACATGTAGATTACAATTCTTACTGTTCCTAGTTTATCCATTTAACAGCATAATAGTGGTCAATGATAGGAATTAGACATATCTGGAAGTTGCCAAGTTGTAGAAAGCTAGCAAAAACTACAGACTAACTTGAATCTTAATGTTGACATAAGTAGAATAACAATGTTATGTTTTAATAGTTTTAGAAATTGCATATAAAACTCAATCAAGACCATTAACTCACTGAAACAAATCATTTTAATGGACTGAAGTATTATTAGGGAAAGGACCAACAGATTTCATGAAATTGGATTCTAATTCCAAGTAACCTTGTACTGTTTCAAAGAAGGTTGTTTCCTGTGAATTCACACACCGAATTTCCAACAGTGGTAAGAATCCTTTTCTGAGAGACACGTTCAGGCAGAAGGTTATGATATTTGATGTATTTTAGGCTCTGTCGTTTAGGCTTTAAAGATGATATCCAGGAATTTTGAGGCAGACATCTTCAAAGTTGCTTTGCACATTATAGGTCCGTGATGGCAAACCTATGGCATGCATGCCACAGGTGTCACGCGGAGCCCTCTCTGCAGGCCCGCGAGCCGTTGACCAGCTCAGCTCCACTGCCCACGTGCCTCCTGCCGGCCAGGTGATTTTCAGGACAGACAGGCGCATGCTTTCTCCTCACTTTCTGCAGCCCGTGCCTTCCCAGATCTCAGCGCTGTTTGGGCACGCAAGGCTTTCCCCCCCTCCCAGCTCCATTTGGGGAAAGGAGGCTTTCCCCCCCTCCCAGCTCCGTTTGGGGAAAGGAGGCTTTGCCCCCCAGAAGCTCTATTTGGCTAAGGGAAGCTTTCCCCCACAACCAGCTCCATTTGGGGAAAGGAGGCTTTCCCACCCTCCCAGCTCCGTTTGGGGAAAGGAGGCTTTCCCCCCCAGCTCTGTTTGGGGATGTGAGGACAAAACGGGGGTCACACGCGCATGCGTGGGGGTCACACGCGCATGCGCAGGGGGTGGGACGTGCGGGACGGGCATTGCATTATGGGTGTGGGCACTCACGCATGTGCGACAGTGCGCACGCACACACTTTCGGCACCCGAGGGAAAAAAGGTTCACCATCACTGTTATAGGTTAAGGTAGCTAGTCCATGCACTCTGGCACAGAAGTTGTTATTTAAGAAATCATTGTGCCTTGACTACTTAATGATTATGATGAGGTCAGGCTCCAGGTATGTACCTTGTTACAATGTAAGCAGTTATATTCAGTCTTCAAATGTACAAAACCGAGGAAAACAGTTCACTGATGATTCTACCATACAACGCAAAAAATCTGTATCAAGCTATCAAACGTTATAATGTGAATCTTTATATTTATAAATCAAAGCCACCTTTATTCCCATACATTCATCCTTCCTTTAGTTTTCAATGTTTGGGAATGACTTCTTTGCCACCAAAATAGCACTTTTCACATTCCTGATGAAAGACAAGAGTTTTGAAAGTACATATACTAAAGTACATATACTAGGAAAAGTCTGATGAGCAACAATATTGTAAAGGGGATTAAGAATTATTATGAGGACAGACTGCTGACTAACCTGGAAAAATGATAAACGCAAACTTTGTGTGTGTGCAAATGGAGCGCCCTGGAAGACGACCTGCAGGGCTGGCTAGTGAAATGCTAGTTAGTTAGCTGTGCTTGTATACAATCCTTTATAGACCTTGTCTCCACTTCAATTTGCTATGGAATTATTATATTTGACAATCCCAATTTTCTCCTTGGTTTACATGACATCCTCACTGGGCCTATGGTCCATGAGTGTGATAACATAGCCAGCATTAGGTATATCAGTTTTAAAATAGTTTTCTCTTCCCTTTTCCTGTCCCACCAGGAAAATTTGAGTTGTATAAAATCCAAATACATTGTCACTTATCTTGGAAGTGAGATTAAGAGATATATCTGTTTCTCCACCATATATCCAATTTTCACTTCCCTGTAACAAATATCTATTCACTTTTTCCTCCTATTCAACCATATCTCAGTGACGCTGAAGAGAGAAAAAAAATAGAGTTATGCCCCCTGCCTTGCATAAAGCTGTACCACATGTACCTATTTTGCTCACTGTCACTTGGTTATTTTTTTATTTATTAATATGCCTTCCATTCTTATACTTTCAATAGAATGTTAAAACAGAGAATAATTACAAATAAGATTAAAAACAAGAAAAATATAGTATAATTGAGGTCAAACCACAATCATTCATGGTCCCAAATCATTGTAAGAAAGGCTTATGCAACATCCAGGTCCAATGCATGGGGAAAGAACTAAGTTTCAAGGTCTTTGGAAGACCAATAAAAGTGGGATTATCTGAATCTTGGGGGTATGCTATTCCAAATATCATAATGGAGTAGGCTTGCCCCTTGTCCCACCAACTGGTAGTTTCATAGAAGGGATCCAAAACATGCCTACCCTATTGGATCTCATGTAATCAGAAAAAAAATCAGAAATAGATTGTTTTGCAAATAAGCCAGCCCTGTGCCATGAAGAGATGGCAGTCAGCACCATGAATAAAGAAAAAAAAAGTCTTTGTAAAAAATCCTTTCAAATATTTGAAAATTGTTGCCAATCCCAGTCTTTTTAGGACAGTAAGCTATACCAGGAGATAAAAAGAAACATGCTAGAAAAAAAAGCAGAAAGCCACTTTTAGATTGCTGTCAATAATTATGGCTGTGTAGCAGGGGCGGGTTCCTAATTTTTTTACTACCACTCTGTGGGCGTGGCTTATTTTGTGGGTGTGGCTTGCCAGCCATGTGATTGGGTGGCATGGCTTGCTGGCCATGTGTAGGAGTGGCTTCTTGGACTGCTGAAGGGAGGGGAATTGAGATAGGTCCTGCCGCCCATTCCCCCTCCCCTCAGCAGCTCGAGAAGCCTCAAACGTGCGAAAATGCCTAGGATCATCACCGCACGTTCGTGGCTTCTCGGACTGCTGAAGAGAGGGGAATGGAGCTATAGCTCCTGCCACCCGTTTTTTCAGCGTCTCACCCGCTCCCTCAGCCATCCTCCTCTGCTTGGACTCACTGTGGGGTAGGAAGGCAGCGCATGCGCAGTGGCAGAAGCTCGGCTTCCGGGCATGCGCAGAAGAAAATTTTTTAAAAAAATTTAAATTTTTTTTTAAAAAAATGGCGCAACCCAGGCACCGGCAACCGACCGCACCGGTACTGTGACGTCATCAGCGGGCCGCTACCGGCGCTATAGAGTGGACCACACCGGTAGGAACCCCCACTGCTGTGTAGTCACTGAGTTGACTTCTCCTCAAAACTATGCAAGTGAAATGTTCCCTGCCTGAGAAATATTTTTGTATGAAATTTGATATTCAAAACACTATTTTTAAAATAACCATTCTTATATTATGGCAGTAAATGGAAAACCAAAGCTCCAATCCGTTTGATAGGCAAACTTCACTACTGAACATCTCTCTCAGAAGGGTACTCTGTTTACTTGAGTCCCCATAGCAACTCTAGCTCACAGATGGGAATGTGTATCTTAGCAACCATCCTTGGTAATTACACATAGTTCCACTTCTTTGTCTCCCTGGACTTGGCAAGGACCTGCTTGATTCATGAGAACTCCACTGGCACCTCAGTTGAGACCATGGCAGCAGAGGTGAGACACGTGTTTGTGAGAAGGGCTTAACTTTGTGCATCTTAGAGAAAAAAGTAACCCCTCCCAGCCAGGCAGTTACACACAAAGGTGCTGATGCCCTATGACCCAGACAAAACCTCTTGGTTTTTAGGCCCAGGTCACAACAGTAAGCCTTGCTGTGCTCTTGCTGCCAGTCCAGGCCACATGTGGCAGGCATGTGGGACTCTCCTTGGCCACCTCTGGCAACTGATTTGGAGCCACATCTGGTTGGCAACTCTGGGACATGCCTGGCATGTATATAGCTCATTTATAATTATCATTGTGCTTTTCCCAGCCAGAGGTTTTGTAAACCTGGCCAGGCATCTGTATGAGCCTAAAAAGACCAGTGGCTTGTTTCAGGGTCAGAAGGGGCTTGAGGAAATTAGTCCCTTACTTGAGTTCCAGCAGACACCAGAGATGGCTAGCCCCTTCCTTCATTATGGACATGTCCCTGAGGAGATTAGTCCTGTGCTCCGATACCTGCAACATCCTGAAGAATTTACTGTCTTGTACCAACAACCACCAAAGTCTGAGGCAGAGGTTTATACTGCAATCCAGCAGTCAGAGGAAATCAGTCCTATGCTCCAGTATCTACAACAGCTGGAGGAAATTGGCAGCAACCTGCTTCGACGGGACAGCTGCCACATATCTTCCTGCCCAAGAATTGTCAACAAAGTGGAGACTGTGACTCAGGTGAAATACATGGGGACTGGCCAAGTCTATCTTTGCAACTTTTTCAGGGTCTTCAGGGGGAAGCAAAGAAAATATTGTACCTATAGTGCTGATTTGGAGACAAGGAAATAAGGGAAGGTAATAAAGATCTATATTCAGCAAAGATCCATGAGTTAAATCTTAAAAAGCCTTAGTTGTATCTTGCCAATACATCTAAGCAAATGGAATTGAAATTAACCAATTTCAGCACTTGACGTAATAAAGGATAATTTTTTGGTCCTGAAAATCCTTTTCAACATTGTGTATGATGCAGTACTTAAGCTCACGTTTATTATGTTACATTAGTTCAGTAAACATTGTCTAAAGTAAAAATATACAGTGTGTATGTGTGTATACACACACACATGCACACACACATTAATACGTATATTAAGTGAAGTGCAAGGTTAATATTCCTGTCTGTATTATAAAATGGTCAGGATGTGGAGATGCAAAGTTAATTTGCTAATCTTACTGTCATAATTATGAAAGTAATAACTAGGCTGGGAATTGTGGTAAGTCATTTCCTATGTAGCCAACTAAAGTGTCTTTTTTAAATTTCTGATTTTATATGCCACTTCAATCACCAATTTATTTTTCTATAATATAATTTATATAATTTTTTTCTATAATATAATTTTAGAAATCATACATATTAGAGTTGGAATTGTTGTATCATTTGATTTTATGAAATCTTGGCTGCCTGGTCTTCTTAACGTTATAATTTCTCGCTCATATCCCTCTGTAAATGGAACCCTAAATATTTGGCAGATCTAACCTTTGTAATGTGGTTAAGTTTTTTTTAATCAATTCTGTTTTCCCACCATTCTACTTCTGTTTCTATTCCTGAATTAAAATTCTTCCTTTCAGAGCAGATTTTTATCAAGCAGTTATCCCACTTTATTCTTAGATGCTCCAGATGAAAATATCTATTCTCTTTTCATGTTTTGTTTTAAATCTAAATTCCTTTTGTATCATGCTTAGATTATTTTTATTATTTAGTGTAAATAGGAACTTGATTAACTTTATACAGTGCCTAGAACATAAAATACAATTTTATGTAATATACAACTCTATCCTTTTTGGGACGGACAAATTGATTTGGGTGGGTTGGGTATAACTTTGTAGAAATAAAAAGTTAATTCTTACTCACATTTTCAAAAATCTTATAAGCAAGCCCAAGCTCTATATACATATCATTCTGAAAAAGAGGTTTATGGAAAATCTTTTTAGTCACTAGCCGAACAACTTCAGATTTCTATCACTCCTATTATATTATGTGCCGGCAGATACTTTGTAAGACATTTACATCTTCCTCACTCATTATTCCTCTGACTTCCTAATAATACTCCTAGTCTTTTTTCAGGACAATTGGCTTATTTCTACTTCCAAATCAGAGGTGGGTCCTGCCGGTTCGAACTGGTTCTATAGAACCGGTAGCAGGAATTTTCCCCCGCTCACCGAACTGGCAGCGATGACCAGCTGGCCACACCCCCAAACTGACTCTTTCGGCGGGGCCATAGGCGGCGGCATTTTGTTTTTAGCTTCTGCGCACGTGCAGAAGATGTTTTCAGTACTGCGCATGTGCATGCCCACGCAGCATGGGAGGGAGCGAACCGGCAGCAAGGTAAGTTAGAACCCACCCCTGTTCCAAATCCCAACCAACAGAACTAATTAGTATGTGCCACAATCTTGCTTGAATCTTCATGAATGCATGAAGAAATGCTTGCCATCACTAGTCCCTAATAATAACTTGCAGCTCTTACAGGACATCCCTGTAATTAATTAATCCCACCAATCTCTCATACTAATTATCTTCTCTTCCAGTTCCATCAAATTTGTTAAACTTCATTGTTTTTTCTAGTCCATTATCTGCTTATAGGATGATTTCTGCTTACTGATTATGACATCAGAGAGAACAATGTTTATTTGGTCCAGGATTGATTGATTAGTTTTCTGTTACTGCCTGTCTACAAATCCATAATTGAAAGACATCTATTTTCTTTAACTACTGGAGAAGGAACAAATAAATACCGTAGGCTTGATGTATTTGGAAAGAACTGGTTAGGCTGAAGAATAAGGGTGGCTACTTTTGAAACCATAATCAATATAGGAGAGGAAAGGTCAACCATTGGCCTCTTACCTGTGAAATGTGCAAGATTTTATCCTCTTTCCTCCAATTTTTTTTCCACATTTACAGTTCAAGATGTGTTAGCATCAATATACCAATTATACCCTGTTATACACAGAGGTGGGTTCCTGCTGGTTTGGACTGGTTCTATAGAACCGGTAGTGGGAATTTCCCCCCGCTCGCCGAACCAGCAGCAATGGCCGGCTGGCCACACCCCCGAACCAGCTCTCTCGGCGGTGCCATAGGCGGCGCCATCTTATTTTTTGCTTCTGCACACGTGCAGAAGCTAGGTTTTTACCACTGTGCATGCGCGCATGCCCACGCCGCGCGTGAGGAAGCGAACCGGCAGCGAGGTAAGTCAGAACCCACCCCTGGTTATACATCATCATTCTGAGAAGCTGTGGTGATGAAGGTCTATTCCAGTGTGTAGTGGGGAAGAAACAGGCTGAAGCTGAACAACCCAAGCAAGATGAAATTACAGTTGATATTAAGTGCAGTGGTCCTTTTGCCAATTGGTGTTAAATGCCACAAACATGTGTTTCAGCTTCAGCTCTGGTTCCAGTATACTTCTGGCTGCAGTTTGTGTACTCTATTGTAATGCATTCTGGATGGGGTTACTTTTAAAGACTATGCAGCTGCTAATAGAGGGCAGCCATTGTAATAATAAAATACTTGCGTAATAGTCATGGTTTAGGTTGCAAATAGGTTTCTGAGTTAAATTCCAAGACCTGGTATTAACCTTGGTCTTAGATGGCCCAGTTCACATTTATGTTTCCTGAGTAGAATTTGCCCAAGCCACATAATCATCCAGAGGTCAGGGACATGCTTCAGGTCCCCACTTCATGAGAGATCAAGAGGATAAGGGCTCAGAGGGCCTCCTCATTGATGCTTCCCAATATTATTTACTTTCAGGTTGCTTTTGGCCTCTTGCCTGCTCCCTTTTAGTCATATAATGGTCCTGTCTTGAGGGTTCAGATATTAATGGTGGTAGCGGGCTACATTTTTGTCATGGTTGGATTTTTACAACCATGGCTTTACTGTCACGGTGTGAATATTGCCAGTTGTATGTATATGCAGGGTGATGCATCCCTATCCTAATATTATGGTACATTCCAATACAAGCAGGACACGTGATGTGATCTTCTGCGCATGTGTGCATTCCTGATTCTCCATTATACACTTCTGCCTTTGACTCTGACCAGAACGGTCACGATTTATTAGCAAGATGTAACTATTCATGATTTATTGTTTTTGTACCGAAATAAATATTTTCTATTAGACTTTTAATCTCGGCTTTATTTCTAAATGTCTGAATTCCAAGAAAAGATCCACATCGCCTCTATGAGATTTATTCTCACCCTTTAACATTTACAATTTTAAATTAATGGAGTGATATAGATTTTACTTGGGAGTTGAGGCATGTTTCAATTCTGATGGGGTTTTTTGCCTTTTGTGTTACTAGTTGTTATTACTGTGCTATTGTACAATTTTTATGAATGGGAGATAGATATTTATTATACCTCTTTTAACGTTCGGCCCTTCTTATCCTCCCCTGAAAAATAATAAGTTGAAAATATTGGCAATGGTCATGCAGAAATAGAATTGGAGCAGTTTCCTCCTTTGTCCCCAGACTCTTGACATAATGGTTTGGAAAAAAGAGTCAACTTTAGAAAGCTTGTCAGACTTACTTTATGACAATGTTTTCTTCAGTTTAGCATCAATAAGCATAAAGGTTATGGGACCTGCCCTTCTATTCTCTGTTTACCTGGGACATTAAAGGAGATTCAATGCTTAAGCGTTTCCCCCCCTTTTATTTAATCTAAAATACAATGCATTCAGTGTATTTAGTACATAGTACTACTTTTAAAAGTATAATAAAATACTGCATAATTTAATGCAATACATACAATTATAAAGCACAATAGTTGCATCCAATAAAAGCTGATGTGCAAATGTCTATAGAAAAATCAGGTAATATATTCAGAGTGAATTGTAGATTTAAATGATTCTAAATATTAAACAATGATTTTACTACTTGGGCTTAAACAAGGCATACAAATTCTCAGATTCTTATTTGTGCTGGAACTTACAAGTATTTCACATGTAAATAATCCTTTATTTCTTTTTGGGGGGTCTAACAGGTGCCCATGGACACAGCCTTCCCAATGCCTGCCACCACATATCATGTAAACAAAGTGACCTATCGTCCAGCAGGTAGGAAATATATAATTGATGGGAAGTTTCTATTTTCTCTACTGTTTAGTGAAGACTGATATAGATTCCTAGATTCTAGGAGCTATTTGTTAATGTCTGATCAATCTTTTGTGAAACTATAAGGAAAAGCAAAATACGTGACCATTATCCCAACCACCACCTCTAGACATGCTGGATTGTAATTTTCAGAATTTCTTGCCTAGCCAGGCAGGAATTCTGAAAGTTACTGTATGTTCCCATAAATCTGGAGGATAGCTGAATTCAAATTATTAGTTCAAACCTGGAAATCCATACTTTCACAAAGACTAGATGGTGTTGTGTAGAGAGACTCAAGACTTGAGACCAATTTAAACTGTGACATTTTTATAAGCTTTAGGCTTGATCTTGCACCTTATAACTTGATATTGCAGTCAAAGTGTGTGTTTGCTGTGCACTGCTATCTACTAATAATGCCATCCATGTGAAGATACCAATCACCATGTTCAGGCTTGGAGTTTTTTTCTTTCATCTATGGCAGTGTTTCCCAACCTTGGCAACTTGAAGATATCTGGACTTCAACTCCCAGAATTCCCCAGTCAGCGAATGCTGGCTGGGGAATTCTGGGAGTTGAAGTCCAGATATCTTCAAGTTGCCAAGGTTGGGAAACACTGATCTATGGACCTCCATAAATGTTTGTGCAGTAGAATCTGGAATGCACCTTCAATGTCTGATAAATCATCTTTTCATTAAAGAACAAGGGGAAATGGTTATGGGAACTGGGGGTCTGGTCAACTTCACTGCCAAATAGATCCATAGGGTACAGAAGAAACAGTCCCACAAGAAACTAGGAGAAGCAATTGAAACCTTAATGTTCATCAATGTGGAACATTTCATTTTAGGTGAACTCAAGTGCTAATATGAAAGGGGAAGAAACTCTATTGACTTTTTCAAAATCATGCATGATTTTACTATTCCTCCATCATTTCTTGCCTTGTCCATTTTTTTTTCAAGCTAAGAAGTCTAAATGCTTTACTTTTTCTTCACATAATCATTTCACACCATCATTTCAGTCAATTGTTCAGTTTTGTTTTAGGTTTTTGTGTGTGTGCACCTTTCAAAGTTCTATAATATATTTAACAATAAATGTTAATGTTATTCAAGTCTGATTTTACCATAAATTTATACCAGTATAATAACATTATACAGTATTGGTGATTTTACTATCTGTTGTTATCCAAGCAATTCCAGTAAAGGGGTCCCATGAGATATTTTTTTTTTCTTTTGCATTGTTCTGTAAAACCTTTTGCATAATTTATAAAAAGTGGAGTATGCAATTGCCCAAAATACATCTCTGGAAGATCCTTGATGGCTGAACATCATACACAAAGATGGAATTATTGAAATGATTTTCTTGTTTATTACTCTATATGCCTTTTTGGGAGAAAAAGAGGGGAATAAAGTTTCTCCAGCCTAGTACCTGTGTTATAGATTGCAATTTTAATACTCTTCAGTTACTATAACGATAGATGTACCGTATTTTTCGGAGTATAAGACGCACCGGAGTATAAGACGCATCTTAGTTTTGGGGAAGGAAAACAAGGAAAAAAGGCCTCTGCCTCCCAGCAATTTGCCAAACAGCAAACAGCAAACAGCACAGATGATATACACTGTTTGCTGTGTATTTCTGTGCATGTGTGCCTGATCCATAGAAATAGCAAAGAATTGGAGAAATGTACATAATGCCAGAAAGTTTTCTTAAATGTAATCACACCAACTCCTCCAATAATAACAGAGCTGGAAGGGACCTTGGAGGTCTTCTAGTCCAACCCCCTGCTTAGGCAGGAACCCTACACCACTTCAGTTCTAACTTCAGTTCCAATTGTCCTAACTGTCAGGAAATTTACTGAACAGGACACTATTACATTTCAGATTATACTTTTACAGATCTTTAAATTTTATGTGGCTTTCTGGAAGTATACATTCTCTGCTATTTAAAATAAGATACAAAAGCACTGGGCCTCTTCAGAGCAAGCATTTATTATAAAAAGCTTATTCATTTTGTTAAGTTGTCTAGAACAATAATAAAGCAGTCTTTAAAAAATAAGTCCAATAATTTGAACACTCTACAAACATTTAACAAAGTAACAGAATCTGCCTCTACCTAGGATAGAACTCACAACCTCCTGATTGTGAGGCAAGAGCTCTTTCCTCTAGGCCACAGCAGCTTGCAGTTTACTTCCTTTCAATTTCAGCAGTCAAACATTGCCCAGCAGTCTATTTCAATTTGTCTCCTCACAGCCACCATAGTTAGCTTCATTTTACCACGTGGCTTCTGAGTCAGCTGTGTGTCGGGAGGCAGATACTTTCTTCTTGTGCTAATCAGGCTTTGCCCCTGTTTGCTGTAAGAGGTAAATTGCTGGCAGGCAGAGGCCAAAGGGTGGGGGTGACTGGGTGGGTGGGGCTACATTCAGTGTATAAGACGCACCCAAGTTTTCACCCTCTTTTTGAGGGTAAAAAGGTGCGTCTTATACTCCGAAAAATACGGTAATCACTTAGAAACAGAGGTGAGTTCCTACCAGTTCTAACCGGTTCTTTAGAACTGTTAGTAACTCAGCAATGACGTCACAGACCTGGTTCTGTCAGTGCCGATCCGCCATCTTGGATTTTGCTTCTGTGCATGCACAGAAGCTATTTTTTGATTGCTGCGGGAGGGGCACACAGGCACGCACCCGGCGCAACCCTGAGCAAACTGGCAGCAAACAATCCAGAACCCATCCCTGCTTAGAAAGGATTGGGGAAGGTTAGAATATAAAGTGATAGTTGGGAGAGAATATTGATTGGAGGAATAGAAGTAAATACCAGAGAAGAGGTCATGACTAGAAGGCTGATAGTATCATCTGGAGCTGAAGGACTTGTAATATATAAATACCTCCAATATTGTATTCTCTGTCTTCCAGACAAGCCTGGCTATAAAAACAAGGAGCAGGTCACATATAACAAGGCTGGGGTGCCATCCAGCAAAGCACTTCCCTCAAGGACCTCCAGTTCAAACTCTTGGGACAGCTCCAAGAATCTGGAAGGGGATAAAACAAGAGACGAATTCCTCTGCCCAACACCTCCTTCCACACAGCACTTTCCACCAAAAAGCCACAACAAACAGAACCACAATTCCAAAACTCCTGCTGTCCAATATATTCACCACGAATCACCTAAAATATGTGTTGGAAGAAAGGATAGCTTCGACAGCAAAATTTCTCTTGGAAATCACCCGAAGGGAAGGGCTACAAGTTCCCAAGAACATGCCAAGTGTGTCCAAGATAAAGCAGAACCCATCAGTTTTAGTTCAGATGAATCAATAGGCAAGTTACATCATTCCGTACAAACTGAGTTGCTCAGCTCCCCCAGAAAAAATATAAAGAGCAGCTATGAAGACACTGAAGAAGCCAAGACTGTTTTGAATGCCAAAGACTCCTTGGCTTCAGGTATACAAAGTGTTAAAGGGGAAGGGAAGTCCCTTCAGGAAAAGAAAAACAGTCTGATGCCTGCCAATATCAAAGCCAAATATGGCACCACAGTAGTGGAGAAGCTGATATCAGAGGAACAGGTAAACAAAATAATTTCAATTGAGGACATGATCATTAATAGCACTCATAGTTGGTGCCCTTAGATCAAGGGTGTCAAACTCAATTTCACTGAGGGCTGCATCAGGGTTCTGTTTGACCTTGGGGGGCAATGGCCAGGGGGGGGAATGGCCAGCTCAACGTCACTTGTGTTGGGGCCACCTATGGTGGCCCGAGCACTCTGCCAGCAAAAACGGGCTCCCAAGCTCCATTTTTGGCTGAGGCAGCCTCCTGCAACCCTCTGCCAGTGAAAACGGAGCTCAGGAGGGCTGCCTGCAGCCCTCTCATGCTCTGTTTTCGGCTGTGATGGCTTCCTGCAACCCTCTGCCAGCAAAAAGGAACTCAGGGAGGGAACCTGCAGCCCTCCTGAGCTCCATTTTCACTGGCAGAGGCACTGCAGGCTGATTCTTCACAGTTTCCAGGGCAGCCCTGCGGGGCAGATCTAAGCACCCCATGGGCCAGATCTGGCCCCCAGGCCTTGAGTTTGACACTCCTGCCTTAGATGTTTTGAACTTCAACTCGCATAAACTTCGGGTGGAGAAAGTCTCAAAGAGACCAAATCTTGGGTCGTCTTAAGAATAATAACTCTACTATCATACAAGTTTTTGTGGGCCATTGCTGCCATCAGATGCACAGAATACAGATAATCCTTGACTTCCAACCACAACTGAGCCCAGAATTTATGTTGCTAAATGAGAAATTTGTTAAGTGAGTTTTGCCCCATTTTACAACTTTCCTTGCCACATTTGTTAAGGGAATCACTGCAGTTTATAAGTTCGTAATAAGGTTGTTAAGTGAATCTGGCTTCCCCATTGGCTTTGCTTGTCAGCAGGTCACAAAATATGATCACATGACCCCAGGACACTGCAACTGCAGTTGTCAAGGTTCCGAATGTAAATCGTGTGATCACAGGGATGGGACAATGGTTATAATTGTGAAAAATGGTCATAAGTCATTTTTTTCAGTGCTGTTGTAACTTCGAACAGTAATTAAATGAACTGTTGTAAGTTGAGGACTACCTGGAGTATTATATATCTACATACAGCTGTTGGCAAGGGTGAGAAAAGAGGATAAAATGGTGAAAGGAGACCTAACAGTATTAGCTATTGTCAATTATATGCAGATATAAAGAAAGTAAGTTAAGAAAGTTAAACGTGGTACAGACATTCTTGCAACTAAATATGGTTAACATATATGCAAAATGTGTTAATCTGACAGACAACTGTGAAGCATCCCATTTCCTTCTGGATCCAGACCATGCTGTGTGGGAATGGCATTGGTTTCTGGTCTTGTGGTTTCTAAAAATAAATACTCCGAACTGGAAGGGATTTGGAGCATGATTCAGCCCCTTCCGCTGCCACCTGACTTATTTCATCCAGAAAGCAGTTCAAAACCCTCCGAATAGTTTCCAGCAGGGGTGGGTTCCACTTACCTTAGCCACTGGTTCGCATCACGACATTTCGCGCACGCACGCGTGTGTCCCCTCGCACGATTTGGCTTTTGCGCATGCTCAGAAGCAGGAATTAGCCCGAAACACAGCTAAGGAGCTCATCAGCTGTGCTTCAGGTGAAGAAATAAAGGTCAGAATTCACCCGCGGGCGGGCGGGCCCTTTTTCAAGCCATGGAAGGGGAAAAATTCACATACAATCCCCAAAAAGATGGCGGCTAACACAGAACAGCACCGACAGTGACGTCACCAGCAGGTCGCTACCGGTTCGGGCAATCCGGTCCGAACCGGGAGGAACCCACCCCTGGTTTCCAGATTTACTTTTGGAAACTTCCAGACTGGCCCATAGAACTGCATGGTACTCCTGAGGCTTTACACAAGTTCACCAATTACTCACCTGAAATTAGCATATGGTATTTGTTATGTTAGACCAGAAAGTATTTGCAGAAAAAGCAATATAAGATAGCCAACTGTTCCTGTGTTTTACACCTTATATGTCAGGGTTGAGTGAGGCCATTTTGAGACTTCAGTGCTGACATATTTCTTTGCAAGACTAATTTTGAGATGCACGTGCATTACATTCTATTTATAATAATATCACTGTAGTTTGTATATTAGATAAAATGTAGATTTTTGTTAATCTACAGCTTAGAAATTTACTTTTAGAAACGTATTCTCCAGTTAGGGCAGCCTTCCAGGTGCTTTCCAAATATGTTACCCATACTGTCCATCACCTCCAACCAGCACAGATAATGGTATCAAGCCGAGAAAAATGGCGCTAGGCTTTTTTATTTTTACCTGGAAAATTATGGTTACTTCCATGATGCTTATCTGAAGAACACCTCTTGAATTTATAGCTCTGTTTTTTGTGGAGACAGATATTATATTGTAAGGAATTTATGTAACTATAGTATACAGTAATGCTAAATATTAGCTGAATAATTAACCAGGGAGTTGGAAAGCAGGACCTCATTTACATCAAGAGCAATATATTTTAAAGAAATGTATATTTGTATAAGAAATGCTTTTGAAATGTTCAGTTATATAACTGAAAAGACACAAGGCCAATGTCACATATATTTACAGTATTGATTTATATTTATTAAAACCATACCACCAATTTTTTACAATTCAAAGTCCTTTGCAACAATAAAAGCACAAAAATACATAATAAAATAGAAAGAATAAATAAATACAACAATCAATTAGGCAAAGTGATTCAGTAAAAACATATCCATTTCAGATCACAGCAATCATATTATCCCATCCATATAAAGTGGTGTTTGCTCTAAAAAGCTTTCAGAGTAGTTCAAATTGTTCAAACTGAGCTTTAAGAGTTTGACTTTAATAGTTTTATGGAACAATGTCTAATTTTGCAGCAGTCTAGTTTCCATGGGGTGGAAACTAGACTGCTGCAGTTTTCATGGCCCTTTCTACAGGGAAAGGGCCATGACAGAGAAGTACCAGCCCTTAGGCATCCAGCAACCTAAATTTTCACACCGAAGATAAGAACCCCAGGTGGCTCTGGAGAAGATGGTCCTATTAGAGCCAAGTCATGTAGTGCTTTAAAATAAAAATCAATACCGTACCTTGTATTCTAAAATTCATTGATAGTTTTTTAAAAAGTGATCACAATATAGTGTAAAAGGACTGAAACATTTCTCAGCCACCAACATGCAAGCAGTTTGCACTAATGAGCAGTCTTCCAAGTCTTCCATTTATATCAAGTAAAGTGACAAACATACAGCTCTGATTTATCATTTAAGAAAAGTTGAATTTTATAAATCTTGGTTTTTAAAGGGAAAAAATCCATTAAAATTGACTGCAGTCCAGTTAGGGTTTGGGGTTTTTTCTTTTCTTTTTTTTCTTTTTCTTTTTGACATAAATCCACAACAAGAAAAAAAACCTATTTTTGGCCAAATTTGATGAGCTTAACCATCTGGGGAGTGGAAATTGTCACTAGTCCTCTAGGTATG
Organism: Diadophis punctatus similis; assembly: GCA_023053685.1. NCBI lineage: Eukaryota > Metazoa > Chordata > Lepidosauria > Squamata > Dipsadidae > Diadophis > Diadophis punctatus. The sequence continues at coordinate 26,451,700 of JALIGW010000004.1, read as the reverse complement.
CTAAAACATGTTTGACAATGGCAAGCAACTTGGGATGCAAAGTGGAGATTAAATTTCATCATATCACACACACATATATATATATTTTCCAGGCCCGGCGTGCTCTTTGTGAAGCTGGGCTGATCCAAGGACAGAAAAGACTCAGTGACTGGCCATTCAAATCTCTTGAGAATCCTATGACATCTTCACCTTATGCTGATTATTATGAACTGGGTTATAATCTGAGATCCAACATTTTCCAAGGTGAGCTAGACAGATCTCCATGCTTCCTGTTTTGGTCTTATAGCTAGTCCTCAACTTACGAGTACAACTGGGACCAGAATTTCCATTGTTAATCATTTCGGACATACGTTGGGTCAGAACCAATTTTAGGACAATTTTTATGGTAGCTGTAAAGAAAATCACATGGTTATTAAGCAAATCAGGTGGTTGCTAAGCAAATCCAACTTTCTCAATGGGTGTTTTTTGCTGGAAATTGGCAAAAAGGTTGCAGTTCGTGATTATTCTATTCTGTTCTGTTCTGTTCTGTTCTGTTCTGTTCTGTTCTATTCTATTCATTATGTTACTGCAAGACACATTGCAACCAGTTGTAAATGCAAGTTGGTTGCCCAGCACCCAAATTGCAATCACCTGACTGCGGGAGTGATACAACAGCCCTAAGTGTAAGTACAGTTCATAAGTCACTTTTCTGAGGCTGTTGTAGCTTTGAACAGTCATTAAATTGAGGTTGAGGGCAACCTGTAATAATAGCATGATTTGGTGCTGGTAATTTAAGAGAACCCCTTCTTCCTTCAGAGGAATCATTTTCACAAATAAAGAGCTGTTTTGCTTTTAATTTTTCTGCTTGTAAGATCAAACTGTCATCTTCAATATAGTCCGTGAGTTAGAACCATGGTATCCCGCAGACTTCTGCTTGTGCCAGTCACTACCTCGGTGGCAAGGGACATTGAGCATTGTTATTTAAAACACTAATGTTGCCTTTGGGGGTGGGGGGTTGTTTGTTTTGCTTAATATGCAAATAATCATATCAAAAAGTATTTCTCACAACAAAAGATTTGAACCCAACCCCAAATTATAGTCAGTATCAGATATAAAAACCCGTCACTGTTTAAAATTCGATATGTCACTAACTTTTTCCTGTTTGTCCTCGATCTCTGTCGATTCCAGTGATTCAGGACAAAGATTATTACAGCAGAAGTGAACAGTGTCCAAATGTTATTTCTTTAGGAGGACCATTAGAAACTAAAAGCTTGATGAAGGATTCTTATACTCCTGATGTAATAAAGAGGGCAGTACGGGATCCCAAGCGTTGGCATGGAAGGAAGACTGATGATCTAGGTAAGGAAATCTAGGAACTACAAAGGACAACTAGAAGGAGACATGCTTAGCTTCTCTTCCTGTCAATGTTATGAGTAGATTATGTATACATCTTCGGTATTACTATAATCTAAATATCTAGATTTCATCCATTTCCTAGTTTACAAACCTCCCACTATTTGCTCAGGAAGAGATTTAAAATAGTTTATATGCATTTCGGTACAGTATTCCCTTTCAGTGATCCTTGCATAATTTCACTACAATGTTTACAAAAGCAGTTTTGCTGTTGCTTTTTCATTGGTGGCTCTTTTCCAGCTTCTCCAAAAAGTTAAGGATGTAGAGCTCAATAATATTTTTTTTTTTAAAAAAAACAAATCCAGTCCAGCAATGATTCTGAATTAGCGTAGGGATTTTTTTTAGCATCAAAAAATTATTGAATAGAAAATTCTTGAATTTGTAGCTTGTCCAATAACTTTTGATGATGATGATGACGACGATGATTATGATGATGATGATTGTTGTTGTTGTTGTTTTGTATCTCATCAGGGAGATGGTTCCAGAAAAATGCCCTAAATCTTAACCTGCAGAAAGCTTTGGAGCAAAAATATGGGGAAAAGAAAAAGGCATAAAAGAGGCATATGAGCCCTTGGTGAAAGTTATCTGCCTCTCCCTCACAGTGAAATAAATCTCATTGCAGTCTCTGTCCTTCAGTGTACTTATCTATATTGATAACACTACAAGTAAGTTCAATTCAGAGGAATAGGGAAAGCCAGTTTGTCTTACTACTGACACTTTATAGACACTTGATCACACAAATCAGCATATAAAGTTTTCAAAGTACAGAATTACATCACTATTTGCTAATTCCAAGAGGCAACCAAATGTACTGTTCATAGATCCAGTTTAAAAGTTGGTGACTTCATTAGGTCATGTAACAGATGAAAGCTTTGCAAAAATGTTATACAGAAAGTATAGACTTATTTTTAATTGCACATAAAAAAAATCATTAAAAGGATTGGATAATTCTGGGGTGATTGAATAATCAGTCCAACTGCAGGCTGACATCTGCATAGGGAAGTCCAACCTTTATTGGTAGAAGTGGATGTAGTATGAAAACAATGCAATAGTGCCCAAAATATTGCCTCTGCAATGAGGACGTTTTCTATAGTGAAGCATTTTTTTGCACGGTAAAGTTTTTATTAACAAAATTCATTGCACAAGACAATAATTATTGATTTCTTCCCAGCAGGCATTTCCCTTCTAATAAGAGTTTGTGTTGTTGAGAATAATATGAAAGAAATCGAGTGACTGTTATATAGCAAAAGCAAAATAATATTGTCATATTATGTTAAAAATATATCTATGTTAAAAATTCCTATTTGCACTTCTTTCTCCTGTATCTTCTATGCAGTAGATTGGATGGCCTTCCCTTTTGGGATGGAGGTCTAGTTTCCTTCTCTCTCTGACCTTGGCAGTGTATATATTTGACATCAGTTTCTTCTGATTGTGTAAAAAATAATCCTTCTATAGCACAAAAGAGAATGAGATTATGTATTTAAGGGCTAGGGAGTTTTTACTGAGGAACACGTTTCAAATGTCTTGGCAGATCTGGGAGATGACCTGTAGCTTACTGTCAGCAAATTTTGTCTCCAAAGGGGATTTGGTGACTTTTTGAAAGATTTCTGGAGGCTGGTGGCCTACAGGTGCTTCTTGACCCTTACAGTCTCCCTTAGTCTTAGAGCCAGGAAAGAAACAGTATTCACCTTCTTGATATAAGAAAACAGGGCTTCTGCCTCCAACACTGAATATAAGAATGTCCTGCTTAGATTCCTCCATGGCAAAAACTAATTCATCCTTTGACACAGAACCTGTGGTAGCAGAAAAGCTCATAAGATAGTCACTATATTCTTCCTGGGATTTTGCTGAGGGATCGCCAATACCTTGATCCATAACTGGGAGGATTGGTTTTGATGTGTTTTGACATAACTCTGAATTTGAGAGATTTTCATTAGTTTTGGGCATGTGTGCAGAAACTGTTGCTGTATTAGCACAAGGAAGCATCCCTTCCTCTGAGGCCAACTCAGATAATGGCAATAAACATCCCTTTTCTTTGCTTATTGATAGATCTACTGCAGCAATGTAATCTAGTGGCAAATTTTGACAGTGGCTGTTTGAGCTGGGAAGACATCCTGTAGTTTTCTCATTCTTCAACTGTCCACTTGTCTCCTGGATTTGAGTTGGTTCTTGCCCTGTAGGAAATGACAGCTTCTCTCCCACCTGCTGATGTACATTAGACAATAAAGTATTTTCCTTTCCCCCTCCTGGCTGTTGCTGAAGAGACAAAGGAGGCTGTAATCCCATAGACTGCAAAGTTTCCTTCAGTTCTGAAGTAACTTTCAAATCCTGCTGAACGGTATGTGCAACCGACACTGCAGAGGAATATATGTATGGGCCATTAAAATCAAATACTTGTGTGCTGGGATTAGGACAAATCTGGACAGCATTGGCTTTGTTGAGAAGCTCTGTCTTTTTCGTATTCTGAGACCAAAGCAACTGCGGTGTTTTCTTTAACCCATCTTCAATAGCTGCTGGGCCGCCAATCAGTAATTCCCTGTAACAGGGAAGAAAGTAACCAAAGGACAATTATCATTTATAAAGAGAGCCTCAAATAGAACACACCAAGGGTTAGATGAGAAAGAAAAGGCAGGTGGGACAATAGAAAATGTCTTTAAGAGAGAGAACTAAATGATACTTTCTACAGGTAGTCCTCGGCTTACAACAGTTTAGTGACCGTTCGAAGTTACAACAGCACTGAAAAAAGTGACTTATGACTATTTTTCACACTTACGACCATTGCCGCATCCCCATGGTCACATGATCAAAATTCAGATGCTTTGCAACAGAATCATATTTACGATGGTTGCCGTGTGATCACCTTTTGCGATCTTCTGACAAGCAAAATCAATGGGGAAGCCAGATTCACTTAACAACGGTATTGCTAACTTAACAACTGCAGTGATTCACTTAACTGGGGCAAGAAAGGTAGTAAAATGAGGCAAAACTCACTTAACAAACATCTCACTTAGCAACAGAAAATTTGGGCTCAATGGTGGTCATAAGTCGAGGAGTACCTGTGTTTAAAACTACACCAAAGTCTTCCAGTTTCCTGGAAGTTTGTTTTTTTTTCTTTGCAAAATAGGATTTTTTGTAATCCTATTGTAAGTTAAGTTGTAAATTGACTTACAAGCACAATTGAGCCCAACATTTCTGTTGAGACATTTGTTAAGTGAATTTTGCCCCATTTGACGCGCTTTCTTGACATAGTCGTTAAGTGAATCCCTGCAGTTGGTATGTCAGTAACATGGTTGTTAAGTGAATCTGACTTACCCATTGACTTTGGTTGTCAGAAGGTCACAAAAGGGATCACATGACCTTGGGACACAGCAACAGTCATAAATATGAACCAGTTGCCAAGTATCTGGGTTTTGATCACACGATCATGGGGTTGCTGCAAAGGTGGTAACTTTGAAAAACAGTCATAAATCACATTTTTCAGTGCTGTTGTAACTTTGAACAGTCACTAAATGAACTGTTGGACAACCTGTATATGACTATCCAACATTTATTGCTATAGTAACAGTGGTTTTTTACTTTTCCCCCATGGACTACAACTTTCTCCCAAAACTTCCTAAATTTGTGATGATGCCCAGCCTTTCCAAAATCTCAAACTGATGCAACATTATCATGAATCTTTGGGACCTGTTCATAGAGAAATACAAAGTTCCTGTGCTGGATGGAATCATTGCATTAACTGTATAGTATTTCTTCAGAAATCAGTTCCATGAATTTATGGTCAAATTACTTTTTTACAACTTCATAATCTTTCTCATTGACTGAATTTAGGATCCAATCTACAGTGTTTTTGCTCTGTTTAAGCTCATCATTGTAATATCTGGCTCCTCCATAAGCAAGCAGCCTAATTCATTTGCCTGTTTATATTTTTCTTTTAATATTTTATGCTTCTCTATAAACATTTACAACTTTTTTTTTCAAAAGGACTGCAGCTTCTATGGGTTGCTAAGTAAACTGTCAGTCTTGAAGTATTCCTTGATAGATTGGTTTCAGAGTCCAACTGCCTGCTTGCAAGTGTAACGTGCAAACAAGCTACCAGCTATAGAGGGCCAGAAAAGGGTTAATTGCTAACTCTATGAATCTACAAAACAGAGTACTCAAAACTCACTTGGTCAGAAACCTCAGCAGGCAAGAAAGTATTGACTTTTTACTGAAAAGTTACTCAAGATGTGCAGATACAAAAATATAAGACTGTCTATGCTTTTCAATTTTCGATTTCACTTTTTCACAAATCCGAACACTAAAGAAAATTACTGGACTTTTAAAAAATGGTAGCAATTAGAATCCACAAAGGATATGTTCTGATATGATTAAAAAGCATTTGGCCTTTCTTATGCATTCGTAATATTTTGGGTTTGCCTCAGTTTCAGATTTTTATATACAGTAATAATTAGAAGTATATTTATTGTGTGTGTGTCTTCTAAAAGGTAATTGAATTTTGAGGAAATACTGTGAGTGAAGTTCCTTCCATATACAAAGCATAGATCCTGCCTAGCATAGATACTAGCATAGATCCTGCTTAAATCCTAGTTGTTAATAGCAAAAGCACTTATATACTGCTTCATAGTGCTTTACAGCCCACTCTAAGCTGTTTAAGGAATCAGCATATTGCCCCCAACAATCTGGGTCTTCATTTTACCGACCTCGGAAGGATGGAAGACTGAGTCAACCTAGAGCCGGTCAGGATCAAACTGCTGGCAGTAGGCAGAGTTAGCCTGCAATACTTCATTCTAACCACTGCACCACTATCGCTCTTTAAATAATTGAATATAGACTTTCATAGATTAATCTGAGCTCTAATTTCCTCTCTTTGGACTCATGGTGTGTTGAACATTAATTAGCTCCACACCAAACACAATACTAGGGATTTCTGAGTTAATAGTTCACTTCCTTTATAGTTTTGTGAAAATGCTTTGAACTGGACTTCCAGTAGCTGTTGTGGCCCACCAGCAGCCAGCAGAGCTGGCGGCAGACTCGGACAGTGAGGAGGATGGGGAGGAACATGGGCCAGTCCTGGAGTCTGGAGAAGGCTCTGATGAGTGCTCTGCATTGGAGGCAGAGAAGGGGCCAGGGCCCTCCGACAGTTATCAGCTCCCTTTGGAGTCGGAGATAAGTGGGGCTGAAGATCAGTTGGAGCCTGTTCCTGATGTGCGCATGCGCAGAGCTGTCAGGAGAAGGGAACAATTAAGGAACAGAGGTTGACTCGGGAGTAAAGGCACAAGGGGACGCTGAATGGCCCCTCCCATAGGGAATAAATAGGAGCAAAAGGGGCGTGGTGTTTGCAGGAGACAATTAGTTCATTTATTAGTGTGAATATTTTCTTATCTGAGTTTCGTGCCTCACAGAGACTCCTTGCCAAGTATTTCCTTGTACAGCGTTGTGTCTGGAAGCTATTGGCCTGGCAACTATCCAAGGACTGATAAGGTCTGTGGTTGCAATTCACTCTTGAAAGACTGTTTGCAGGGACTTTGCTGGATGTAAATGCTGGGAATTCACATTAGCCAAATAAAAAGGGGGGGTTTTCGGGACAAGGTGTCTTTCGTGATTTGGTGAAGCCTAGGTCAGAATAGTAGCGTGTTTCTCAGCTTTGTATACTCACCTCTCCAGTTTACTGGAATGGTGGATTTCTTCCTTTGCTAAAGCAGTGGTGTCTTCTGAATGGTTTGCCAATTGCACTTTCTAAAATGAAACAAGAATAGATTGCAGCCCAATCTAGATTAAAATGCTAAAAGAAAGAGATGTTCAAAAAGACTTGTACACACAACACATTTGTAATATTGCATCCAGTTTTGATCACCACAATACGAAAAAGATGTTGAGACTCTTTAAAGGTTGCAGAGAAGAGCAACTAAGATTATTAGGGGGCTAGAGACTAAAACACATGACGAACAATTGCAAGAACTGGGTATGATGAAGAAAAGGATTAGGGGTTGATATGATTACAATCTTCCAATATTTGAGGGTCTGTCACATGGAAAAGCCAACATTCTCTCAAGCACCTGAGGGCAGGGAAAGAAGTAACAGATAGAAATTTATCAAAGCAAGATCCAACCCAGACATAAGGAGAAATTTCCTGACAGAACAATTAATCAGTGGAATGGCTTAGCTCTATCACAAGAGTTTTTTAAGAAGAAATCAGCCATTTGCTTGGAATGGTATAGGGTCTCATGTTTGAGCAGGGGGTTGGACTAGAAGACCTCCAAGGTCCCTTCCAATTCTGTTATTTTGTATTCTGTAAACCTAACCATCTCAACATGTTTTTCATATCTAGTAGCGTCCTACAGCAGTTCTGTATCTAAAGACTTGATATTCATATGCAACTGACTTCACACACATATAATCCTTCTCTTCTACACTGCATGGCTGGTTTAGAATTCACATAAAGCAAGGTAAATCTAAGACTTGCTATTTTGAATAGAAAGTGGCTACAACAGCAGTTTCAAGCTAAGCAGGTTTAGGCATGTTTTTTGCCTATTTCCTAGGTTGATTTATCCTTCTTACCCAGATTCCCCTGAGCCGTCATTTTACATTTTTTATAAGTGAATCAGTAGTGGGTTCTAAATGCTTTTGCTACCGGTTCGCGCTCGCGCATGCACAGAAACATCCCGAACGGGTGGGCGGAGCCTCCCACCACCACCTTTACCGGCCGAACTGGGAGCAACCCACCGCTGAAGTGAATGTTGGGGAGGAACACAATATTCAGGGATGTAAAACATGCCATTTGATTCCCCCAATTCCTAAAAAATCCTTAGTAATCCAAAAAACCAAACAGAATAAATAAACTTTAACTGAACTTTAAATTAAGAGATTATCTTTTTTGGATTTATGGGCCGCCGGTTCTCCTCCTCAGCTATTTGCTACTGCATGTTGTCTACAATACTAGAAGTTCTGCAGAAGCCGGCAATCAAAGGGTGCAGATGGCAGAAAGCGAGATGGTGCAACATTAGCTATGCTAGTATATTGTCTCCTTATTGACTTAAGTAGTTAACTGTGTTGATCTTTAGGGAAGTGATTTTAAAAGATTAAATTTATGGCCAAATATTACAATGTCTAAAACATAGGGAAGGCTGTTTGTGAAATTATAAGCCATTATATGGCAACACACAAGATTGATCAAAATTAGGTCTAGCAATGGTGCAAAGACCCAGCCTATTTTGTGGTGCAGTAGAATAAGTGACTCTCTTCTCATCCATGCACAAACTCCCATAGTGCAGCTTTAGGAGACTCCATGTCAAAGGTGGGTTCCTACCAGTTCTAACCGGTTCTTTAGAACCGTTAGTAACTCGGTGATGACGTCACGGAGCCAGTTCTTTCGGTGTCTCCGTGGGTGCCGCCATCTTGGATTTTGCTTCTGTGCATGCGCAGAAGCTAATTTTTGCTTCTGCACATGTGCAAAAGCTATTTTTAACTGCTGTGGGTGCGCGTGCGCACACGGCACGACCCTGAACAAACTGGCAGCAAAAGGATCCAGAACCCACCCCTGCTCCATGTGACTTTTTTCAGTTTGGGTTTGTTTCTTCTTTTACATCAGCATATGGGCCATATGCTTATGTCCTTCTAGATTTGGATTCCACAGCCTTGTAGACTGAAGAGCAGCAGGTTCCACCAGTTATTTGGATGTCTTCCCTAAGAACAGCCTTTCCCAAGTTTGGCTCCCAAGATATCATTCCCTAGCAGGAGGCTAGCCCTTGGCCAGGGTATGATTTAACATCAAGCCTAGATTCTGTTTGTCTGCTAAAAAATCTGTTTTTGATAATTTCATATTTCTTTCACTTTTTTCTTTTTACGACCCTGTTATTTTGGCTTAAAAGTGTATTATATGCTAATAAGTCATGTTTTTAAGAAAATCTTTCTTACCGGAAAAAAATTGGGAAGAAGAAACGTCTTCGGAGGACTTGGAATGTTTGCTTCCCATTTCTTTTTCTTGCTGAAGCAAAAGCATATATTTAATTCAGAGAATTCACCAAGATTATTCTTGCTTCTGTTCAACCAGCACCAAAACCTCACCTTTAATTTGGCAGCTGCACACAAAGGCAATAGTGAGTGGCAGGGGTGAAATTCAGGGGTGAAATGTTCCTGGTTCGGGCGTGCCTGCTGGTTGTCGGAGAGCCGGTAGCAATCGCAGCGCGAGTCTTTGCCCACCCGCCCAGATGCCGCCATTTGGGTTCTTTTACCCTCTGCGCATGTGCAAAGTGTTCTGCGCATGAACAGAGGGTAAAAGAACCCACATGGCGGCGTCCAGGCGGGCGGGGGAAGCGGGTGGGGGAAGGCTCGCACTGCGATCGCTATCGGCTCTATCGGCTCTACGACGACCGACTGGCCCGCCCGAACTGGGAGCATTTCACCCCTGTATTAGAGACTTTCAGATCAACATGTCTGAAAACACCATGTAAATTTGCCTTCAGTCCTTAATCATAAACTTAACATTTTTTAAAAAAATAAAATAAAATAAACAGCAACAAGCAACAAAAATAAGACTTTGACCACAAATATTCTTGTAAAAGATTTTAAGATTAATCTTACACGCAGCCTCCCAGCCACAGTTAAATTTTGACTGAGTTTCTCAGAAGCCTGACAACTTTTGACAGACAGGTTGAATGAAGCCGGCATTCGTTGGGAGGAGTAATTATGCAGAGAAATTGTGCAATACTAGTGGATCTGATATTTGTGAGGATGAATGGAATGAAGAAAATGATCTTGGGTGTCATGTAATAGCTTATTGCCAAAAAACGTTACATATCTACTTATACAAATAGGTTACCTGGGCCAAGTGACATTGAACAATCTAAGCAAAACAAAATAGTCTTATATAGTAAAGGTAAAAGTTCCCCCGCACATGTGTGCTAGTCGTTTCCGGCTCTAGGGGGTGGTGCTCATCTCTGTTTCTAAGCCAAAGAGCCAGCGCTGTCCAAAGACATCTCCGTGGTCATGTGGCCAGCATGACTAAATTCCGAAGGCGCACGGAGTGCTGTTACCTTCCCACCAAAGTGGTCCCTATTTTTATACTTGCATTTTTATGTGCTTTCGAACTGCTAGGTTGGCAGAAGCTGGGACAAGTAACGGGAGCTCACTCCGTTACACGGCGCTAGGGATTCGAACCACTGAACTGCCAACCTCCTGATCGACAAGCTCAGAGTCTATATAGCCAGTGCTAAAATAATTCCCAGGCCCCCCCCAAAAAATGGCAAACCAAGGTAACGTTTAAATCCAGCCTGGTACAAACTGATTAGAATACAGCACATTGAAAAAGGATGTGCTTTGTGTTGCTTGGAATTTTCACTGGAAAAGATGTAGATAGCAGTGTACACCAGTGGTGGGTTCCTACCGGAGCTGTCTGGTGCATAGCTCCGGTAGGGAGCAGCCGATTGCACAATTTGCACGTGGCTGCTCCGGTGCCGTCTCCGCCAGTCCATCGCGCGCATCGCCATCTTTTTGTGAGAATTTTTGTGCTTTTTTTCTTCTGAGCATGCGCGGAAGCAAAATCTCGCTGAAATCTTGCAAGGGGACACATGTGCGCGTGAGATTTTGGCAAGATTTTGCTTCTGTGCATGTGCAGAAGCAAACTCGTGCCAAAATCTCATGTGCGCGTGCGTCCCCTTGCGAGATTTCGGTGAGATTTTGCTTCCGCGCATGCGCAGAAGCAAAATCGCACGAGGGGGTGCGCGCGCGCCCCCAAAACATGAAGATGCACGCGCAGCGCACCAGCATCGGTAAGTGAGCAACCCGCCCCTGGTGTACACATTTATTCCCAAAGAGTACCGCTACTGGAACAACACTATAGAGAATTATTCAGACCTGAGGCTGTATAATGGAAGTGAAATCTGCAAAGACTTCACAGCGGCTTGGGACAATTGTAGATAAAGTCAGTGAGGCAAAGAAAGCTCAGTTTAACCCAATTATGTCATGTTCAAAAAAATAATTCTAAAAAAAATAGGCATTACATTGTTGAGCTAGCAGAAATTCTTAGGTTTTCTCTAAACGAAATTTGCTGGGTTCACACAAGGGGAAAGTAATGAGATAATGGCAATAGAGTAATTTTATTTGAAAACTTATACTTAGTTACAAACCATGATCCCAAAATTCAGTCAATTGTTTATTTTGCAAATTTCTGAAACCACCAATCCAAGAAGCCCTGAGATCTTTGGCTACATAGCGAAGCAGCTTTCATATAATGCTTGAAATTGCCTTCAAAATTTGAAACAGCTAACTCCAACCTAGTGCTTTCTTGGTGCACTGTGACTACAATGCCTGGAATACCCAGCGAGAATTCTGTAACTTGTCATCTCGGCATATCTGAATGTAACAAATTGGGGAAGGTCACCATAAGACTTGATTGTGGGGAGGAATCTCCCATTCAATCTTTCCTTGTTCCTAAAATCCCAACCTCACAGCTATTTCCAGGGCAAAACACAAGAAATTACACTGAAACAAAAGATAAAGAACTTGACAAAGAGGTGGAGATGGACATTCCTTTCATGATAGACAAAGGATCCCTTCTTCTGTGTTTGCCACCTCCAGCTGCAACTGTTAATTTAGTAAGAAGCCAGCTGATATGATAAATAAGTGGAAAACCCACACAAAATCAGCAGGGTGCCTAACCACCAAGCCTCCCTTTTGGTCATCCAGCTAATAATAGTTTACAATGATTTCTAGTGGATGGGCTCTGTTTCTGTGAGGAATAAAGGACAAGATAGGAAGATAATCCACTTGATAGCTATAACTCTGTTGCAACCTTCGATTTGTGTACTTCATGTAAACTCCCAAATCAACTATGCTTCTGCTCCAACTGACCTATCCTGTGTGTTCTTTGGATGATCTGGTCTGATTTTGAACTCAATACTTTCTTTTAACTTTCCCACCTCGGTTATGCCAAGGTGTTAAAATGTATATCAGGCATACCTGAGAAGATATTTTTGGCAAAAGCAGATTCCTCCCATAATCAGAATGATACAGACCACTGTTATTAGCAACATACCCGAGAGAGGAAAACCTAAAAGAGAATAGAGGATAAAAAAAAGAAGAAAATCAATTAAATGAACTATTAAAGCAAGTTTTAGGAAGAAAAGAACAAAAACAACCGGATCAGACTACAGTACAGTGTGGAATTATATCCAAGTGGGTTGCCTTTGAAGATGCCTGGGAAACTATATGTCGTCCAAGATACTGTTCCACTTCTACTACAACCTGGCAAAGAGAAGATATCTCAAGAGTTTAGGCAGGAATTTTCACCACTCTACCTGGAGATCTCAGGGACCGAACCTGTGATCTTTTGCATGCAATCACATAATTTGCAGATTCTATTTATTTTTTAAATACTTGCATAACTGCAGCTTATTTCACTGTTTTCATTATTTCTGTTCCTTAATTCAGAGCATTTATTTCTAAATTATTTCAGTACTTTTGATGAAAAACAGTACCTAATTGATGCTTTGAAATAAATAAATAAGATGTGTGCGTGCACATGCACACACCACTCCACCCACAAAAGATCCCACTGTGATATTGTTTTGGAAAAAAATAAATTCATTTGCTACATATGTGGTTCATCACAATCAGAGTGACTCCAGGTCACAACCTAAGCCAAATGCATGCATTATATATTATATTTTGTCTTCTGAAGATAACATAAAGTATTTGCCGATAAAGACCAAAAGAAAATTAGTATGCACTCTTAACTTACCATTGGTGGTTTGCCAGCCAAATTCCTCACTCCATTCGCTCCAATAACCTTTGTAATCAGGGCCGCTTACTATTGTTCGCACCTTTGCTGTGTAATTTTTGCCGAGTTCCAGGAACTTTGAAGTGAAGGCAAATTCCGACTGGTCTATATTGTTCTCTACTTGGGCCTGAGAGGAAGGGAAAAAAGATAACGAGAAGAAAAATAAAATTATATGAGGGTAAACTGAAACATAATCTGTTTGCTGTATGAAGCAATCTATTCCCTCTTACCTCTAAAGGTTTCCCAGTTTCCCAGTATGAAATCTCATATGTCTTTTGCACATTAAAAACTTTATTGATGATTTTGGAGTCCCAGTGGAGAATATACTTAGGACCATCAATTACCGACATGGACAGGTTATAAGGTGGCTCTGGCTTGACTAGAAGAAACAAAAGAATGTATCAGGAGATTCATCAATTTAATTATTATAAGATCCTAACTCTCTTTCAGGCTCTAAATACATTACATCCTCTCTAATTCTTTCCCTTATTAGATTTTTTTTCTGAATTTCACATTGAAAAGGAATATTCCTAATATTAGTAGGTTCTTATTTAAAAAAAACACCTGATTCAGATGATATGCTTGTACATCTGCCTAGGTCAGATTCAAAGAGTTAGTTTTTCATAACATCCCAGTATATAATTTTAATTATCGGGGAAGAGAAACTTGCCAGAAAAAAAAACCTGGCAACTTTAATTCAGCATTGTAAATATAAGGATAACATACAGTATAAGGATTCAAACTCAGAAGAATTAGAGTTTAACTTTCATTCATTTGGAAAAAAAATATCAACAGATCTGTATTTTTTAGCAAAAATATGCAAATACTAGTAAATTCATATGGAGAAAACCAAGCAAAAGCCTTAGTCAGCTGGAACAACAATCACCGATGAAGCATCCTTTGCTGCCCTCTATCATGTGCAAAAGAAACTAATTCTGAGTTTTAGACAACTTTATTAAGCTAAGTTGAAGTTCACCCATCTTCACATTGCCAAGATTGAGAAATTCTGCTTTGGACAATTCCAGATGACAGAGTAAGAAAGCAAGCCTCAATGGCTTACCCTTCTATGGTTAAGTCTCCTATCTATACAAATGCCATTGGCGGACACTTTTCTTTTCATAATTGTTTCCTTTGTCTTTTCCTTCCCAGATGTTTGTATCCATGAATATGTTATCATCCTTTTGCCTGCATTCTCTCTTTTAATACTAACATAGACCTTTTCTTTTGTGCATCCATTGAATTATTATTGTTTTGATGCTAAAACACGAAAGCAAAAACAACAGGATGCCTGCATTCCTTTATTCATTACATTTTTATTAAAAGGTTTTGTTTTGTACTTTGTACTAATGATGAACATCTTACAGCCAAGGTTTACAAAAGGCTGCTACAGTTGAACCTACAAAGTGAACATGTTAAATATTGCAATGGTGACATGAGAAGCTTCCAGGTAAACTTCTGAGGACAAACTTGAACATGGATTGTTCACAATCTTAATCTAGTCTCTACTTCATAAATGCCACAGTGGTCAGTTAGATGATTATTGTTTTGATTACGTTAAATCCCATCTTTATTATGGAATTCAACTCAAAGTATGTGAGATTTTTTAAAGAATAGTCATTTAGGCAGTGATAAAATCCAGGGTTGTTTAATTTCAGTGAAGTTGTGATATCATATGTCTTCAGGCCATACCTAAATCCTCCTTAATCTCCATATCCTAGAGAAGATCATAGAGTACAATCCATTTAATCTGCATGTTTACTTTTTTAATACTCTGTATTCAGGGGTGGGTTCTGGATTCTTCCACTGCAGGTTCGCTCAGGGATGCGCCACATGGGCGCGCATGTGTTACATGCTGTGCATGCGCATGCACATGTGCAGTACTTAAAAAAACTTCTGTGCATACGAGGAAGCAAAAAACAAGATGGCGCCACCCACCGGGAGAACCGGCTCAGGGGTGTGGTGGGCCTGAGTTGACCCAGGCCACCAAGTTACTACCAGTTCTATAGAACCGGTCTGAACCGGGAGGAACCAACCTCTGTTTGTATTGGTTTTAATCCAAATAAGAGAATCAAGAATTACAGGCGTCAGCACATGTTTCTATGAAATAGATAGACATTCTCTAAAGCCACTTACTGTTCAGATGCATCTTGATCTCTTTTGCTTCTTCTTTCAGTATCACACGAACAAAATATTGGCTTTGTTTGTTGGGGTTAGTGACATTGATCTCGCAGCTTTGCAAAACATAATAAGTGACATTATTGCTTATAAGGGGTACTTGATAGACTTCAGAGCATTCCATCTCTCTGCACATAAACAAACACAACAGAGAGAACTTGTAAAAAACGTATATTAAATTTATTTTTTAAAGTAAATCATTTGGGAAAATATTTTATTTAAAGATAGTTTCTTACTCTGATCCAGGTTTGTCTTTGTAGAAGAGTGTGAACAAGATAGAATTGCTGACTTCTTGTCTCACCTCCCAACTGCATTTGAGTCGATCAATTCCATTAAAATAACATTGAAGATTCTTGTGCACAGCATCATCTGACAGAGAAATCAGAAATATATTTAATGGAAATTGTGCAAAATGTGACAACAATAAGAAGGAAGAATTTGATAAAGCGCATTGCTAAAATGAAAATGAAAAAAAAAAGGTACGTTTCCCCTGTCCAGTTGAGTCCAACTCTAGGGGGCAGTACTCATCTCAGTTTCCTATCCAAGGGAGCCAACGTTGTCCATAAAGACTTCTGTGGTCATGTGGCTAGCATGACTATACCCTGAGGCACACGAAAATAACTATCCATTAATGTCAGGATTTTTAAAATAATGTATTCAGTATAATGTATACAGTGTATATAATATAGTGAAGAAAGTCCTTACTTTTTGACAAAAACAGAATGTTTTTTGTCCTAGAAGACATCAATATTCCCACTAACATCAAGTCCTCATTAATGTTTTAAAGCCTATGAACAAGTAGATGTTTCAGTTCTAGCAAACATTCAAACTAAGATGGACTATTATGGTGTAAGTAAGACATATAGAATAAAACATAATTACTGTTGTGTTGAAAAATTATCCAGTAGCAATTCTCACTTGATTAAAGAAAGATAATTTGCTTTCGGGGATTTCTTTCTTTCAAAGAAGAGAAAAATTTTAATGAAATGATCACAGGTTGGGTATGTGGTGTTCTTGCATCTAGTTAGTTACAAGGTGGATAAAAGGTATTTCTGTGTATATATGAATGGTGCTTCTTTCTCTGGCAGTCTGTAGGGATTTTGGTTTAACACAACCAAAATCCAAGGGAAGATACTATGTGAGGGAACTCTTTTACAGTACAGACAAAGAAATTCAGAGAAATGTGTAAAAAGATGGACAATACCAGCAATTGTTTGCCAATTTCAACCATAAATCAAGCTCAAGAACAGCACACAAACTAAATAATCAAGTACTCTGAGAATAAGGAGGCAAAACAGAAGCCCTGAGGAAAGACTCCTTTGAGAAACAGCAAGCTTTCAACATAACATTGACACACAAGAACAAAACCACACTAGTAGCTGTTGCTGCCTAATAATTTGTACAAAGTGGAGAATCTTTTTCTTGTGGTTCTTGCATGTTCACCTCAAAGTTCAACTGGGTTACTCACCTGAGTTACTCTGACCATTTTCTGAACTAACCTGGCCTCAGGGCTCTCTCAGCATGGCATGGGCCTGTTTCAAGTGGCCAGCAATGAACATTTCCCTCTCATGGCTGTTTCTTCAGTAACAGAGGCTTCTGTTTTGCCTCCTTATTCTCAGAATACTTGATTATTTAGTTTGGGTGCTGTTTCTGCTTAATAGTTGAACACAAATTTGTCAGCCAATCTATAATTGGTTGCCAAGGAACTTCATTCCACTACCCTATTGTCCATCTTTTTTTATCCTACAAATATTCATCCTTTCACAAAAAGAAAGGGAAATGTTTTGTAGTTGTTTCTGTACTTCTCAGGGTTGCAAAGCTCCTCTGCCAACTGATCTGATTCTAATGCAATAGCAGTTTTGCTTCAGTGCCCCTTGACAAAGGAGCGAATTCCTCTCCTGTGGACAGACAAAACACCCATCAGAGTTATTTGAGAGGCGAACTTGAAATGGCTATCCTCTATTACTTAAAAATAAAAATATATTGGAACATTCTTCATTGACAAGCCACCAGTAACAACGTCGCCTAAACACAGAGGACCTCATCTCATTGCTGGTGTGGAACTGAAGCTTTTTGGAAGGTCTCTCCAATGGCCTACTGCATCTGTAGCTGGCTTTCTGTAGTCATTGTGATTTAAAAGGTACTGCTAAACTTAGCCTTAGTAAATTTCCCTAATCAACTTTTAAAGCCATCTTAACATATACAAAACTAACAACTATCACTACTACTTGTGAGACAGAATCCACAGTTGCTTTCTGTATCATACCCTGGAGAAGAATGGAATGAACAGCTGCATGTAATGAATAAGTACCATTTCAAAAAAAAAAGCTAGCTAGGGAAAGCTTTATTGATTAGAAGTGCCAATTAGTTAAAAGAGAGAGAAAAGGAATGGGAAAGTATAAAGACAATAGTTGATAAGTTGGTAAATTCTTCTTCCTATGCTGAAAGGTTTGAAGTTCCAAAAGGTATCTTGAAATGGCCTTTCAAGATTCACTACTCACTTGGAAAAGCTTAGAGTTCATTTTGGATTAGCTCTAAGTGTTAAAGAATTAATTATTACAAAAAAAACAATAAGGAAATTATTGTCAACCATTGTGTTTGCCTCTTTTCCTTGTCTAAAATAAATTGACTTGAAGCTCTCTTGAAAACCATAATGTAAAAACTTGATATAGTAGCCACCCTTCTTGTTCTGTGAACTTTTCATATTGGATTTTTAAAAATGGGAAGAGGAGTCTGGCTGTCTCTTTGTTAATGCTATCCGGTTGAAAAGGATAAGTGGAGGAGAAAAGGTTGTGGTAGCAACATTTACTGCATTCAACCACTTCCTTTGATTGACAAAGTATCTGGAGTAACTCATTGCCGGTGTTACAAAAGGTATGTGACATCAGTTTCTTGCATTAAATGTTTTTTCACATAAAGTTTTATGTTGCTTAAGTTATTACTTAAGTCTTGCTCTCTTGTATGTCCATTTTTCTAGACAACTTCCTTTCCTGAAACTATGCATTCTATTGTTGACACAGAAGTAGTTTTGAGAAGAGTCACTAAAGATGCTCATGCTGTAAGATTTTCAAATCATAATCACCATATATTGCAGTGGTTGCCTAAATTTTATCCAGCTGGTGGGGATCCTTTCCAGAAATTTAAAGCATCTGCAAACATCAAATTTTCATTTTTTTTTCCCCTCAGTAGTCAGTAGTCACACAAAGTTCTCCTGTTTTTCAACTTACTTTCTGGTGTTTGCCAAGTAACCACTGGACTCCAGTCGCTATAACGGCCAGCAAATCCACTATCTGGACTTGGCTTGCTTCTAACCCTGGCAACATACCTGCTGCCAGGCAGAAGGTTACTGTGTCGGAGACAATAATGAGACTTATTTGAGACCAATACAGAGGAAGATTCCTAGAGAGTATAAGGAGAGAGATTGGTATGAAAATATGGAAAAAAATAAGCACATTTATGTGTTCTAGGAAAAGAAACATTCTAAACTTATTTTTTATTTAATGCAATGAGTTCCTTTGTTTAAATATTGGGTATTATATATTTCAGAACATCTGATTTATCTGATGGAAAATTATGGAAAATTGTAATGATATTGGGTGGAAAGATTTGTTTCTCTTCTTAACTATTTTTATGGGTATACTGCCCAGACTCATGTTTGTAAATGGATAGTTATAAACATTTAATAAATAAATGAACAAAATTAATTTTCTCCTCCCATTATTTTTGGGAATGCGGACACATGGAGGTGGTGTTTTTATTTTAAAAATAAAATGCTTGTATTTAAGTATACTGGAGATTTTCTGTACTTATTTTATTGTTGGCTTCTTTTAAAAAATAAATTGTTATGCACTATAGTTCATCCTGTTATTCCAGGGTCTACAGAACTTGGTTGGGGAGCCAAATACTACCTACAAACACCAGATTGTGAGTTGTCTAAGTTAAAAATAAACTTTCATAAATACAGCCAGCTTCAGTTTCTGATTAATCTACTCAACAGAGTGAAAGTTCATTTGATATTGTTTTAGGGTTCATCCCTGTTCATAGCCTTATCAACTAGATTATTTATTTGGCAAACTTTTAAAAGATCAGTGTTCAAAGAGGTTAGGGATTCAAGGAAGGAAGGAAGGAAGGGAGGGAGGGAGGGAGGGAGGGAGGGATTAGGGTTTGTTTGTTTTTGAGCTACAGATGAATACATCCATTCTCTAGACTCCATTCAAAACTTAATTTGTTTCTAATGTGGAAGACATCCACTGCTTACTTCTAGTTTCCTAATATATTGTAAATATAGATAGAATCACTGTAACTATGTGATTAGAATGATTGCTCTAGATACCTCCCAAAGTTCCCAAGTTCTTTTATAGCTTATTTCAAAATCCAGGGGAAGGCTTTCCAACAAGTGACTTCTGTTTGTTCCTCCACCTGCTTTCCACTCCAGTAGGAAATCACATTCTTCTGTGGCAGTGACATTACATTTCTCAGGTGGCAGAAGCTGAACTAAAGAAAAAATGAGGGAAAGGCATAGGTTAATTCTTGCCCGTATGAAAGTCACATATTTACTAATACTGTCCAGAAATATAGAAGGCCAATATTTTTGCCCTTAAATGGTTGTATGAAAAAACAAATGTTAGTAGGAAAAACTTTTTATCTGTAAATGTAGGATGTAGTCATCAAATTTCTGTACATTTACAACAGCAAATCGAGAATTTTATCTAACCTGATTCCCTCCAGATGTGTTTGATTTCAGTACTGATTACAATATGACCCATAGTCATGCTTGGTGATATTTATGAGAGCATCAATTAAATATATCTGGAAGGCATTACTTAGGGAAGGCTGCCCTACATATTTAATGCAATAAAAATATCACTGTCATTGCTAGAAAAATGAGATAAGAAGTTAGATGGAACAGTCGAATTCTTTGATTGTCAGATCATTGGTAACTTTTCTGCAAGTTCCATACAGCAATCTGGACAAAAAAGGTATTCTGAGTCTAACAATGCAAGCTCGGAATGCCATCTAATCCCATGGATCAAGTGATGAAAAGAATGGGGTCAGTCTCCAACTTCATCATAGGAAAACTTCTAGTTAAATAAAGAGGAGAGTAAGCTTCTCACAAATACTGTCAGGCCCTAGCAACCTGATCTGCATGTGAAAGGTTCAAGCTGATCCACCTAGAGTACAAACATTGCCCCAGACTTCTCACCTTCCCTTGGAACAAACAGTAAGGTTTCAAGGAGATTGGGGAGGAGGGGCAAGAGAAGGGGTCAGTTCTAGTTCTCTTGTGTCTGCACAATGACTCAAGGCTAACTACCCACTTGATCCCTCCTCCCCACCCACAATAGCCCTCTTTCAAATTAGCCGTGAGTGGCATGAAGAGAGAAACCTCACAAAGTAAGACCTAGGACTGGGCTCATTTCATTGTCCTAGTTCCACTTGCATTTCCTCCAAATGGAAGCAAGCAAAGTTGGTACAACTGTTCCAGATTCCATGGAACTCCTTGTCTAACCAACTCAGTCCAGATGTTGTTGTGCAGACCCTGCCTGAACTGGTCTATCAAGGCTGCTTCGTCCCAATCTGCATCTGCTGCCAAGAACTTGAAATCAGCTATGTAAAGCCTCACCCTTCTGTTGCCTTGTCTGAGCTGCCAAATGTTGAAGCTGGCTCTTACAACTCTTTACCAGGTCTCCAAAATGACCCCTGAATCTGTCCATAAAGTTCTGGTAATTGTCCATGACTCTGTTGTTTCATTCGATGATTGGCAGGGCTAGCTTAGCTGCCAATTCCTTTAACTAGCTTAACACAAAAGACACTCTTGTGTGCTCTGTAGGGAATACTACAGGTTGGGTTCCCACAAGCAACTCACACTGAGCAATGAAGGTTCTTATCTTGTCTGCTTCTCCCACAAGTCTCTCTGACAAACCTCCATGGTAACCCAGCAAAACTGGCTACACAGCTGGAACTGCTGAGGAGTAGCCGGTGCTGCCAGCAGCGGGGCATTCTGGACTTGGTGCTCAACCAACTGAAGCACCATGGCCATTAAGTTCCTGACTTCATCTCCATCCCCTTCTGAGGCTGTAGCAAGGCATCCATCACATTAGGAGCCAACCCAGCAGCTGCTTGTGAGTCCAAGACCATCCTGGTAAACTTTCTCCTTTCCTCAGGAGTGAAAGATATGAGTCTGGGAAGATTAACGTCAGGCCCAAGCAACCAGATCCACGCATGAAAAGTTCAAGGTGACTTTCATTGTGTTCTACCTTTACTAGAAGAATCTCTCCAGACTGCCTGCCTTCCCTTAGAAACAGTTAAGGTTCCATGGAATTTAGGGGGTGGGGCAGTCCCAGGTCTCTTGTGGCTGTCCAATAACTCAAGGCTAACTCCCACTTGATCCTTCCTCCTTGCCTAGCTGGGAATTTCCAAACAGTATAGTAGATCTGAGAGAAGCGAGTGGAGAAGCTTTGGTCTACAATTCACATTTTGGATAGAGCACCATTATGCTTAGCAGTCAGTTTTAAGTGTCTATTATTTATTTATTTATTAGTTGCGTTTGTATGCCGCCCACTCCACAGAGACTCTGGGCGGCTCTGGTCTACACAGATAGTCCTCAACTTATAACAATTCATTTAGTGACCGTTTGAAGTTACAATGGCACTGAAAAAAGTTATGACCATTTTTCGCACTTACAACCATTAACTGTATTACTAACTTAACAACTGGTGTGATTCACTTAACAACTGTGGCAAGAAAGATCGTAAAAGGGGACAAAACTCACTTAACAAATGTCTCACTTAGCAACGGAAATTTTGGGCTCAATTGTGGTCATAAGTCGAGGACTATCTGTACCTAATTCTTGGAATATAAGATTTGGATTCTATTTGTGATTTTTTCACCATGCTGCCTAACAACTAAGCTGGCAAGAAAATGTCCCTTGAGTGTGATGTTTTAGTTGGTGATCACTCTGAAGTTGCAGCACTTCAAAGTGGTCACAGAAGCTACCTTTTCAGCAGTTGTTCAGGATAGCCCTCTTTTAAAATTGTTTCAAATTGCTTTAGGCAGAACACTGGGTCAGATGTTCTCTACTTGATTAGCGGAACGTGGATGCGGAATATTTTCACATGAATATGCGGATACATACTGTTCTTGAAGAGGTCAACATTCAGTTGGATTTCCAACTTCCGATCAGGTTTGAAAATGAACGTATTAATCCGTAGATAATTGAACTGGGTTTCATTCTTCCTACAGTGCCAATGTATCTCACAGTCTACTTTTTGGCGATTGCAGATCATCTTTGTGAGGTTTCTGTAAGCAACAGAACTTTGTTTTATTGAAAAAAGCAATGGTTTCTTACATTAACAATATGAATAATTCAAAAATTAAGTTTATACCTTTATTATACTAGCAAAGTTAATAAAAAATGTGCATGCTTTCAAATTCTCCAAAATTCTTCCATCAAGCCAGACAGTATAAAATGGTTGGGGTTCAGACCATGGAATAAGCAATATACCCCTGTTTCCCCCAAAATAAGACCTATCCCAAAAATAAGCCCTAGCATGTTTTACACATGCGCATAATATAAGCCCTACTCATAAAATTAGCCCTGCTTAAGCGCCTGTGCAGCCGGCTGCCCACCCATTCTGTCTGTTTGCTCATGGTGCCACTGACATTAGGTGAGGTGAGTGGGGGGTGGAGGTGCCCAAGGTGCCCCACACCGCCTTACCTCAGGGCCCCTGCATCCAGGCTATCCACGCCCCGCCAACTGCTTCATGGCTTCGGCATCGGCGTGTCGCTCAGTCTCCTGCTCCGTTGTGGCCGCGATTAAGCAAAAGAAGCAGGCTGGTGGCCGCACAGGGTCCTGCTGGATGGGACTGATGGAGCCACCGCCACAAGGCGAGGCAAGTGTTGGGGTGTGGGTGGCCTGGCTGTGGGGGCCCTGAGGTAAGCCAGTGCTTAGCACATGAGGCAGCTCCACCCCTGCCTCACTGTGGCAGCACTGGCATGCCACGCGGCCTCCTGCCCCGCCACAAGGAAACAAAAGAAATGTGCCTCCCATACATGGGGAAAAATAAGACTTCCCCAAAAATATGTCCTGGTGCTTATTTCGGAGCCCAAAAGAAAATAAGACTGGGTTTTATTTTTGGGAAAACACAGGTAATAATAAAGTAAACAATTATACAAGAAAACAATTACTGATGTGGAACAATCAATCCCTTACAGTTTAGTTTTTACCAACTTCTAGGAAAACTCTCATAGATACTCCTGGTTTTCATATGTGAAATATGAAATAACCACCCCCTCCTTTTTGTCACCCTGCTTCCCCCCCCCCCCCCCCCTTCCTGGGCAGATTGAAAAACAGTTTCTCTTTCAGAGTAACAGAGACAGAAGACAGTAGTTGAAACACCACTTCTTCATTTTCTGAAAGAGAACAAAAGGGCAGATGGCGTCCACTTCTCCATTGCTAATGAACTATATTTTCTCATCTCCACAATAGGGAACTTCAACTTGTATTTCCTCAAACTATAAATAATACGTGGTGAAGGAAACATGATTACATACACTCTCATGATCACACGTACATATTCATTGGAAAACCCACACATGTATAACTAAGGTGACCAGATTTATTTATTTTTAAGCGGGACAGGGGGCGGGCCCGCCTGGGCGCCGCCATTTGAGTTTTGCCCTCTGTGCATGCGCAGAACGCTGCGCATGCGCAGAGGGCAAAACAATGCAAATGTTGGCGTCCAGGTGGGGGGGAGGCAGGAGGCCTTTCCTCGCCTCCTGCCTTTCCTTCGGGAGCCGGCAGTGGCTTGGGCTGGCAAGCGACGAACGGGAGGTGGGAGGCGGGGAAAGGAGGCAGCCGGCAGCTTACCTGCGAGGCGGCGCTCCCGCAGCAGCCCATGGCGGGCTCGGGGCTAGGTCTCTGTCGCGAGCTCCAGGCATCCAAGCGCCACGGTTGCCCGGTCGCCCGCCCGGCCCCAGGGCAACGGCGGCAGCGAGGCGACGGGGGGAAGGAAGGGGAGGGGGATGAGGAAGGGCCCCTCCACCCGCATCCCAACAGCAGCGGCACCTCCGAGGGTGGGGCTAGGGATGGGGCGGGGGAAGGAAAGGAGGAGCAGCCCCCCCTTCCCCCTCCCCCCAGCAGGCAGCTGGCACCTCCGTCAGGGAAACCTTCCCTGATGCTGTCCCCTGCTTTCAAAGAGCCCGACTTGCTTCCGGTTTTTATTTCAGTGGTAGTACCTCTCTTTTGTGCTTCCCCTTCTAAGGTGACCAGACGTCCCGCTGTTTCGGCATTCTTTCCAAAAAAGCGTGACTTTTTGGAAAGAATGCAGGACGCGGGACACACGCTTGAAAAGCGTGTCTGTCCCGCCAAAAGCGGGACGTCTGGTCACCTTATGTATAACTGAATCTGAATAGAATTCTCAAGCTACTGTTGACAATGATTTCCAATCATGTAGAGCAGGCCTGTCAAACTGGCGGCTCGCGGGCCGGATATGTCTCGTGCAGGCCACACCCACCCCAGCTCCACAAGGGCAAAAAACATCACGACACATCACAATCTGGAAACTAGAAGTTTTTATTTTTGGGATTATTAGATAAAGATATGGGGGAAAATGAAACTTTCTTATCATAGATAGATAGATAGATAGATAGATAGATAGATAGATAGATAGATAGATAGATAGATAGATAGATAGATAGATAGATAGATAGATAGATAGATAGATAGATAGATAGATAGATAGATAGATAGATAGATAGATATAGATATAGATATAGATATAGATATAGATATAGATATAGATATAGATATACTCAAAAATGGAAAGAGGCATAGATTTATAGAATAGAAGAATGGATTGAAAAGATGGTATAACTGGAGATGTCAAAGTTAATTGCATTCATTAGGGATAAGAATGTAAATAGTTTTGTTTCCACTAGCTTCTGGACTTGAAAGAGAAAAGAGAAAAAAAATGAAACTTTGATTTTGGGTTTTGACGACTAAGTAGGTCATGGTTATAGAAATGGCTAGTGTTTACTATTTTAGATAAGTAAAAACATGATGTTATAACTGTATAAATGTATCCAGGGGAGACAAGATAGCAGTGTTCCAATATTTGAGGGGCTGCCACAGAGAGGAGGGGGTCAAGCTATTCTCCAAAGCACCTGAAGGACAGACAAGGAATAATGGATGGAAACTGATCAAGGAGAGATTCAACCTAGAAATAAGGAGGAACTTTCTGACGGTGAGAACAATCAACCAATGGAACAGCTTGCCTTCGGAAGCTGTGGGGGCTTCATCACTTAGACTTTCAAGAAGAGATTGGACTGCCATTTGTCAGAAATGGTGTAGGGTCTCCTGCTTGAGCAGGGGGTTGGACTAGATGACCTACAAGGTTCCTTCCAACTCTGTTAATCTGTTGTCTGTATTATGTATCTTAATGCACCAAAAGAAATTGGAAGTCATTATTTTTTGTTTCCTTCTTTTCTTTTTCTTTCTTCACTTTCTTCACTCTTCCTCTTTCCTTTCCCCCCTTTCCATTTTTCTCATTGCTTTTATTTCTATTTGTATTTTACATTAAGAAAAAAAAATAGAAAAAATGTTTTTTTTTTAAAGAAAAAAATGGTTCAAACATTTGGGACTCATTAGCTTTGGGAAAAAATGGTTAGGCTGGAGAATTATTGGGCTCTCTTAAATGATGCATGATTTAGAGAAAGTGAATAGGGATGACCAGGATTAACCAGTGAAGAGATTTAGAATAAATAAGAAAAAACGCTTCTTTATGCAGCACATAAATAAATTTATGGAATTCATTACCACAAAATGAGATGATAGCCAGTAATGGCTTTGAAATTGTATTAGATAAATTTGTGACAGAAAGTTCTATCAAGGGCTCTTAGTCTTGGGGGACAGCTATGTCTCTCTCTCCTTCTTGAAAACACCCCAGAGCAGGGGTGGGTTCCAGATTCTACTACTGCGGTTTGCTCAGAAATGTGCTAAATGGGCAGGTGCGCATTGCGTGCCGCGCACATGCGCAGTACTAAAAAAAGCTTCTGCGCATGTACAGAAGCAAAATTCAAGATGGTGCTGCCTATGGCACCGCCGAGAGAACCGGCTCGGGGGCGTGGCAGGCCTATGTCGCTGCTGGTTCCATCGACCCAGGCCGCCAAGTTACTAACGGTTCTTTAGAACCGGTCCAAACCGGTAGGAACCCAACTCTGCCCCAGAGACATCTGACTAACTATTGAGAGAAAGAAAAAGCTGGATTCATGAACCCTGGCCTAATCAGCAATAGCACTTAGACTTATATACCGCTTCATAGTGCTTTACAGCCCTCTCTAAGCGGTTTACAGAATTCAGCATATTGCCCCCAAAAATCTGGGTCCTCATTTTACCGACCTCAGAAGGATGGAAGGCTGAGTCAACCTTGAGCCGGTGAGATTTGAACAGCTGAACTGCTGAACTAGAAGTCACTGAAGTAGGTTGCAGTGCTGCTTTTAACCACTGCGCCACCCAGCAAGCCTGGGTCTCATGTTCTTACATACTTTTTGGTAGCTACTGGAGAGATAGGAGAAGTACTTCCTACCATCAGCTCCTTCAAAATCAATAGCACTCCTTAGTTCAAAGATGTCACCCAATATAGATTACCCATTAAGGGGAGAGCAATGAGAAAGAAGCACTTTGTCTGAAATCATCTGAATTAGAGCTTTCTTCACTTTCATCTTACTGCAGCACAAACATTTCCCAATAACCTCTTTTTTCTGCAGCACAAGCATTTCAGCATGCAGAGGAGAGCAACCAGGATGATTAGGGGACTGGAAACCATAACATACGAAGAGCGATTGCAGGAACTGGGCATGGCCAGTCTGGCAAAGAGAAGGACCAGGGGTGACATGATAACACTGTTCCAATACTTGAGGAGCTACCAAAGAGAGGAGGGGATTAGGCTGTTTTCCAAAGCACCAGAAGGCCAGACAAGGAATAATGGATAGAAGCTGACCAAGGAGAGATTCAACTGGAAATAAGGAGAAACTTTCTGACGGTGAGAGCCATCAACCAGTGGAACAGCTTGCCTTGTGAGAGCTCCAACACTTGAGACTTTCAAAGGGAGATTGGACTGCCATTTGTCTGAAATGGTGTAGGGACTCCTGCTTGAGCGGGGGGGTTGGACTAGATGACCTACAAGGTCCCTTCCAACTCTAATAATCTGTAATCTGTAATCTCTTTTTTTCCCCAACCATCATTTTCCTCAAGGTGTTCTTTTCAACTGACTCCCAGCCCTTGCCTTTAGTCGTCCTGAACTGTACCATTTTGCAGTGCAGGTACTCCTTGACCTATGACCACAATTGAGCCCAACATTTCTGTTGTTAAGTGAGACATTTGTTAGCTGAGCTTTGTTTGCACCATTTTGAGAACGTTCTTGCCACAGCTGTTCTGTGAATCACTGCAGTTGTTAAGTTAGTAACAAGGTTTGCTAAGTGAATCCAGCTTCCCCATTGACTTTGCTTCCAGAAGGCCGCAAAGGGTGATTCGCATGATTCCCCGGGACACTGCAACCGTCATAAATACGAGTCAGTTGGCAAGCCTCTGAATTTTGATCACATGACCATGGAGATGCTTCAATGGTTGTTAAGTGTGAATGGTCATAAGTCACATTTCTCAGCGCCATTGTAACTTTGAATGGTCACTAAAAGAACTGTTGTAAGTCAAGGATTACCTGTACTGTTTCTCCTCTTACCCCAACACTGAATTTGCTATGGATTCACTATGCCAGGGATGGGTTCCTCCCAGTTCGGATTGGATTGCCCAAACCAGTAGCACCCCGCTGGTGATATCACGATGGCATCACAGATCCGGTTCAGTCGGTGCCGGTCCATGGGCGCTGCCATCTTTTTTTCTGAATTTTTTCTGAATTTTTTAGTGTTTGGAAGTTTTTTTCTCTGCTGCTGATTGAAAAAGGCCCCTCCTGCCCGCCCCCTTGTTTATACTTGCCTTTATTCCTTTGCCCAAAGCACAGCTGATCAGCCCCTCAGCTGTGTTTCAGGCTGATTCTAGCTACTGAGCATGCGCAGAAGCAGAATTGCACGAGGAAACATCGCGATGTGAACCGGTGGTGAAGGTAAGTGGAACCGACCCCTGAACTATGACATACTTTCCTCACCATTGCAATAGCCATAGCAATAGCACTTAGACTTACAGTATATACTGCTCCACAGTGCTTTATAACACTCTGTGACCAGTGGTGGGTTCCTACCAGTGCGGTCCACTCTATAGCACCGGTAGCGGCACGCTGGTGACATCACAGTACCAGTGCGGTTGGTTGCTGGTGCCTGGGTACCGCCATATTTTTTAAAAAAGTTAACTTTTTTAAAAAAAATTTCTTCTGCGAATGCCCAGAAGCTGAGCTTCCGGCACTGCGCATGCGCTGCCTTCCTACCCCACAGTGAGTCCAAGCAGGGGAGGATGGTTGAGGGAGCGCGTGAGACGCTGAAAGAATGGGCGGCAGGAGCAATCTCCATTCCCCTCCCGTCCGAGAAGCCACGAACACACAGTGATTATCCTAGGCATTTTCGCATGTTTGAGGCTTCTCGAGCTGCTGAGGGGAGGGGGAATGGGCAGCAGGACCTATCTCAGTTCCCCTCCCTTCAACAGTCCGAGAAGCCACACCCACCCGGTCACATGGCTTGCAAGCCACACCCACAAAATAAGCCACGCCCACAGAGTGGTAGTAAAAAATTTAGGAACCCGCCCCTGTCTGTGACCCTTTACAACACTTTCCAGAGAAATAAAAAAAAATTCTCACTGTGCCTATCAGTTATTGTTTGGGCTGCTTTTGAAAATGAAGTTAACAGAGCTAATCCAGAAGTTGCATCAGGTTTCATTTGGACTCCTTTTGAATGCACCATGCAAAACATTTGCTCAAAACTCGGAACAAATTTAAACAGATAGCTAAACCCATTCGTTTAACCTTCTCTGAAAATTCACCTACTTTACCTCCACCACATCCCAGGTAAAGGCAATTGGGTGGCAGATATTTTATGAGCAACTGGTGACGTTTGGATGGAGAAAAACTAAACTGAGCAAATCCAACAATCCTTTTTTGAAATTTCTTGTATGACTCTAAAAAAATAGCACAGATCATTTGCCAATATTACAGTTATGGCAGGACAGAGGTCACCAGTGAGGGCAGAAAAGTATATATTGTCTAAATGGAGATATGTAGCACTTTAACTTAGCCATAAGGGGTGGAAAACTAGAATAGATAAATCAATCCACCATATTTGTGCTTATGACACTTCTGCATAATTCTGTGCCAAAATTATTATTCCTCCTCCTCCTCTTCCTCCTCCTCCCTCCATATTTCTCATTCAGCATATTTAAAAAGGAATTATATTGAGGTTTCTTGTTTGGGGAGAAGACATTTTCAGCAAAGTTTCCAGAGATAACTGTGTGAATGTGTGAAAAGCATGTACTACTGACTCCATAAGTCTTTCCTTTTTTCATTCTTTCGCTTGCAGTCTGAAGTCTTCTAGTCTTCTTATGCATCGATTAAACCCTACAGGAAGACTACTAAGAAAAACTTTCCTAGGGGAGTTCTTTCCTCTTTCTCTGGGGAAAAATGACTTTCAGAAAGCCAAGTTGACACAGTGGTAATTTTCTAAGCATTCACTCATACATCTATTCCCTCTTGATGCTCTCTGAAAACGCACATTTCTTTTAAATATATATATATAATTTATGTTTAAATGGTACTTCTCTTAATATTTATTTTCTATTTTTTCCTCTCTCAAAGTACAGAATGTTTAATTTTTTATTGTTAATTATTTACTTGAATGAAATATTTCCTTGAAATAAGAACGACATTGGAACATTAAGAACATGTGAAGCACCATGATACAGTTCTAACTTGATACAGTTCTAACTTGCCCTTTTGTGAGCTACATCTATTCCATGAGCTCCTGTCTCTTAGCATTACACCCAGTGG
Source organism: Diadophis punctatus similis (assembly GCA_023053685.1). Classification (NCBI taxonomy): domain Eukaryota; kingdom Metazoa; phylum Chordata; class Lepidosauria; order Squamata; family Dipsadidae; genus Diadophis; species Diadophis punctatus. The sequence continues at coordinate 26,421,376 of JALIGW010000004.1, read as the reverse complement.
TGGGTTCCTACCGGTGCGGTCCACTCTATAGCACCGGTAGCGGCCCGCTGGTGACATCACAGTACCGGTGCAGTCGGTTGCCGGTGCCTGGGCACCGCCATTAAAAAAAAATTTTTACATTTTTTAAAAAAATTTCTTTTGCGCATGCCCAGAAACTGACAATTAAGTCTTTCCCCATCCCTTCACTTGAAAATAATAAGAAGCTCGCATTTGACACTTTTCCTTCACTTTTGCCTAAGGCTTCCAAAGTGGGTGTTTTCCAAAAGCTTAACCTTTTATACTGTTAATTTTATACAGTTTTATACTGTTATTCTTTAGACGAAAACATTGAGGACTGTTAAAAGATACTGTTCTTTTAACAGTCCTCAATATTTTCGTCTAAGGAATCCATGACTGAAACCAAAAATGCTGTATGAGACTTGCTTGTCTTTTAACTATAGCATTTTCTGCATATAAAGGTTGCTGTGTTGCCATGGTGTAACACACACTTTGTATGCAAAGCTTTTCATGTAAGGTATAAAATAGCAAAAATAGTAGTAACATATCTCTGAAATAACTAATATATGACCGGCAAGCCACGCCTACCCGGTCACATGGCTGACAAGCCACACCCACAAATAAGCCACACCCACAGAGTGGTAGTAAAAAAAATTAGGAACCCGCCCCTGATTACACCCCTCTAGATGTCCTCTTTTGCCCATCTTTTTCTTTTCCGTGCACCCAAATTCCTGTAAATCAATCAGTGCTCAGCCACTCACGAATCGTCCTGCTTGTGAAAAAGGTGCATCTTGACAAAGGCATTTCCTTCCCGAGGCTCAGACCAGGTGCAGTTCATATATGATTCGTAGTCATTGGAACAGCTCAAGGATTCCTTCAGCCGGCTCTCTAAAAGAAAAAGAGAATATTCCTAAAGACGTTAAAGTGCTGTCTCGGGTTTTGCTCAGTAAGAGCAAAAACAGCAATGACAAGAAATGGGAATAAAATGTTTTTTTTAATGTTATTTATTTACTTGGGTATTTAAGCACTATTAAGGAATACAAATTGCCCGTTTTTTCAAGTGCACCGGTTTGAGAAAGACAGAAAGCTTTTATTAATTTAGAGGGCTTGACTAGATATACACAAACACATATACAGAAATTTTGTTTAATGTTATACCATCCTACAAAGTTTTTCCATTCTAAAATTGCCCTTTGAAATTCAAATGGAACAGAAAGAAAAATTAGAAAGACCCAGGGTAATATAACCATAAAGACTGATAAGAAGAATAAGTTGAATGTATCAAAAGACTTGGGAAAAATAAATATGTACACCACAGAAGGAGATGGATGGGCATCACTGAGAAGGCTTGCTCCTAGCTGTTCCTGCCCATATTTAAGCATGAGAGAGCATATGGAGCAGAACCTTAGAGGATGAGCTAAGTGCTTGTGCAGCATTCACTTTTAGAATCCAATTCATCCCTCTTCTGATTAATATTTTCCAGTTGATGACCAAGGGCTCCGTATGAACCGGCAAGGACACCAATCTCCTAACTCAGAGATCTTCAAACTTGGCAACTTTATGACTTGTGGACTTCAACTCCCAGAATTCTGGGAGTTGAAGTCCACAAGTCTTAAAGTTGCCAAGTTTGGGGACCCCTGTCCTAACTGATAAAAGATGCCTAGAATGCAACAACAACAACAACAAAAGCCACCAGTGAAGTAAAAATCATTGTTCGTCTCCAGCTTTGTGTAGCCATAACTTTTTGACAAATGCAACAGGGAGGTGGAGTTTGCATCTTTCAAATTATATGAGCTTCTTTCTGCAAAAAATTGAAAAGCCAATGCCTATGTTTGGATACATGTGTGTTAACACCCTTATTTCAGTGTGATGTGTGAACCTAAATAATGTGAACAGTACAAGGAACTGGACATGACGAGTTCACATAGATGTCCCAAAAGAAGGGACACAAATTGGACAGATTGCCCATTACTGTAGGCATAAATGTTACAGTAAAAGGCTTCTCACGGGCAGTGTAAATGGCAAAACAGCCCTTTGGAGAAGAGGGTGTCCCTGTACCTTATATGATGTTTTGGGTAGGAGCCCAGCCCAGGAAGGTAAGGCTGGTCAAAAATATTTTGTCCCCTGAAGCTGAGAACTTGCTTCATTCTTTTATTTCCATGAAAATAAGGCATGTGTTTCTATTTACTTATGGTATTTGAATACCACTGTAATCTAGACAGATTCCCAATAATTAACATTCCCATATAATAATAATATAACTAAAACATCCATGTTATACAGCTAAAGCGCCCAGAATATATACATTAAAAGAATCTTTAAGAATCATGACTCTGAATTCTATAAAACTTGGGACAGGTGGTATAATGGGCTTAACCAAAACAAATATCAAAAATTGCTATAATTATGTGTCATGATCTTAGACAGTATAAATAATAACAAATGTCTACTTTTTTGCACAGACCGGAACAAACTATTGGAATATATACAATTTTACAAGGTTTTAAAATATTAATCAAGCTGAACAAAAGAACCATTGTTGAAAAAGGAAAAATTGTTTTATTGTAATGATAATAGACTGAACATAATATAACAAGAGAAAAGAATAAGGAAAATATTGGAAGATATAAGAAAGATAATGATGTAAATAATAACTATATAGAATAAACATGTTTTTGTATCACTAGGCTGTAAAAGGATAGTGTCGACGAGATGGTTGACAAGTATGTTCAATGTTTTCTATACTCAAAGATATTTGATACTTTATTTATATATACATATGTTTATACATGTTTTTCTGTTTGTTTGTATGTTTGTTTGTCTTTTTAACATAATTAATAAAGACTATTTTTTTAAAAAAAAGAATCTTTAAGAATCAAAATAACCATGTAATATAATATGGTGGACCAATATAATTTTCAATGACTGAACACAGGCAGGAGCATCTAAATTTCCATACACCCTTTGCAAGAGGTCCATTTCAATAACTTCCCAAAAATATAATAGCAGAGGCAATTCAAGTTTCTGTTGGAAGACTGTACCAAAGCACAGGTGTTCCTACTGAGAAATTATGTTTTTGAGCACATTACTGCAGTTTTATCCATTACTTCACAGAAGTGGGGAACTAACACTCTGCAAAGATTATATCAGTTTGATTCTGACCAAAAAAGACAGCCCTGGAAGTATCCAGGTGCCAAATCTTGTAGGCTTTATTGAATTACATATTGAATTATATCCAGAAACCAATTGACATCCAATAGAGAGCTCATAATACTGATGTAATCTGCTCATAGTGAGGAGTGCCAGCTAACAAATCGGCCATCAAATTCTGCCCTAATTTAATGTTCTGGATGGTTTTCAAAGGCAGCCCTATGTAGTGAATCTTGCAGTAGTCTATACAAGTAATTGCAATGGAGTGAGTTGTCAACAAAGGTCTCTCTTGCTCCAAGTAGGGCTGCAACTGGCAAGCCCTCCAAAGCTAGACAAAGATGTTTGTGAGAGTCTACCTGCCCATCCAATAGTTGCCACAAATTTAGGAGAAACTTCAAGTTACAGTCTAGCTTCTTAAAGGGCACAGCTTCCTTGTCAAGAGACAGTACTGGAATTGGCAAAGCACACCACTGCACAAAGCAACAACACTATCCTATTTGGGTCCAGATTTAGCCTATTTTGTCCCATTCAATTCTGGTAATTTCCAAGGACAAATGTGTAAATATCATCTGTATATTAATGGTACCATACCTTGAACTTCCAGATGACATTCTAAGTACATTCATATTAATGTTGAAGATTGGTGGTTGGGGAGGGGGAGAAATCCTACAGTATCTCACAAAGTCATGATTACCAGTCCTAGGCCAATCTCTGACCCATACAACCACCATTTAAAACTACTCACCAAAGCAGGAGCTCGAGCCTTTGCATTTGGTCCAGAAGAATATTATATTTACGGTATAGGCTGCACATTATTCCTATCCAGATCCCAACTAAAGTTATCTATTGTAGCAATCATAGTGTCAAGCCCCATGCAGCTGGGCAAGATCAGGGAAGCAAGAATTACACAGATTTCAGTAGGGTATCTTTAATACTAGATTAAGATAGATAAGAATATTGTTAATTATAAAAGAAATCTCCCACTTTTGTTTATAGTGTGCCCTGAGTCCTTCGGGAGTTGGGCGGCATATAAGAATAACAAAAATAAATAAAAATAAATAAAATAAATAATTAAGGTGGAATTTTTCTGAATGATTTAAAAAGATTTTTCCCAAGTTTCTTTCTAACTGGGTTAAATAGCCATTTATGAGATAAGATGTCAACCAACTCATGCTTTTCTCTTGATAGTTTACATCTATCCCCTTTCCATTCTTTTCCAAACCTCCACACTAGGCAATAGTTGTCAATTCAAGGAGTGCCTTTTAAGGAAAAAGAACATTATAATCTTATTCAAATCTGGCTGGCACCATTCCCTGCTGGAGTGAAGTTTTGATAATTTCCCAGCTTCGGCTTGTCACACTTTCTCCAGCTCCACAGCTAGGTGGGACATGGTTCCAGCCCATAAATGGCTGAGGACATACCAAAGAGCATCATCAGAATCAGAATCCCAGCTGACATGGCAAATTACATCAGTTACCACATTGACTTCCACCCACAAACAGTTAAGATTTTTGTTTATCAGTTTATCAGCAAAAAGCTGCACAAAATAGTCTCAGTGGACAGGCAGGAGATCCCCCTGTAATTGCCCCTTCAGAAGGGAGTTACCAACATTTTCAGGAATGTTGCTATTAGGGACTATGATGGTGAGTCTTCTCTATTCATCCACCTTTTTGGAAACAACAATATCTCAGAGATCAGGGTAACTCAACATTTCTAGGATTTCAGAAAGTCTTTTAGATCTAACTTCCAGTGATTTATGAGGGGACACTGGTCATCATCGGTCTGACTTCAAACTGAATGAGAATCTTTCCAAGCATGAATCTCACATAATTCTTTATGGCAAGATTTATTAAGAAGAATGGAATTGTAAGAATTCCAGTGACTGAATAATACTGTATTTAGCCTCAATTTACCCCATGTACATAATGGCTTTGTTTTTTTTCCTAATGGCTTTCCCATTATCAGGTAAGGGTATAGTCTTTTCACTGATAATGGAGGGGCTTGCAACTGACTATTAATCTAAGAGCCTCCTGATACTTTAGCAAGAAAAGAAATTTTTTATTGTTGTTTTAATGATTGTTCATTTTTCTGCTGTACGCCACCCAGAATCCCTTGGGAGTTGGGCGGCTTTTAAATTTGAACAATAAATAAACAAATAAACAAATAAACAAATAAACAAACAAACAAACAAACAAACAAATAAATAAATAAATAAATAAATAAATAAATAAATAAATAAATAAATAAATAAATAAATAAATAAATAAATAAATAAGATGAGAAGGAGCAAAGATGGAAGTGAAGAGTAAAATGTATGAATAGAAAACCTACCTCGAGCTTCAATGATGACAACAGTGAGGCTTAAAGTCAGAGCAATGCTGTAGAGCTTCATATTCATTAAATACTCTTTGTTGCTGAAGAACTCACCTGTGGGCAAGATAGAAATTTTTTTGAACAAGGTACTGTTGAGTGACGGCTACTTTCCCGTTGCTGCTCTTTCCCCTGCTGAATATGAGATTAAAACTTTCAGTGCAATTATTAATGCCCCACTTGATTAATTCCCAAATTATTCTTTTTCATTTCGCTTGCCCACACTTCCTTGCTGCTTCTTAACAAATTACATTTTTTGCCACAAAATCACCAAGTCTGGGAGATTGAGCTACCTGTTTGCCAAGAAAGTTTGCTATTAGATCCATTCATTAAAAGAAACAAGAAAACAAAAATAAAATAAAACTTCTATGGACTCCCAAGTTCCCTTCAACTTCCCAGGGTTTCTTCAAAGATAGTTAGCCTTAAAACCTCCAACCAGATCAGCACAGATGAAAGGCAAAATCACAATTCTAAGGTTAATTATCTACCATCAGAGAGAACTGTTCTGGTTTCTCTTTATATCGTAGACCAGTATCATCTTTTATAGAGAGAAGCGAGAAAAGATAGACGAGACAGAAACAGTAGATTTACCACATCTCTTCCCCAGAAAAATTCTCCATACATGTATCTTAGAATTCCAGATCAGGCCAGTTAGACATGACACCAAAGGTCCTGATTCTGTGGGGCTGACCCTCAACCTCCATTAGCTGTCAGATCTGAATAAGGAACGTACTTGTGTTCACTTCACCACCAGTGGGGTTAATATTTATTTGTCTATTTGTTTTGTGGATTTTGTTATTAGAGCAAATAATAGAGTGAACTGTCTTTTGATTTAATTTTTTTTACTATCTCTTTTACTTTTGAATGCTGACCATAATTCACTAAAGATGGGCAGGGAATAAATTTAAAATTATTAGATTGGTCACACAGTCAACTAAATGATTAGATTGGATTTGATCTTTTTATTCACCTCTCAGAATAACAGAGTTGGAAGGGACCTTGGGGTTCTCCTAGTCCAACCCCCTGCTCAAGCAGGAAACCCTACACCATTTCAGAGAAGTCCAAGGAGACCATAAGTTGTAGTTCCACCTTAAACACAAAGCCAACTGAGTGACCTTGGACCAGTCATTCATTCTCAGCCCTAGGAAGCAGGCAATGGCAAGCCACTTCTGTAATTCTGCAGAATTGTCCAGGCAGTTGCCAGGAATCAACACTGACTCAAAGACATTCATGAAAACATACACAAAACAGCAATAAAAGCAGTTTGTATGTATTGATAATTTCTCTGAGAGAGAATTTTTTTTAAAAAAAAGCCTTTAAAAATATAACAATATGTGGTAACAAATAATAATAAGCACTCACCTTCTCATTTAATTTTTCTCTTCTTTTTGATGATAGTTTCAAACTATACAATTGGTAATGAAGGATTAAGCTTTTTACTCCATGTTACCACCACTGCCAATTAAAATGTTTCATAACTACAGGAATCTTCAAATATAATCTTCCAAAGATGAATGAAACGTTGATAGTTTAACCATACAGTTTGCGTGTTGATCAGTTTCTGGTGAAGTTTCATTTGCTCCTTTCTGTTTTTCTTTTCTGGTAGTTTCCTTTTTTCAAAGTAGTCTTTCAACATCTCTTTTGCTTACGGAAGAGAAACTAAATGTTTCATGTTTAAAATAATTGCATAACATTTTAAAGAAAGCATTGTATTTCATCGAACAATCTACAACAGGGCACCCAACCTATGGCCCGTGGGCCGCATTGCAGCCATGGACAACTAGTAATGCGACCCCACAAGACTTCAAAAAATAAAGGAAGTTTGTTTTTCATACACATTAACTATATGCATACCCGTATTTTTCAGAGTATAAGACACACCTTTTTGCCCACAAAAAGAGGGTGGAAATGTCAGTGCGTCTTATACACCGAATACAGCCATTTTTTGGCCTCCCGAAGCCCCGCCCCGCATCCCATTTTTGCGAAAAATGGGCCGTTTTTTGCAAAAATGGGGGCGTTTTTGCCTTCTCCCACCCCCTAGGAGTGCTCTGCAGGCTTCCCAAACCCTCTGCATGCCCTGTTTTTGCAAAAAAAAAACAGCGAAAAATGAGCCATTTTTTGCAAACGAGTGTTTTTGCCTTCTAATTACCCCATCTTGCATGACTGGAGGAGGAATTCTGGGAGTTGAAGTCCACTAGTCTTAAAGCTGTCAAGTTTGAAGTTTGTAAAAAGTATACATGGTAGTAAAAAGTGTACATGGTTGTAAAAAGTATTCTGCTACACTGGTATTTTATTAAATAATATATTACTACACCATTTGGTTCAGAATACTTTTTTCCTTGTTTTCCTCATCTAAAATCTAGGTGTGTCTTATACTCTGGTGCGTCTTATACTCCAAAAAATACGGTATTTTATAGGTGGCCCAAGATAATTCTTCTTCGCTCGATGTGGCCCAGGCCAGCCAAAAGGTTGGTCATGCCTGATCTAGACTATCTACTATAATCAAACTACAATTTTATTGGACAAAACGATTGGACAAAAACGTGATGTGATTCGCAATATCTACATAATAATATCCTTACATAGATAACACAGATTGTATCGTTTATACTATTTCTTAGTGATATCAACATTCAAGTGACAAAAGTTGCAACATTAGAGTCACTAAAATGAAATATTCTTTAGTTAGAGAGATTTTGGGCAGTGCTCTTTTCCACAATTGTCCATTAAAATGAGGTTTCAAAGTATATCGGTTTTTACAACAACAAAATAATCCACATAGAATATCCAGTTTTTCTTTGAAGTGAAGATGTATACCTAGCTGCTATGCACATATTCATTCAGAATCTGCCAGTTTTCACCAAGTTATTAATCTAAGGCAGGGCTGGGTTCCACTTACTTTCCCTACCGGTTCGCATCGCGTCAGAAGTGTGCATTTTGCGCATTTCATCACACCTACATCACGTCGAGGAAATGACCCTCTGCACATGTGCAGAAGCCTTTGTGCATGCCTCTGCGCATGCGCAGAAGCCTTTGCGCATGCACAGAGAGTTTTTTGCCAGCTGCTTTCAAGGAGCGGCAACCAGAGGACCGGTTTGGGGGCATGGCCAGGCAGCCATCGCTGCCAGTTTGGCCAGCGGGGGCAAATTTCCGCCACCGGTTCAGACAATCCGGTCCCAATTGGCAGCAACCCACCACTTATATAAGGTTACAATTTCAAACAACAGTTCTGAGTTAAATGATAAGTTGTTTAAAGACTGATAAAGTTCATCATCTTGGTTGTGTAAAAATGTTATAACTAAATAAAAATAAAAAGTTATTACATAACCATTCATAGGAGGGAGGGAGGGAGGGAGAGAGAGTGTTGTTAGCAGCTGTGAATCAAGCAAGTGTTACCCAGATTTCATTGAGTAGTTTTGTATAAATTCACTGCTTCTCCTTAGAGGCCTACTATATTCTCTGCCCTAGTGAACTTTTAAAACATCTCTTTTAATTTAAAAAACTGAATCAGGAAGCTTGCATGCTACAAAATAAAACATCTGTTTGGGTTTTATAAAATGACCTGACTCCATTAAACAACAATAACTTAATGTATTTACAAGAACAAAATTGTACAATTACTTGCATATCTGAATTTGCTTTTCTTAGTAGGAATGCTCCCTCCAGCAGCTTATTTTCTTCCAGGGTTCTTCCTTGTCATATATTATATAGAACCGGCTTTTCCTTCTTCCCTTATTTATTTATTTATTTATTTATTTATTTATTTAATTATTTATTTATTTATTTATTTATTTATTTATTTAATTATTTATTTATTTATTTATTTATTTATTTATTTATTTATTTATTTATTTATTTATTTATTTAATAGATTTGTATGCCACCCAACTCCCAATGGGACTCTGGGCGGCTCACAGCATATTGAATACAAAATCTAAAAAACAGTTAAAAGATTTAAGAGCAAAATTAAAACAATTAAAACAATTAAAACATTTAAAAGCATTTAAAAAACCACAATTTAAAAACCCCATAATTCACTCATGGGGCCAAGAATAATCGGTGTTGTATTAAAATCATTGGCCCCAGGCCTGTCGACAAAGCCATGTTTTTAATGCTTTTCTGAAGGCTGGCAGGGTGGGAATAATGCGGATCTCGGGGGGTAGTGTATTCCAGAGAGCCGGTGCCGCCACAGAGAAGGCCCTCGTTCGTGGGCCCGCCAGCCAACATTGTTTGGCTGATGGGACCACCAGCAGACCAACTCTGTGGGCTCTAATCGGTCTTAGGGAGGTATGTTGGAGAAGGCGGTCTCGGAGGTAAACTGGTCCTAAGCCATGTAGGGCTTTAAAGGGCTTTACACCTTGAATTGCGCTCGGAGCCCTATGGGCAGCCAGTGCAGTTCGTGAAGGATGGGTGTCACATGGGTGTATCTAGGGACACCCATCACCACACGTGCCGCCGCGTTCACTAACTAGCATCAGAGTTCATTACATTGCTTTTCCATTCAATCATGAACTTTATGTAACCCAGTAAATAACATGCATGTTTTCAGTGTCCTAACTCTGAGGTGATGAATAGGCTGGCAATCACATCTAATAAATTTGAAGATCATTCTGCCAGGATAAGCAGTGGTATTTTTATCTGCATCAATTAGTTTCATGCAAACTTTCAAACCGGGCTGCATCTGGAAGTTGTAGGCTTTATGCCTAAAGATGAGGTGCTCAAATCTGATGGTGTGGTTAGATTGCTATTATTATCCCTTAGTAGTACATTAACTCAGTATTTCCATCTGTTGCCAAATTTACCTTGCTTAACCTTGTTTCTGTGCTAACTGTAAATGTCTTCTGCTTTTCTTAATGTAGCCTCGCTTCAACTTGAGAAAATAACATTGAAATTCCTACACAGTTTCTGGTTAAGACTGTGCTTTTGATAAAGAATACTCTTTGTGAGGTCTTCAAAGTGGAATTTGTAGGCTGCTTTTGCATCTGATGCATAGACCTTCTTGACCTTGATTCAGTTAGGGTGCATGTATTTCCAGGGGTGTATGGGGTACTCAGGGAGGGGTAGCACCTCTGGTGCAGGGGCATGTCGTGTCCTTTTATGGCAGCTCATTTTAGGGCAGCTTTTAGGGTAGCTCGTTCATCTTTGGTCCCCACCTGTCACTCAGCTCTCACCTGTGGCTCCTAGCAGCTGTAGCATGCGCAGCGGCCACACCCTGGGCAACAGCTTCGACAGGCTGGCCAAACCAGGTTGAGAATAGCCGTTGGGTCATCAACCTTTGGTGAGATAGGGACTTGTCTATCCTGAGCATGTGAAGACAGATTCCGGTGGACTGAGTGGATGAAACCTACTAGAATAGGACAACGGTCATGAAGGCAGTCTCTGCAAGTGATGTGGTACGCTAAGAGCACGGCAAGACATGAAAGATGCCCTGTTCAACCACTGCGCCCAGCCCATCTGTCTCGACTCTTGTCCTTCTATTTGGAGCAAGATGGAATCTGGGAAGAGAGAGTGAGGCTGACTATGCGCACCTCTCCCTCACTTTAATCCAATTCACTAACAAGTCTTGACATCCCCCCCAATTGATAGATGTCAAGGTCCTCTTCGAATACGATGGACGAACATCATCATCATCATCATGTATTTCCAAGATTGGAAATAGGATTCAAAAGTTATAACTTAACAAAGCTTCTAATGCTAGAATTTACTTCATAGTTTGAACTATTGTTTCTGTTCCATTACTGGCTTGTGAATGGCTGGGACTGATTGTAATGTGTCTAAAATTGTACATCTTTATAAATAGCCCAAGCTCTTTTTCAATGAATGGTGGGTCATTAGGATATCCCCAATTTCCATTATGTATTTTAAACAATTAGTAACAGCAGATCTTGTAACATCATTCATGTTTGCCACATCAAGGTCACTGGAAAAATACTTTAAGGCAGGGGTCTCAAACTCATGGCCCATGGGCTGGATGCTTCATGTGCTGGCCACGCCCACCCCGGTTTAGCAAAGAGGAGAAAAGTCCTGATATGTCATGTGACAATGACATGATGATGTGAGTTTGACACCCCTGTTTTTAGGCAACAAAATACTTATGACCTCCCAGCTAATTCTCTTCCAAGATCCATCTGGCATTAGTGTAATTATCTGTGTTATTTTCACTTTAAAAAATCCATCACCTGACACTCTTGTTGATGGCCTTGACTCAACAATGGCCATGAGACACATGCTGTAATCTTGTCATTCTGCACTGAGTGTTACCTTTGGGCCAAATGTGTCCAAGAAGAACAGCACAGTCAGATGTTTTGAACACTTTAATTTGGATACCAGTCCTAGATGGCCTAAAAGCCCCCCTCTCAAATCTATTCTAGGGGACCAAAAGCCAGAGCTAGAATATGGACTCTAAATGCCAAATCACATTTTCTTTCCCACAAAATATTTCAAAATACACGTTTCACAAAAGGCAAAGTGTTGACGGAGAAACATACCCACATCCATAGGGAAAACAAACACACCAAACTTCCACATGTGGGCGTGGGGGAGAGCAACATTGAATCTTAGCTTGCCAGCTTTTCATTCATTTATTTTAAATGTCATACCGATAAATTTTTGAACAGTTCTGAGAAAGAATGTGGCCAGGTAGATGCCAAAGAAGGATTCTTAGGCATATTAGTGTTCATGGGCACCATATTTAAGATTCCCAAATTAAGACATCGTCTTAAATTAAATTGTGGGTCATTATCATTTGACTTATGTAAGGAGCTGTTTGGCAGATTCCATCTTTCATATATAGAAAATTCAATTTTATAGACTGTTTTCTTCCAGCCTTTTGTATGGTAGCTATTTAGATAGCCCTCTGCTCACAGGTATCTAGAGGGGAGGCAGATAGTCAAAATGTACAAGATGGAAGGGATAGAGTCAAAACCTACCCACACACCACACAGAGACAGATACACATTATGATGCTTACCTGAGGCTGTTTTAAACTCAGCACACTATCCCCAAGTTAACAATGGTTTTCTGGTGTGATTTTTTTTTAACCTCACAAGTCATATGGAACAATAAACTATCAATATAGCCTGAGTTTGCACTACACACCAGCCAACCACATTCAACAAGTAATGTGGACCAGCTTCAACAAAGGCTAAGTGATGCTGAGAAATCAATCACGCAAAAATTACAGTAATATGATTTAATAGCATTAGTCAAGATGGACCAGTTGCCTCGCTGGCAGCCAGCCTCAAATATTCAGGAATAAAGTTTCATATGAAATTGTCTTTCTGATTTATTTTATCCAACAGTGGATTCAACATTTCATTATGATATTCAGCTGTTGCATGTTGCTACCAGTTTCCTATCTTTCTATACTATTGTGTGCATTTGATTGTATAAAAGAACACATCTGTTTTCTCAGAGTTTAATGGAAAACAGAAAATCTAATCCATCCCCATGCCAGAAAGAAATGCTAATTGGTTGGGGAATTAAATTTGCATGGATTTAATTCCATTAAATTCCAGAGCTTTTGCAATTAAGAGAGAAAAGTTTCAGCCAATACAAAATGTCAGTGTTGCTGGCCAAAGCAACTTTTAGTCATGCAACTAAAAGAAAAAACAAATAAAACACCACCAACTCTTTCATCTCCTGGTAATTTTCTAGTTGCTAAAAGGGCCAGCACGAAAAGTAATAATGGGGATATTTTTTGCTCTCTATCCTCCTTATACTGCAATTTGAGCAGAGCATGATGTGATTCAGAAAATAAATCCTGAATGCTTCATTTAAAAGATGTAGTTATCTGAAATTATATCTTTCCTCCCTGCAATCCCAAAGGTGGGGGTGTGCAGGATTTATGGTGTGGAGGAGTTGTCCTTGTTTTTTGACTCTTTAAATGACTCTCTTAACAGATTTAAAAGTAAAGAATTCTAAGAAGTGGAGTTGCTTGGAGGTTGCGCTTCAACGCTGAGCATCTGAAGAGAGATGGAGCAGGATCTCAGTCGTCCCACAGTAGTGTGATGGATTACATTTAATTAAGTTATAGCAATAGCAATAGCACTTAGACTTCTCTACTGCTTTACAGTACTTTACAGCCCTCTCTAAGCAGGTTACAGAGTCAGCATATTGCCCCCAACAATCTGGGTCCTCATTTTACCCACCTTGGAAGGATGGAAGGCTGAGTCAACCTTGAGCCTGGTGAGGTTCGAACTGCTGAACAGCTGGCAGCTGGCAGTTAGCAGTAGTCTGCAGTACTGCATTCTAACCACTGTGCCACCACAGCTCTTATAATCTATCTTACCATATTAATGCATACCCTTAATTTCTTTTAGCATTTTTGGGGAAATGCTTGCATTAATGACACTCAATCCTATTCCTCCCTGCACCAGAACTCCCCTCCCCCTTCATGAAACCTTCCTCCCTTCCCTTCCCTTCCATCCATCCATCCATCCATCCTTCCCAACAGAAAAATGGTCCTTTCAAAACTGGACAGCATTTATCTGTCATCAGTTCTGGAGGAGCTGTCTTGCTTCCCTTCATAGAAACCATAGCACTGCCTCACCTATTCCCTTACTTAATTATTTCTATCATTCTTTCTTCAGTATAATGTTGAATGCCAACTGATCTAATCCCAGTATCAAAGCCGCCCTACGTTTAAGAAGTTCAAGAGGTTCGTGCCTGTGCTTCTGACAATCAAACAGCTTTGCCCAGTGGTTTGAGAGAAATATGTTCCCCAAGAGTAGCTGAACTCACATTTCTTCTTTCATCCCATACTCTTGGTTTGGAGCAAGTTGTCAACATGCCCCAGGAGCAATGACAGGTTAAGAATTTCTTTTCTAAGGAAAGATAATTTATACCATTGGGTCGTTTCCCCCCCCACACACACACACACTAAATAGCAGAGAATAGGAATTGGCTGCATTTGCAAGGCAACAGACAGAACAATAAAGCTCATTCCCTATTCATTCAAGAAGAACAAAAAGAACTAGAGTTATTTCTAAGAGATTGAAAGAAGACTGGCAGAAGAAATGAGAGAGGAACTAGAGACTGAAACCCATCTGAGAAAGGCAGGTTAAAACCTTAAAGTAATTATGAGCTCAGAAGAAAGTCAATGCAAAAAAAAAGGCACATACCGTAATTAGAATAATCAGCTATTTCATAAATACCTTAGTTCTGGCAGGTTTCCTTTGCTTTTAGCAGTAATGTGGCATTCAGACATGCCAGCCGGTAAAATGTTCCCCAAAGGCTCCTGAGGGGCACTAATTTATTAGACAAACACCTAAGATAGCTAACTTGTTATTCATAAAAAATATGGAACAGTTAGATTTATACCTTGCATGTGATATCTGACAGGGAATAGAGAGTTCCAGACTTGAAAGTTACAAAATGAAATCCTTCCAGAGTCTAAAGCATTTGTGTGGTTTCCCCATTCCTTAAAGCAAATAGGAGGTTGGGAGGCTTTATATCCATCTGGGGAGGTTTTGTACCATCCACAATTATGTGCTAATTATGACTTCCCTTTTCCTTGTATGCTGCCTCCTGCCATCTCATCCTGATTACGCCAAAGAGAGCAAAGAATGAAAGTTGAAGTCTTCATTTTGCATTTATCTTATTTACAAGATGGCCAAGAGACAGGTTTAAGGGTTTTGTCTGCCCTTATACAATTAAAACAGACTGCAACTTCCCTAGCTTACTACGCTTTAATTAAGTTCCTAAAGATCAAGAGGCTATTCGTATCCTTGGGGATTTTTAGAAGAGGAAATGCTGTAACCAAGGAGGACTTTTATTTATTTATTTATTTACATATGCATGCATATATTATTAGATTCCTATGCCACCCATCTCGACAACAATGGAGAAGAAACGTACTACATTTCCACAGAAACTAACTACCACCACCCAAGTGTAAAGAAATTCTAAACCAGCTCGAGGAAGAGCTAGAAAACGGAAGCTTTTATTTTGTTCGAAATCAATTTTTGAGGAATTTGGAAAAGGGATTTTTATACAGTATTGGGGTATTTCCAATTCGTTTCTTTTTTGTTGTTGTTTCAAGTTTTTTATTTTGTTTTACATATATAGATATACATACATATACTGTATATATATATACATATGTGTGTGTGTGTGTGTGTGTGTGTGTGTGTAACATTTTTTGCTGATAAATGAAAATAAAGGGAGATATAGATATATATATATATATATACAACACGACAGAAAAACATATATAACCCTTTCCTGGTGAAAGAGCTGATTGGGAACAGAGCCTATGGCCTAATGGTTAAGTTGCTGCCCTGCAAGGCAGCCAGCCCGGGTTCAAATCCCAGTAAGGGGTATGGCTATCTGATGAGAGCAAAATAAGCTCGAAATAGATCTATAATAGTCTCCCTTTATTTTCATTTATCAGCAAAAAATCACACAGTGTGGCACCTGGGTGTCATACATTCTAATACAAATACAATTAGTAGAATTAATCATAGTTATTACATTCAACCAACTTATATATTTCTAATAATAATACACATTTCTATTAAGTTATAGTCTGTCATTATTTAATTATTCCATGTTTTCTCTTGTTACTGCTTTTATTTTATTATGTAAAAGTGTATACACTAATATTTCCCCTTTCTCTTGTTTCTCTTATTCTAACTTTTAATCATGTCACCCTTTTATTAAAAGACGTTTTCTTTCTATCCTACCTAACTTCTAATAATGTCACTTACCTAAAAAAGAAAGGAACAGAGAGAAAAAGAAAAGCAAATCAAAACAACAAGAAAGAAAAATCATATATCCATCATTTCTTGTCCACTTCAGTAATTTTGTTGCTATGCTTTTTTTGACTTGCCTCCCATATTCCTCTCTTGAATCTTTATCTCGGTCTGCATCTACTTCTTGGCTATTCAATCTAAGTATTTCTCCCATCTCTACTCTCTTCCACTGCCTATTTTCCAACATTTCTGCCCAAGCCCCTATCTCCCTTTCAAAAGTATCTTCCTGTATCTCCAATTCTCTTTTCAACTCTCTTAAAATATTTTCTCCCTGGTTTAATTCATCAATCACTGTTATTTTCATTATTATCTCCTCCTTGTTTTCTTCTTTCTCTGGTTCTTCGGTTCAATCTTTTCCTCCATTTCTTCTGTTGGCTCTCCCTTTCCTGAGCATCTTGGTCTTTACTCATCATCCCTTCAGGGGTGAAATTCAAAAATTTTCCCTACCGGTTCTGTGGGCGTGGCTTGGTAGGCGTGGCAGGGGAAGGATACTGCAAAATCTCTATTCCCACCCCACTCAAGGGTGAAGGATATTGCAAGATCCCCATTCCCTCCCCACTCCTGGGGGAAGGATATTGCAAAATCTCCATTCCCACCCTACTCTGGGGCCAGCCAGAGGTGGTATTTGCCGGTTCTCCATAGTGGGCGGAGCGAGCCTCCAAGAATGGGATGATCCAATCCATCAGCCAATCAGGACTGAGTCTGACTCTATATAAAAGCTGTCACCCCGAAGGGCACCCCCTCTTTCGACTCAGTCCTAAGTCCAGGGCTAGTGTTTCCTAACCTAGCAGGTTCTCTCAACAACTCATCTTTCTTCGCAAACTCTTCAAATCAGTAAGTGCCTACCCCACACTGGTTGCCATCGTGAGTGGGGGGGCAGCTAGTGTCCTGTGACAGCTGTCTGTCTTCTGGACTGCTGCCCAGAGGATTACAACGCGGCCTGGCCTTCCTGTTCCTGTCTTCCATCACTATAAGTCACAGAAGCTGTTACGCTTGAGTGACCACCGGCCAGGGCGGCTCTGCCGCTTACCGCGGGGAGGGGATCCTTTGTTAACCAGCGTCTGAGGCCTAGCATCGGATTGCCACCCTATCCCCTCCTTACCGGCTTCAGCGTTCCAGCGCCTTTGAAATAAGCCGCAAATCCTCTCTTCGCACTCTCAGCTGCGTTTAGAGCCTCCGTGCGAACTCGCAACCTGTCTCCTCATCGGATTTGGCGGGAACGGCCATCTTCCTCAATAACTGTCAAACTGCGGCCCGCCCTACAGCTGAGGGTCGGGCGCATGCGCACTGCTCATAGCCCCGTTTTACTGCTTCGGTCGGCTATCGGAGGCGAGGAGGCTCTAACTTCCAGGCACATCGCTCCCTTCATCGTGAGCCTGCGCAGCGGAGATCACCAAGCCGGCGCCCGCTGTCCTTCTGCTCGCTGATCCGGTGTTTGACCAGGGACTCCTCGAGCCGGCCGACCTCCATCTGCCGCGGCAAGGCGGCCGCGCAGCCGCACTCGCTCCCAGGGCTTCCCTCGCGTCGGCCCCAGCTGCTCGTCGGCCTCTGACGCGGCAGGAAGACCGCGCAGCCGCACTCGAGCCCAGGGTTTCCCTCGCCGGGCCAACGTCAAGCGTCGGCTGCTGCTGCTGGTCGGAGTCTCCGAGGGTGCGCGCGCTATCCAGGAAGCGCCTGGGGATTCCCTCACCAAGAAGGCTTCTTACATCGCCCCAGCTGCTCGGCGGCTTCTCCGCTGGGCGCGCGCGCACGCTGTGGTCGCTCCTGCTCTAGCGAGCACCCTCTCCTCGCGTCGCTGACGCCGGCAGGCAACAGCTGTTTGTCGGCTCCTGTCCCACGCTACAGTTGCGCCCGCGGCTCCCTGCTACAGCCCACCTTGCCACTCCTAACTGGGCAGCTATGGCCGACAAGGGGGCCAGAAACAAAACCAAGCCCAGCAAAGACAAGCAGTCTAGTGCAGATGCTCGGGCTACATCGGATCCGCCCACCTCGCAAAGGGACCGCTCTCCTCCCCGCCAGGGAGGGGCGGACCCCAAGAGGGATCCCCAAAGGGAAGTAGGCCACAGAGACAAGCCCAGACTGCCATCTTCGGCCGCTGCAAGCACTTCCCGTCCCAAGGATGCCGGGGATTCACTGGCCTCCAGATCCCGACAATCATCTGGGGCGCTGTCATTAGATAACCCCAACCTTTGCTTGGGAGACATTGACATTTGGGAAGAGCCCCAGCCACCACGGGCCAACCCAACAGCCGCCCCCCCCAATCACTGCCTCCGCCATCTTCCAGAGCCCGGAGGTCCAGGCCCTCATCCAGATGGCCATCAGGGATGGAATTGCTGCAGGCATTAAGCAGACCTCTTCGGCGCTGTCCACCACAGCCGACGCTGCTCCCGCTTCCACCCAGCCGTGCCGCACCCAGCCAGCCCCCGAGTGGGACCAGCCTCTGACCGCCGACGTTCCCGTTCCGCAGTCTTCTCCTGACACGCTTCAGGACACCGAGGACCAGGGACAGGACCTCGACCTGTCAGCAGACGAGGACACCGCTCCCACGCCTCCGGTCACTACGGGCCTGTTTAACCCGGCACTGTTTAAATCTCTTCTCCACAAGGCGCGGGCAGCGGCCAAAATGCCCCCTGTGGAACCCAAACCGGCGGGCGAGGAACCGAGCGACCCTCTATTCGAGGAAACGATCTCGCAAGAGGAAGTCATTCCCGCGCCAAAGCTCTTTGTGGACTCGGTCACCAAGCAATGGCAGGCCCCGATCACTGGGGCGGCACCTTCATCCTTGGACAAACGTTACTTTAACGTGGCGCAGGGGCTGGCCCAGCACCTGCCATTTCCGCCAGTTGACCCGGCCATCACGGCGCTCTATTCGGCCAACCCTCTACCTGGCGACAGCGGGGAACTGTTACGCCCGGAGGACCGCCGTGCAGAACAGGCCATTATGCGGTCCCACCAAGCGGCCGCGTGGGCCGTCCGAGCTTCGGCCACGGCTTCGTTTTTCTGCCGAACATCAATCAGCTGGCTCAAGACGCTGCAAGAACAGTCTTCCGACGGGCGCACCCGCCAAGACATCAACAAGCTCCTTGCGGTGGCCCAGTTCACCTCGGATGCCACCCTGCAGAGCGCACGCTTTGCAGCCAGATCAATGGGGGCATCCGTGGTGGCACGTCGGATGCATTGGCTCCGGGGGTGGCAGTCGGACGCTCGCCACAAGTGGCGCCTCGCCACCTCTCCGGTCCAGGGTCAGTCCCTCTTCGGGGAGGCTTTAGACCCGTACCTCGTAGAGTCCAAAGATAAGCGGAAGGTCCTCCCTAACTGTACCCGCAGGGGCCAGAACAAACCTTCCACTCCTCCTCCCCCTCCCCCACCTCACCGTCCTTACCGTGCCCCTCGGTATAGGGGTAAATATCAGGCTGGTGGCCGTCAGAATCAGGGGCAGGACAGACCTAAGGCAGATCCTCCGGCCAAGCGCCCTTTTCGGGGTGCAGGCGGGCGCTCCTACTGCTGCTTCAAGTAGATCCCTCAGGCCTTCCCATTGGGGGTCGCCTGCGCTACTTCGCCGGGTGATGGGAAGATACCACCACGGATAGTTGGGTGCGGGAAACCATTCAATCGGGACTCACACTCGACCTCCTCTCCACCCCACCGGGATTTTTCATGAGGTGCCCCCAGTCCTCCGATCCCCAAAAGCGGTCTCTAATGCTAGCCGCCATCCAGCACCTGTTGGAGATTGAGGCCATCCAATGGGTTCCGGAGGACCAGCAGGGGCAAGGATTCTATTCCAACTTATTCCTTGTCGAAAAATCCTCGGGGGGGTGGAGAGCGGTCCTGGACCTCAAGCGGCTCAACAAATTCGTCGCATATAAGAGGTTCAAGATGCACATGCTGCAGTCCATCCTAGCGTGTGTGCGCAAAGGGGACTTCATGTCCTCAATCGATCTGACAGAAGCGTACCTTCATGTCCCAATTCGGCCTTCCCACCAAAAGTACCTTCGCTTCTGCTACCAGTCCGACCACTATCAATACTCAGCACTTCCATTTGGTCTTTCCTCCGCCCCGCGGGTCTTTACGAAGATCCTGGCTGCCCTTGCGGCGAGCATGAGGGCCATTCCCATACGCATGCACTGCTATCTGGACGACATTCTAATCCTCTCGTCCTCTTATTCGCAGGCGGAGGTTGACCTTCAGCTAACCATGGAGTGCTTAGAAGAGCATGGCTTCTCCTTAAACATCGAAAAGAGCCAGCTCAGGCCCACCAACAGAATCACCCACCTAGGGGCGATTGTGGACTCCCTGGAGTGCAGGGTGTTCCTTTCCCAGGAGAGGCAGGACAATCTCACCACTCTTGTCCAACAGGTGCTCTGCCTAAGGAGAGCGCCTTTGAAACAACTCTCGTCTCTCCTGGGGAAAATGATTTCGGCCATCCATATCACTCCCTGGGCGCAACTGCACTCCAGGGACTTGCAATGGCTCTTGCTACCCTTCCAAAGGGCGGGTAAGAGCAACTCATCGGCTAAAATCTTAATCCCATCCTCTGTCCGTCGCTCTCTCCAGTGGTGGCGGTCCCCGGCGATATCCGAAGGGTCCAGCTTCTTCGAACCGAGCCGGGTGACGGTGACAACCGACGCCAGCTTGCAGGGATGGGGGGCTCACGTCCTTTCCCAGGTGGCCCAGGGAACGTGGTCTCAGTCGGAGACCCTCCTCAATATCAATATCCTAGAACTGCGAGCAGCATTCCGGGCCCTGCAGGACTTCCAGCCCATCCTCCGCAACCGACATGTCCTGTTGCTGACGGACAATGTAACCACCAAGGCGCACGTCAACCGCCAGGGTGGGACAGTCTCAAAGGGCCTAATGTCGGAGGCCAAAGCCTTGGGACTCTGGGCGGAGCGCCACCTGCTCTCGCTCAGAGCGGAGCACATCTCGGGAGTAGACAACACAACGGCGGACTGGCTCAGTCGCCATGCGGTGGACTCGGCGGAGTGGAGCCTGCACCAGGACATTTTCCAGCAGCTGGTGCAGCGATTCGGACTTCCAGTTATCGACCTCTTCGCCACTCCCCGCAACGCCAAGCTCCCGAGGTTTGTGTCCCGCTACCGGTCCCCAGGGGCCAAGGACATCGACGCCCTTCGTTGTCCCTGGCCGAGGGGCCTCCTATATGCCTTCCCTCCTCTGGCGGTACTACCACAGGTCATACGCCGGATCATCGCCGAGGAAGCGGAGGTGATTCTCCTCACCCCGCACTGGCCCAGGAGAGTGTGGTTCGCGGACCTCCGGTCGCTATCGGCCAGCCCGCCATGGAGGATACCACCGACCGCGTCTTCGCTCTCCCAGGGGTCCTTGAACCATCCGGACCCGCAATGGTTCAAGTTGACCGCTTGGCACTTGACCGGCGCCGCCTGACTCATCGCGGGGTGCCCGACGCCATCGTGGACACTCTTATGTCATCCAGACGGGCATCGACGAACCGCATTTACACCTCCACATGGAAGTCATTTTGTGCGTGGTGTTCCGCCGCCTCGCTATGTCCGGTAGACCTTACCATCGTGGGGATTTTACGCTTTTTACAAGCGGGACTGGACAAGGGGTTGGCCCCCAACACTCTGCGTCGCCAACTGGCGGCACTCTCCACCGTGCTCTCCTGCGACACCGCAGACACACTGTCCGGCCATCCGATGATACGGCGGTTTCTACGAGCGGCCTCCAACATCTCGCCTCCTGTCGTCCACAGATTCCCGACTTGGGATCTCCCGAGGGTTCTTCTTGCACTGACGACGGAGCCCTACGAGCCGCTACGCACCGTCTCTCTAAGACACCTCACCCTCAAGGTTGCCTTTCTGGTGGCCATAACTTCGGCACGTCGGATTTCGGAACTGGCGGCCCTATCGGTCCGGGAGGACTTATGCATATTCCACCCCGATAGGGTTGTTCTCCGTCTGGATCCAACGTTCATTCCGAAGGTGAATACACTCTTCCATAGGACACAAGACCTGATCTTGCCCTCCTTTTATGCCCAACCTTCCACGGACTTGGAGCGCCAGTGGCATACCATTGACGTACGGAGGGCGGTTAAAATTTACAACGTCCGCACCGCCACCTTTCGGCGCTCGGAAGCGTTGTTTTTTGTTTCCATCCGAAATCCATGGGCAACAAGGCTTCGCCAGCGCTTATTGGCAGCTGGATCAGGTCGGTCATTGCAGACATTTACTGTGCGCAGGGCCTCCCACGTCCGGAAGGGTTAACCGCACACTCGACACGCAGCGCGGCCACCACGGCAGCGTGGTCGGCCAGAACTTCTCTGGAGGAAGTGTGCAGGGCGGCCACCTGGTCTTCTCCGGTGGCCTTTATAAGACATTACAAAGTGGACCAATTCGCCTCGGCTGAGGCTGATTTTGGGAGGCATGTTCTTCAGTCTGCCTTATCGGCTGAGGAACAGCAGGAATAACTGTCTGCCCTCCCTAGGGACCGAACTGCTTTGGCATGTCCCATTCTTGGAGGCTCGCTCCGCCCACTATGGAGAACGGGGCGTTGTTCCTTACCTGAACGCCCCTTCTCGTAGGGCGGAGCGAGCCTCCAAGTCCCTCCCTGTTGGTTTCTTGCATAGAGTTATAGTTTACATTCCTGCTGTTTAATAAAGTTTGGTTAGGTTATTACACTATGGGTCTGACTACGTCCTTCGTCTCAAGAGGGGGTGCCCTTCGGGGTGACAGCTTTTATATAGAGTCAGACTCAGTCCTGATTGGCTGATGGATTGGATCATCCCATTCTTGGAGGCTCGCTCCGCCCTACGAGAAGGGGCGTTCAGGTAAGGAACAACGCCCCGTTCTCCAAACTACTCAAAATTTCCGCTACCGGTTCTCCAGAATCTGTTAGAACCTGCTGGATTTCACCCCTGATGCCTTGTATCATATTTTCAATTTTTTCCATAGTCTCCTTAAATCCTTTCTCCATGATGTCCTTTGTGTTTTGAAAAAGCAACGCCATCTCCTTCGAAGTTCCACTCCTTTCTTCCTTATAAAGCATCTTATTTTGTTTTTCAAAAGTCCAAGAATCATTTATTCAGTCCTAAAGTTGCCCTTCAAGGAGTACACTAATCACAGTTCTTTATATCCCATAGGTAAACAATCAGTTCCGTTTAAATAGTCCCAGAACTTATCAAAAGCCTCTTTGATAACTTGGAAAAGGGAATTTGGAAAAGGGATTTTTATACAGTATTGGGGTATTTCCAATTAGTTTCTACCTCCCTCTTCTCTAGTTCAAAGTGGGGAAATCTCAGAGAGGTTCAGGGCTTCCAAATGGTCTAGGCCATGGGTCTGCAACCTTAAACAGTCAAAGAGCCATTTGGACCTGTATCCCACAGAAAAGAAAACACCTGGAGCCACAAAACCTGGGTGGGCGTGGCCAACTTGATGTCACTCACTCCCACCCAGTCACATGACCCCCTAGCCACGCCTACCCAGCAGGTCATTAGGGCAGACAACTGATTGTTAAAAAAACACCGGTAGCCACAAAACCCTTTGACCCCCCCTCCCTTTCTCCCCTCTCTCTCTGTATCTCTCTGTCTCTCTCTCCCCCCTCTCTGTATCTCTCTCTCTCTCTCTCTCTGTATCTCTCTCCCCCTCTCTCCCTCTCTATCTCCCCCCTCTTTGTATCTCTCTGTGTGTCTATGTCTCTCCCCCCTCTCTGTCTCTCTCTGTGTCTCTCTCTCTCCCCCCTCTCTCCCCCCCTTCTGATTCTGATATGAAGTGTCGAGCAGGCCAAGAGGCACTCTCGCAGTGCCTTGCGCAGCATAGTGAACTTTAGCGTGCTTCACATTGGGGGAGATGGTGTCCCCTCCTCCTCCTGTAGCTTATTATGACATGGAGCCACAATGGGACCCTGTCCCACTCGCCTCTAGCAACAGGATGCGGCTTACAGCTCCAAGCCCAAAGCAGCGGGAGGCGAGGGCTGCCTTGAGCCAAATGTGGCCTGAAGGCAAATATAGGGCCGCTTCATGCCTGCACTAAGGCTCTGGCCAACACCTTGCCATGTCCCCTCCCCCCCAGCAGCTGTTTGGCCGAGCACGGCAGGCGCAAGCTCCAGCCCAAAGCGGCAGGAGGCAAAAGCTGCCTTGAGCACAAATGTTACATGAATGCATTTACAGGGCCACTTCGCTCCTGCACTAAGGCTCCAATGACCCTCCTCCTACTCCCACTTCTTCTCCTCTCATGACCCCCTTGCCGGCTGTGGTGAGGCTGGGAGGGTGCGTACGAGCAGGAAGACACTCCTCAAGTGAGTGGCCGGGCTCAGCAAAAGTGCAGAAAAGGTGCACACAGGATGGGTGGGCACTCGCTTGAGGAGGGTCTCCCTGTTTGTGTGCACCCTCCCAGCCCCACCACAGCTGGCCAGGGGATCGCAAGAGGAGAAGGAGGGGGAGGGGGAGGGTCGCTCTCACAGGGTTTCCGAGAGAGAAGAGACACAGAGACAGAGAGAGATACAGAGATACACACACACGGCTTTAATTGAAAAGCATCCTCTGGGTGGCGAAAGTTCCCCGTGCATGTTTTAAAACCGCAGCTGGGTGCTGCGGGCCTGTCCCCCTTTCTGTCATCCCATCATCCCAGATCCCATTCCCACCCTGCCAGCCCTCACGATAGCGAGGCCGGTGTTAGTCGCAGCTGGGTCGGGGCAGTGTCTTGGGGCGGAGAGCAGGTTGCGCATCTCCCCAAGCAACCAAGGCATGCCCAGCACCAACAAGGGCTGGAAGAAGTTCCAGCAAGAATGAGGCGCTGGAGAATCAGCCCCAGTCACTTCTCCATCCCCCGCCGTTGCCCTTACCTTCTCAGGCTAGGTAAGGAGTGACTGGGAGGGGAGGGTGAGGGGCAGGGCCAGTCAGTGATGGGATCACCCGACAGGGAGCCACAGTAGAGGGCCCAAAGAGCCGCATGTGGCTCCAGAGCTGCAGGTTGCAGACCCTTGGTCTAGGCAGTATGGTCAAGGATCAGGGATGGTAAGAGTTATAGCCCCCTCCCAGGTTAACTATGCACAGGAATGGTTTAACAGGGATTAAACCATTCCTTCTAGTCCAAGAATGAAATTCAAGAAGAACTTCAAAATCTACCAACTGGAGCTAAAAGGAAAACAGTAGCTCAGAATGTTTAGGAACTAGAATTAAAAATGCCTTCCTTGTGCTCACCTCAGAAATATATTTATAGTATAAAAAGGGGGTGATTTTGCTAATTCTGTTTGTTCCTGAGTTTTCAACATACCAACCACAAGTTCTATTTGCAATTGAGTGGAAAAACTGCATACATATTTGCACAGAAAAATACATATTTGTACAGGGAGTCCTGTTCTGTTGCTAAGTGAAAAAATTTGTTAGTCAGTTTTGCCTCATTTTACGACTTTTCTTGCCAATTTGTAAAGTGAATCACTGCAGTTATTGTGAGTAGCACGGTTGTTAAGTGAATCTGGCTTCTCCACTGACTTTGCTTGTCAGAAGTTTGCAAAAGGTGATCACATGACCCCAGGACACTGCAACGTTCAAATATATGAACCAGTTGTCAAGCATCTGAGTGTAAATCACAGGACCATGGTCATAAGCGTGAAAAATGGTCATAAGTCACTTTTTTCAGTGCCGTCGTAACTTTGAAAGGTCACTAAATGAACTGTTATAAGTCGAGGACTACTTGTATACGGTTCAATACCATGTCTTTACATATATTTTCTGTAAGGCATCTACTTTTTTAAAAAAAATCTTCCACAAAAAGTGCAAATTTCTGCAAATTTCTGCAAATTTCTGCAGATATAGACTCTCCTCAAATACATGAGCTGATGTTATGAAATTCGGTCTCGTATCTGTAATCAAAGCACAAGTTGTTCTTAACAGATATTAAAGTACGCTAAAATGCATAGTTTGAAAAATGTGTAGAAATGCCCACTCGCATATTTCTAAAAAAAGAAATCTTGACATAGACTAATACATGCCTTGATTGAGTACATGCAGATGTGAGGGAAAAGGAACGGAAAGGAAAGTGATCCACCCCCCAATTTCTTTCTCCGAGTCTAAATGTCAAGGTCACGTATTCTCTGGGTTCCATCTCTTTAAAATGGAGATAACTCAGGAAGATGTGGTACAGCCTTCAATATGGTTGCTTTTTCTAAAACTGTACTTGTGTAAGGAGATGTATTTATGGGGTCTGAATATTAACAACAACAACAAAACCAACATCAACTGCAATGAAACATTACAAAATTATTAGTAGCTTGTCAAAACAGGAGTGACCGAAGACAATAGTATCGGGGTTAGGAATGTCTTTTAATATTTTATTTCTGTATTTCTAATAATATACATTAGTTCTATAACAGCTCAATATTAAATAAAAATAAGCATTTTTTTCTAAATCAAGCATTTAATCTGCAAACTACTAAAACTGGCAATTTGGTACAACGAAATCTAGTAATGTCTATAAATCGTAAGGACTCCTAGCCATGCTTCGTAATTTTAAGGGGTGGGGGGGAAGCATTGTATGAAGTAGTACAGAATATTTTTTTTTATGGGTCGATTCCACACTGGTCTAATCAGTTAATTATTACTGCTTTCTGTCAAAACATCAAGTTCCCTTGTGAATGTTTTTAGTGGTTTTTATGTGGAAACGGCAGGTTTTGCTGAGTGGTAAATGCTGTAATCAGCTTCTCTGGTAACATGCAATTTCCATGGAAAGATATGTTTCTCAAAAGGCCAACTTCTGCCCTGCATCACCATAAGCGCAACATCCTCATCAGAAAGCAAACGGATCAGATCCCCCTCAGCGTCACGGTAATTCAGAGCGATATCATTCCGCTCAAATTCACGCCTGAGGGGGAAAAAACAAGATATTTCATTATAGGATCAGAATCACACCAAGAAGAATGTGCCAAAACACATTTCCACTTTCTGGTCTGGAAATTTGTCTTATCCCATGCTGGCATATAACACAGTCTCTCACCTGTTTTTTTTGTTGTCAGTGCTAAAGATAGACTCTGTTAGTTATTAGAAACAGATGAACAATTATCAGCTTAGCCACTGCAATATCATTCAAGAAACCTGATCTTGTTTGCGGATGCTTTCTTGGTTAATGTTAAAATGCCAAGCTAGACAGGCAAGAAAATGACATTATCAGATAACGCTCTTCAAATGTTTAGCTGCTGGGTTGATTCGGATCTGTCACAGAACTTCACAATCTCAAAAGGCAAATCAGGGAATGGCTTGCAGACAAATACACTATGAGGAAAGTGTGTGTGTGTGTGTGTGTGTGTGTGTGTGTGTGTGTGTGTGTGTGTGTGTGTGTGTAAAAGGTACCTTCAACCTTTGTTAGCTTTCCGTTGTAAAGGAGCAAGAAAACAATCCACTTGTTGGAAGCCAATTCCAACAATGCCAAAAGTATATGATTGCCCCAGCAAGAAAGCTGACAGACCAATGTAGAACAAGCTTTAAGAGAAGATGTGAGCTCACATCCAATTTCATCTATCACTCTTCTTGCACACTGGGAAATCCAAACAAGCTGGATCACTTGGAAATTGTTTTTTTTTAAAAAACAGAAAGACTGAATAAACAATGTGAAGAGAAAAGAAGGAACTTAGATTCTAGTGGGGGAGAAATAAATTATTTTCCAATACAGTAAAGGAATTAGAGGCCCTTTTTAGGGAAAGTGGTTAGAAGGTGGCATCCTACAGCTGCAGAAGATTTTAAGGGAAGTGGGTTATCTAGACCTCTTTCAGTCAGTACTGGATTTGGTCACACTGGTGGATGACCTTTGAAGGATTTGGAATAAGGTAGTGCATCCATCTTGGCCTTCCTTGGTCTCTGAGCATCCTTCAGCACCGTTAGTCATGACATCTTTCTGGCTTAGGATGTTGGAAATGGGAAACACTATTTTGCAATGGTTCTTCTCCTTCCTCCATGACTAATTCCAGTTGGTGTTAGTGGATGAAATAGTCTCGCTGGAGATCTCTACTTTGGAGGGTGTTTTAGTGCTCCACCTTATCTCCCTTTTTTTCAACATCTCGAAGCTGCCAGGAGAAGTTATCTATTGTCATGGAGTGATAGTATTATCAATATGCCAATGATACTCTAGTGTACATCTCTGCTCCAGCCATCCTGGCGAAACTGTCAGGAGGGTGGAGATTGTAGAGGCCTGGGTGAGGAAGAATAAGTTTTCAGGTCAGCCATATCAAGTCTGAGTGACTCTGAATGTTGGACTTTTTGGGTCCCAGAATTAGTGTTTCATCCTTGATTCTTAGCAGGGTAGTATGGCCCTGCTCAGCCTAAATGCACAACTTGGGAGTTCTCCTGGACTCACAGACCCTGCCTGAATAGCTTGCGGTACCTGTGTCCAGAGGGACTTTTGCACAACTTTAGCCTCTGTGCCCCTTCCTGGATCTATGCCTTACTCAGCTCCCAATTGGATTATTGCAATGAACTCTATGTGAAGTTGCTCTTGAAGACCATCTGGAAGCTACAATTGGCCCAGAATGCAATGGTACCAGAGGTTGTTAGATGCTTCACATAGTGCTTCATACCACCGTGCCACAAGCTACATGGTTTGCTTCTGGGTGCAATTCAAAGTGCTGGTTATTATCCTTAAAGTCCAATATGGCATAGGATCAGCTTACAGTACTTGTAAGACTGCCTTCTCCCATCTGCTTATTCTACATGTTCATATAGAGAAGTTCAGGACCCTTCTCTGAAGCCATGGCATCTTAGTTAGTGAACTAAGGAGGTTACCCAGGAGGTGAACCTTCTCAATTGCAGCCCCTATCTATCCACCTTTTAGAAAGACCTGGCTCTTTCTCCAGGTTAGAAAGTTGTGTTGCGTTACAGTCCAGATTGGAATGATGGTGCCACCTCTCTTTGGATCACCATTCTATTCTTTTATTGTTGTTTATCAGTTTACATATTGTGGCTTTGTATCGCTTTTGTTAGGTTCTGTTGACTTTTCTGGAGGCTGCACAAAGTCACATTGGTTCAGTTATGTGACCATATAAATGTTCTAAATAAAGAATGAGGGAGGGACCCTTTTGTTTTTTAAAAAAGCCAGGGCAAATATTTGTTTCATAAAGTCCTAATTCTTGAAAGTGTTTGTCTACCAGGGAAGAGGAGAAGAGTGAAAGTTGAGAGGAAATGCAAGAAATAACTGGTCTGGTCACTTCTGTCTCTCCCCCAATTCTTTTAGCAAACTATTAAAAGACCCTGCCAAGAAATTGACTAGACAGGGGAGTAAATCTAATCATACTCTGGAAATTGGAAACAAATCTGAGTGAGGGATATCACTGGCTGAGATCTTACTGCAGATTCTCTTACGCCCCCTTCCTGCACTCATCTGTTGTTTCACCCTCTCCAACCGCCCTAAGTAGGAGGAGAAAATGTTGACTACTCCAGGTTCCCCAAACGTTCTGATCCAGAACTGAGGAAAGACTCTGTGGTTTCATCCCCAAACCCCCAAAATGTTAACCTTAGACTATCTATTGTTGACCTCATCCCATTCCTAAGAGGTCTGTAAAGGGTGTGCATAAGTACACCAGCATGCCCTGTCCTAATGTTCCCTTTTATTTTTATTCATTTCATGAATTCAAATTATGTATATATTTATAACAGTGGTGGGTTCTAACCCTTTACTAATGGTTCGCACGCGTGCTTGCACACGCATGCTCCACTTCTGTGCATGCGCAGAAGCATCCCGGGCGGGTGGGTGGAGCCTCCCGCTGCCGGCGCTACCAATTCTTAGAACCGGGCCGAACCAGGAGCAACCCACCACTGACTTATATGTATTATCTAATACGAGATTGACAAAATAAAATTAAAAAAAAAAGAGGGAGAGGCAGAGATGTCTTCTCCAGTATGGGACAGTTTAAAAAACAAATTTTAGCACTGTTCCCGTATAGTATCATTCCAAAGTAGCACTATTCCAGACTAGTATTATTTTGGAATGGCACTACCAGGGGTGGGTTCTAATTTACCTCGCTGCCGGTTTGCTTCCTCCTGTGCCACGTGGCCGCACCTCGTGGGCAGTGGCAAAAAATCCCCAAAAAAATCCAAAACAAAAAAAAAGCCAAAAACAAGATGGTGACCGCATGCACAGTGCCAGAAACTCGGCTTCTGTGCATGTGCAGAAGAAAAAAAGCCAGAAAACAAATTCCAAAAAAAATCTTTAAAAAAATTAAGATGGCGGCACCCACGGACCTGTACCGACCGAACCAGTTCCATGACATCATTTAATTTAATTTAATTTAATTTAATTTAATTTAATTTAATTTAATTTAATTTAATTTAATTTAATTTAATTTAATTTAATAGATTTGTATGCCGCCTAACTCCCGAGGGACTCATCATGACGTCACCACTGGGTCGCTACCAGTTCGGGTGAACCGGTCCGAACCGGGAGGAACCCACCTCTGGGCACTACTCTGGAATAATACTAAACCCATATCCAAAAGGAGCCTCACTCTCAGCTAAACACAACAACACAATCTGCACAAAATCAAAGCTATGTTTGACAAAATGCATTTCTTTTCACAATTAGGAGAGCAGTTGGCAGGTATTTCCCATCAGCTGATGACATTTGGCGGGAGAACAAATGAACACATGTGTGGTTTACCAGTACGTTTATTATTTGTTCAACATTAAGACTAGGAGGATGGCAATAGACTTGAGGCAAAATAAAGATTGGTAATTGCCAACATACTTTTCTGCTTTAACGTAGCTGTGAGGAATAAGCTCAGATCCAGGAACCAGAACTGAGAAATACATTAGAGCTAAAAGTCTGCTGCTCAATCAAAGAATTAACCCAAGCAGGAATTGTTTTAGCCCTTCCTTTATCCAACTGAACTAGGTGAAGAGAGGCCTGCCGCTTGTGCAAATGGAGTTGTGAGTGCTTGTGGGCACGCCAACTACTCACACGGAATCATCCCCTCTCCCCCCACCCCTGGGCTGCCAAGCCAAAAGTTTGGGAACCACTGGTCTATAAGGCAGGTATGCTCATGTAAAAAACTGAGTTCTTGGCTAATTTTGGAGTTGTTTTGGACAGCGAGATGGGCAGCATTTAAATTTAATATATATGAATGCAAATATTTGGAGATATCCAGACTGAAAGTTGATCGGCTTATATCTTTACCTGATTAACTCCATTAGGTCTTGGAACAACGGGATGCTGCTCAAGTCCTCTTCCACTGATATATCCCTAAAGGGGGCAGGGGGGAGGGAATAATTTTTTGCAGAAATTTCATACAGGAAATTTGGGAGTAAAAGCGATCATGTGCAAACTAACAATGAAACTACACGATAAAGAAGATACAGAATACTACAAAATTTGGGAAAACTGGTATAAATGGTTGGGAAACAAACAAAAAAAAGCAAACTTAACATGTTAAGGGTGATGAATAGAATAATAAGCTAAAATAGATTGATGAAAAATTTGGAAAATAATAATTTAGATACTGAAAAGATAACGATATGCAAGAGCCGTACTATATATATATAACTATTATTTATTCCTTTTTTTCTTTAAAGTATGTATTTTTTTTCTCTTTTTATATACATATATTTCTTTTAGGTTAGACTATATTGTTTACGTAATTATATATTGCTATATATGCTTGACCTGTATATATATATATGTATATACTTTCTTTTTTCTTTTTTTTTCTTTCTGTATGTCTTTTCTGTATGTCCTTTTCGTACTATATGTTTTTGTATATTTTAAAACAACTTAATAAAAACTATTTTTAAAAAACGATCATTAATAATTTCAAATGTTCAAATTATATCACAAACATTGCTTAAGAACTATCCTGCAAGACAGGATAGTATCATCAGTGTAGATACAGCAAAGGGGCAAAGTTAGGAGATCACCCTAAAGAAATAACTGATTTTAGTGGAGGGAAGATTTAAATTTGGTTCATGATACAGCCATTATAAATCAGAGACCTGTCATCTTGCAGTCTGTAAGATGTAATGCTGGCCCATAGTGCTACATAAATAAATGTAAAACAAAAATATTATTTTGCAATCTCCTGCTCTTAGTGGGAATAGGAGAACAATTCTCAGAGTGATGTTGAACCTCAAAGCCCTGACAAGGCCAAGAAAGTTGCTTTGTCACACTAACTACCTGATAGAGCTAACATTGTCATCATGGTAATAGCAGCGCAGCCAGTTGATTGGATCCTCTTCCTGAGGGAGATCTTTAATGATTGACACAAAGTCACACGGGAAAATTCCAGTAGCATCTCGAAGAGTTCCCTGGAATAAAACAGAGCAGTTTTTTTAAAAAAAGATGACTCCCTCCTATTGACTGTATGACACCAGAAGAGGAGAGTGTTATTGCCCATGGATATGGCCCAGGATAGCCTTCCCAATTAAACTCAAAAGACATTGATATGGGTCAGCAAGCCACTAAAAGAATGAACAGCAATAGAAGAACCCAAAGATAGCAAGTAAGTAAACATGCCTTACATATATGATGCCAATTGGCAAAAGTTCTAGCTCTAAGCATGTCAATGTAGCTATGTTAATCCTCCAGCCACATCTCAGAGAGCTTTTTCGGGGGGGAGGAGATGTTCCAGTGAAGAAATGGTGGCAGGATGTGCCTTCTTAATGCTTTCATTGTCCTCCACATAAACTTCTATACTCCTACTCCCCCACAGTGTAATCCCTGGAAGATAATCCATGATGCCTTGTGTTCCATTTACCATGCAATGATGATTAAAGCAGGGTGTCAAACTCGATTTCATTGAGGGCCACATCAGGGTTGTGTTTGACCTCGGGGGGCTGGGGTTGGTGTGGCCAGGGTGGGCATGGCCAGCATGATGTCACTTGTGTTGGGGGTGACTGTGGTGACTCAAGCGCTCTGCCAGCGAAAACGGGCTCCTGAGCTCCGTTTTCGGCTGTGATTGTCTCCTGCAACCCTCTGCCAGCAAAAACGGAGCTCAGGGGGGAATGTGTGGCCCTTGCAAGCTCAGTTTTAGGCTAGGACAGCCTCCTGCAATCCTCTGCCCATGAAAACTGAGCTCGGGAGGGCCGTGCGTGGCCCTCACGAGCTCTGTTTTTGTGGGCAGAGGCACCGCGGGCCGGTCCTTCACTATTTCCAGAGTGGCCCCATGGGCCAGATCTAAGCACCCCGCGGGCCGAATCCAGCCCCCGGGCCTTGAGTTTGACACCCCTGGATTAAAGAATCCCTGACTGAACCTGAGTTGTTGTAAATCCTTAATTTCTATCATACTTGAATTCCACAATGCCACACTAGAAGATACTGCAGTTCCGATCAATTCAGATCAGTAAGTTATGGCCACATGAGGACCCAACAATATTTACCTCAAACCAATCTTTATTGATCCTGCTGAGTAAATAGATCAAGTCTCCTTTCTTGAAGCTCAATTCCAGTTTATTGGAGGCAGTAAAATCAAACAGTGCCTATGGGAAAGATTCCAATTGTAGGAGATCAGATTACAAAATTACAAAAATTGGGTATAATCTATATTCCCAGAAAGTAAGTATTGCATCACAATAGTTTAAAGACCTTGAAGATATTTGTGCAAAAGTCTTGTATTAGAAAACCTATAACTGGATTATACCAGTTATATACCACTATGTGTAACAACTTTGCCCTCTTACAGGCTTCTGCCAATATTTCCCTACTGCAGAATTATACCATACCATGATAACACTGATTGATATATTTCATGGCTCTAAAAGAAAATGACCAGTAAATTACAGTTTTAGCAAAAGTAATTTTAAGAACTCTAACCTTCTATATAATACATTTCAGTTGTCATAAGAAAGGCAGAAATATGCACTCAACTGTTTCAGAAAGAAGAAAAAGAGAGAGACAAAGGAAAGAAGGAGGGAGGGAGGGAGGGAGGGAGGGAGGGAGGGAGGGAGGAAGGAAGGAAGGAAGGAAGGAAGGAAGGAAGGAAGGAAGGAAGGAAGGAAGGAAGGAAGGAAGGAAGGAAGGAAGGAAAAAAGAATCTGCCTGTATTTATCTATCACTGCTCTATCCACCTATTTGTGCATAACACCAATTTGGTATTTTTCAGATATGGTGGAACTGCAACTGTCGTTTGAGAACTTCGGGAACTGAAATTTCAATAGTATTTCAAAAGAGTAAATTGAGAAAAGCTGATCAGTCATTTTTATATTTTATCGTTCCTCCTTGAAATTCAGGGAAGTTGCGATTTTGAGATAAATTATCTATAAAAATCCATATCTTATGATGAAATATGTTCAGTAATGTGTTCACATGACTATTTATATGTGGATTTTGTTACAAATATTTTGGGAATGTTAATCCAATGCTATTTAATACAATAATATTAAATTTCTTCATTCCTTCCTCTCTCCCTCCTTCTCCATTCTTTTTAAGTTAAGTGGAAAGGAAGAAGTGTGTGTTCTTCCTTCTGGCCCACAAATTCCGCCTCTGTTATTGAAAGAGGATCCTTTGGCCGGGTATTGAAAGAGGATCCTCTGGCCGGGTGAATAGTGACACATTCAGAGAAATATCTATATAGCTGTTAGAAATTCTGTTTATATAGCCCTACCGAACAAACAAAGTCACCATGTACTTTACTGCTTAACTGTGACAGGAAACAAGAAACTTTTATACAGATAAAATGCATAGAGTGTATACCATAGATGCAAACATATAAACACTGCCATCTACTGGTTGGCTAGAGTTGTTGCACAAAATACATAAAAACCAAATATTCTAACAATAATGTTAGACAACATAGCAAGTGAGGCACTCACCTCCACTCGTGGAGCTGCCAATCTGTCAAACCCTGGTTCTTGAGGACTCACACTCTTTCTATCATAAAGAAGAGAGGAAGAGTATTTCACCAGCTCCACTGGGGATCAATACAGAATTAGCATTTCAACCAGCTGAATGTTTATTAACTAGACTAGGAAGTTAGTAAGAATTGTCTCCTATGTTTGTTGCATACTCACACACGGCGAGTGCGAGGGCGTAGCCTTTTCAATCCTTGAGGTATCTGTTCACTGTCAAACTCTGACTGACAGAAAAATAAGCGAATATCTTCATCTAGCAACACACAGGGTAGCATGCTAAGCAGCTTCTGTGTCAATGAATAAAAAAAATCAAATTGAAAAATGGACAGTTTCTGCCTT
This sequence comes from Diadophis punctatus similis, assembly GCA_023053685.1. Lineage (NCBI taxonomy): Eukaryota > Metazoa > Chordata > Lepidosauria > Squamata > Dipsadidae > Diadophis > Diadophis punctatus. The sequence goes on along the minus strand of JALIGW010000004.1, from coordinate 26,385,970 downwards.
GGCATTTTACAAGTAGAGGAAATCTTTCTGGGGAAGGGGTCAAAACACTCCCCTCCTGATCCATCTACACCCCATGCAAGAGGGAAGTGCCCGATATCCTTTGCCTCAAAATGTCAAGTAGAATCGTAAAACTCCATTTCAAGATTTCCTAAATGCTACTTTCCCTTTTCTCTCAATTTCAATGGTAAATTAATGTCAAGTGAGTCAGAGGTCCCAACCAATAGACATAATCCTGGAACTGGCTTGTCCTTTGGAGTTGGTACAGATTGCTAATGAAAAGATCATCTGTGGCCTAGAGGTTGAGCACTTGCCTCACAATCAGGAGGTTGTGAGTTCAATCCTAGGTAGAGGCAGATGTTGGATCTCCTGCTTGGGCAGGGGGCTGGACTAGATGACCTTCAAGGTCCCTTCTAACTCTGTTGATCTGTTAAAGAATCCCTATTCCTTAAACCCTGACACATGCTCATAATTGATGAGGGCTCCTTATTATCAACACTGTAAGAAGCTTGGAGCAACTGCTGGAACGGTTTAAAAAAAAATTGAAATGACAACCATAATTGTGCAATTGAAGCCCTGTCCCGTCAAATCAAACCCCCATTCCTTTTTAATTTTTTTTTTTTACAAATCCTCACCTCTTTTTTATTTATTTTTGTATAACTTCTCCCAGATAGCCAGCAGGATTGTTGGGGAGTTTGGAATGGTCTATAGTTATGTTGACATTGTAGGTGGGGTTAACAGCTTTGGTTATAATGTCCTGTCTCAGGTCACCAGACATCTTGGAGGGTGAGACTTAGCAGTGTCTCTAATCTCTTACGATTAAATTAAGTTTGGACTATGAAAGGCTGCATAGGATGCTAGATATGTGTAACCATTTCTGGACAATTGTGTAATCTTGCATAATGTCCCAGGCATCCAAAACTCCTCAACAAAACCAATACATTTCAACATTTCTTTCAAAATGACTATTTTCAATTTGTTGGGGATGCTAAATATCATTTGGAGTGCTAATGGATACTCTAAGAGCCTCAATCTTTATGATGCCAACTCCTGCACAAATATTGGGTGACTGTTTCTGATTTAATGTGGTGATCGGCAAGTATTCTAGCTAGTGGTTTCTGCTCTTAGCGGTTGCAGAATTCAGTCAACTGGTTTCTAACTGGATTAGTAACCTGTAAGAAATTGTGAAATGGCTCAGAGAAACAAATAACCACAAAGAGGAATGGAGGGCTCAAAAAATAAATGTTTCCTATACGTTTTTCTCTTCTCCTGCCACGCCATAACTTGCGAGTAGACTAAAGTCATCAAGATAACCCAGCAGCAAATGACTTAATGTTATATACAAGAGGAAATAATGCAAAAATCCATAAAGACTCAAATGTTGAGTTTAGTGGAATGATGCAAATGAAGGAAGGAAATATAAAATTGAGTCTATTAATTTGGAAACTTTCCCAATTTCTATAAAACAAATGACAGTATCTCACGTGCTATCCTAAAGCTTCTAATCCAAAAGCTTCTCTCATGTATTAGTGTTTCCGCTCAACATGGCTAATTAATACTGCAACAAAAGTTAATCACACAGCAAGCTCCACTACCCTGGTTTACAAGCTCAATATAACATATACCATTGTGTAAAAGAAGGCAGTAATCTCTGACCCAAAGTTTAAGGATTCGTGCCAAATGAAGCCCACAAACCTCTGAAGGCAACCGTTAACAATTAAAAGCTAATATAAAACAGAAACAGTTCAGTAATTTAGATACACTTTTGAGTTGACATGAGTGGGAAAATGAATGGAAAATCAAATCTTACTACCCAGATTCATTTCACATTCATATTCCAGACAAATAAAAGCACAAATGAGTTTGAATTGCATGTCTGAATAACATAGCTCACCATGGTGTGACAATTGTTTTTTCTATAACAATATTTTACACTAAGTAACTCCATGATCAAAGCAGCAAACCTTTCTTAAAACTAATGCTTACCTTCATGTATATGTTGAGTATTGGGATTCGGCTGTCTGCAATCTCCTTCTTTGCACCAACATAAACTTTTCCTGAAAAGCATCGATGTAAATAAAGAGAATTAAAGATGTCATAAAAGGGATGTGTAGAGGGAAAAAAAACATTAGAAAGTTTGATTGTACATGTAATCCTTACAACAGTTCATTTAGTGACCATTCAAAGATACAGCGGCACTGAAAAAAGTGTCTTATGACTGTTTTTCACACTTACAACCATTGCAGCATCAACATGGTCATGTGATCAAAATTCAGACGAATGGCAACTGGTTCATATTAATGAGGGTGTTGTGGCCCACCAATGGTCTGTGCAGCTGGCACCTGAGTCGGATAGTGAGGAGGCTGGCAAGGACTCGGTGCCAGAGGCAGGAGTGCAGCCAGGGCCTTCGGAACCTCCAGCACCTCTTGGCAGTGATAAGGAAGGAGGGGCTTCTCCTCTTCTTGATGCAACAGCACGTAGGGCTGCCAAGAGGCAGGAATGGTTACTCCGGAGGAGGTCTCCTTGGGAGTAAGACTTGGGGCTAATTGGCCACTCCCCTAGTCTATTTAAGAACAATAGAGGCAGCTGGAAAGCTGCAGGAAACAATAGTTCAGACTCGAGTATCTGTCGTGCATTGTCTTGTGAATTCCTGTTTCTCTGCTTCGGATTTCTTATCAAGAAAGACTCCTGGGCATTTTGCCAAGCCTTCGGACATTACGTGAGATAACCAGAACTAATTGTGTTGTTTTGAACTAAGACTGACTGAACTTATGCCAGCTGCTAATGAATACTAATTAGCAGCTGACTCTCTGAAAGAAAGGATTGCTTCTTTTGATTTGTGTGTTTCGCCACTACTAAGCCAGTTATTAGCAGTGGTTCATTAATTAAACTAAGTTCGTTCAAACGGTGTGTTGTTGATACGTTCGTAACTGGGGACAGAACAGAGGGTTGCTGTGTCCCAGGGTCATGGGATCCCCTCTTGCGACCTTCTGACAAGCAAAGTCAATGGGGGAGACAGATTCACTTAACAACCGTGTTACTAAATTAACAACTGCAGTGATTCATTTAACAAAGGTGGCAAGAAAGGTCGTAAAATGGGGCAAAACTCACTTAATAAATGTCTCACTTAGCAACATCAGTTTTGGGCTCAATTGTAGTTGTAAGTTCAACTAGGTAAGTAGGGGCTTTTTTTCCCTTTGGAAGGTGTTTGCCAATTGCAAATCACATTATAAGCTCTCATTGTTTCTGTACTAATGCAACACTTATGCTCTGTCTCATGCAACCTGCAGTTCACTGAGAACGCAAAATCTCTTCCTTCGGAGAATGCTGCGGTCAATAATTTTGTGAAAGGAACTAATGATTTCTACGGCGCTGGGATCACAAAATGCCTATTTTAAATTCACAATATTGACAACGGTTTTAATAGGATGGCAAAGAAAGAACCAACGTATTTTCAAATAGAACACATGGTGAAGGAAAACCAATTCTCTATAAACAAAAGAAGCTAAGATTCAAGAGGGGCAAAGGGTCTTTACCTTTGACAGAGATAACTGAAAGAATTGGGGGCTTTATTCGGCATAAGAATGCATGGGTCGGAACCCTGACAGCCTTCTTTGTATGTGTTTTATAAAACAAGGGAGGGACTGTTTTAAAGAACAGGAACTGATGATGGGAAATACAGTACAGGCTCTGTCATGCAGCAGAAAGAATTTTTCTTAGTAACAGGAGAGACAAAGACAGAAGTTGAAGAATAAATGGTGAAAAGAGATATTTTAAACTATGAGGTATACAGGAGAGGTGAAGAATTAGATTCTTCCTGGAGTTTTTTAGATAACATAATATTCATGTCCTGGAGAGGCAGGCAGGCAGGCAGGGAGGGAGACAAACAGAGTTGTTAAACCCACCCAACTCCAGGATAGTGTACACTGGGGCGGGTTGCTCACTTACCGATACCGGTGTGCTGCGCGTGCATCTCCACGTTTCTTGCGCTGCGCACACATCTCCACATTTCGTGCGTGTGCTCACTACGCGCACACGCCTCCTCATGCAATTTTGCTTCTGCACATGCGCGGAAGCAAAATCTTGCTGAAATCTCGTGAGGGGACGTGTGCGCGCATGTGAGATTTCAGTGCCATTTTGCTTCCATGCATGCGCAGAAACAAAATTGCGCTGAAATCTCACGCACGTGCGTGTCCCCTCGTGAGATTTCGGTGAGATTTTGCTTCCGTGCATATGCAGAAGCAAAAAAGCCCAAAAATTCTCAAAAAAAGATGGCGATGCACGCGATGGACAGGCGAAGACGGCACCGGAGTGGTCATGCGCAAATTGCACAATCGGCCGCTCCCTACCGGAGCTACGCACCGGACCGCACCGGTAGGAACCTACCACTGGTGTACACTAGGATCAATACATAGAATAAAAACATATTAAAAGCTACCTGAACACACTCCCTAACATGCAAAATCTCAACAGGCCCTCTGGATGCTTTTCCAGGGGGGAAGGGCTGCAACCCAAGAAGGCGTGCTTCCTTAATCCCATAAAATTACAACATTTAGTTGATGGGACCTGGAGTGCTCCCATATGCGAAAATGACTTAACAGGCTAAAACAGTTTAGAAACTGTGTTTCTACAAACATACGAGGTTTACATAATCCAGATTGAGATAATTTGGGGCTAGTATGTGGGGACTGGAGATGTGCTACTTACAGGAGGACCTCCTGTGGAAATGTACAAATTTAACTGCTTGCAAATAAAATTGTAGGTTGAGTCTGATTTTTTTCACATGGCTTTTCATTTAGAATTGAAGGCGGGGAATGACCACCAAAAATAATAAGACACATCTATTGGAAAAGCCACTTAATAACATATAACAAACATAAGCATTCCTGGATTAGCCTAAGTTTTATATATTCATTCATTTATTTATTCATTTAATGCTTTATCCCAGACGCCAACTCACTGTAGGTAGCTCACAAAGTATAAAAGAACATAAAAACAATGAATAAAAATGCAATAAATATTACTCCAAAAAGAATTGCAAAATACAATAGTTACACCATAATGATGATTTCAAAAGTGATATTCAAATTAGGGGAGCATCCCAGATGGCAAGGAGTATTTGGGAGTTTAGAAGAAACTGCAAAAGCAAAGGAATCCATCATTTGAATCACTGTATTATCATAATCTTAAAATCTTCTGCGTTGATAAATCTTTCACTATGCGACCATTAAATGAACAATCAATTATCAGATAATCAAGGAAGAAAATCTAGATGCAGGACCAGAAAGATTTTGTGGTTTACCTGGAAGGGTAGGAAGTATGCAGGTAAAGCTGCTATTTTTACTTTCTGCACCATATCTTTCTTCCAGTTTGGCATGCAAGCTATAGAACTGGCTGTAACGCCGAAATATCATGTATCTGTTCTTGCCTTTTGTTTTCACCTCAATTACAAATACCTAGAAAAGAAGAATTCAAAATTCCTGACATCTCCAGTTAAAAGAATTTTAGATAACACAAATAAATTTCTACCTAAAATGCTGAAGAATTGGTGTAGTCTTCATATAAACCTCGTAACTCCTTAATACAAGCAAAGGAATGCGGGAAAATAGAAATATGTAAATATCTTTTCTATATGTGTCTTCCACCATGCAAGATGGTTTTCATTCAATACTAATTATATACTATGACCATTAATGCTTGGTTTAGTTTAGAATAATGTTCAATTGAATGAATAAACCTTAGTTGCCCATACATCTCCTCTCCTATCTTTTCTTGATAGAATAAAAACAAGATTGATTGTAGCTGGAATCACATATCATACTAAGATTATTTGTTTTAACCATAATGGGCTGATTTCTAGTCTTTCAGATATTTTGGGCTAGAAATTATCATTGCAATCCAAATTTTTGAGGACTACAACTCTCAAATACCAATCCCTGGCTAGGAAGTCTTGTATACCTAACATATCTGCTGGATGTCTAGGTTGGAATTGAGTATTCTAAGCCATAGACTGTGGTTTACAAATCACAATAGTTGAGTTCCTCATAATATCTCACAAAAAAAGCAAATGTTATGTAGTGAATATCTATGTCTGATCCTAAAGACACTCATGTCGCCTTAACAGAATTTCTTGGAACTTGCTGGAACCTTGTTACAGGCAGATAAATATTCCAGAAATTTAATTTTCTATTAATTTCTTCCTTAGATTTAAACCCCACCTGCCATTCAAAGTGTCAGCTTTCATGAGGATTTCCCTTTATTTTTTATCCCCACAACAGCAATCCTAGGAGTTTATGCTGAGCTGAGAGTGACTGCTCCAAAGACATCAGTGAGTTTTCAAACTGAGGATGGACCCAGGTGTAGCCCAATACATTATACTACATGTTGACTTGCTTGCTTGTTTATTAAGATCGTATGCCACCCATCTCACTGTCAAGCAAATCTGGGCAGCTTTTAAACATCATAAAAAAACAAAGGTACAAAACATTAAAACAATAAATACTAAAGAAAGAAAGATTAAATAAATTAAAATATCAGAATACTAAGGAGTGGAGGTGAGATATTCTTCTTAGTCCACTAACCACCTCCAATATGGAACATCCACATCGGGGACCAGGCCAGTCAACAGTCAGGTTTTGTAGGCTCCTACAGAAGGCCAAGAGGATGGGACCGGATCTCACCTCAAAGGAGCATGATATTCCAGAGGGCAGGGTCCATGGCAGAAAAGGTTCTTCTCTTGGAGCCCCCCCCCCCACAACTGGAATTTCTTGACTAATGTAGTCTGCAGCATGCCCCTTCCACCACAATGAGTGGAGTGGGTCAATTCCATTGGGGTGAGATGGTTCCTCAAGTAGCCTAGATGCCGGGGTGGGTTCCTACTTACATTGCTGCCAGTTTGCTTCCTCCTGCGCCACGTGGGTGCACCGTGTGGGCATGCCTCATGGACACACGTGCACATGCGCAGTGGAAAATACCCCTATTTTTTTAAAAAAAACCAAAAACAAAATGGCGATGCATGCGCAGTGCCGGAAACTCGGCTTCTGCGCATGCGCAGAAGAAAAAAAAATTTAAATCCAAAAGAAATATGAACAATTTTTTTTAAAATTCAAAAAAAAAGATGGCGGCGCCCACGGACCGGCACCGACCAATCCGATTCGGTGATGTCATCGTGATGTCACCAGAGGGTCGCTACTGGTTCAGGCAAACCGGTCTGAACCGGGAGGAACTCACCTCTGCTAGACGCATACCATAAAAGGCTTTAAAGGTCATAACAAACACCTTGAATTGAACCCGGAAGTAGTCTGGCAAAACAGTAAAGCTCACACATTAGCGGTGTTACATGGGCCACCCTAAGGTGCATGCAGCTGCATTTTGCACCAGCTATAGCTTCTGAATATTCTTCAAGGGTAGCCCTATGTAAAGCACATTGCAGTAGTCCAAACATGAGATGACCAAGGCATGAATGACTGAACAAACGGACTCACAGTCCAGGAAAGGGCACAACTGGTACACAATATGAAGTTGTGCAAAGGCTCTCCTGGCAACAACTGCCACCTGTTCCTTGAACCGGAGTCATGAGTCTCAGAAAAATTGTGCACAGGATCTGTCTGGGGTAGTGCAACCCCAGACAGAACTAAAGGCATCGAAGTCATGGGTCCCAAATCCCCATACATCCATAGCCACTCAGTCTTACCAGGGTTCAGTCAAAGCTAAATGCCTCCACTTTAGATATTTTTAAAAGTGTTTATCTGCATACGTGGTCAGTCATTTGACCTATGGCTGGACAATCTGGACCTTCACTGTATCTCCTGCTTCCCAGTAAATAATTTGCAGACCAGGGTAGAGGAAGCAAAACAAGGGGATGTCAGGGGATGTTTTTCCTTTTATTCCCAAAGGGTTGACTTGGTAGTAAGGGTCAACTTTTGTTGAGTAGGATGTATGGATTCACCCAGAGCTTTTGCTCGCATTTTTAATACACTATGATTAATGTTAACTCTGGCTAAGGAAAATCTTCCCTAACTTAGCACCAGTGGTAAAATCCAATTTTTTTACTACCGGTTCTGTGGGCATGGCTTGGTGGGCGTGGTGTGGCTTGGTGGGTGTTACAGGGGAAGGATACTGCAAAATCTCCATTCCCACCCCACTCCAGGGGAAGGATACTGCAAAATCTCCATTCCCACCCCACTCCAGGGGAAGGATACTGCAAAATCCCCATACCCTCAGCACTCCTGGGGGAAGGATATTGCAAAATCTCCATTCCCACCCCACTCTGGGGCCAGCTAGAGGTGGTATTTGCTGGTTCTCCGAACTACTCAAAATTTCCGCTACCGGTTCTCCAGAAATGTCAGAACCTGCTGGATTTCAACCCCTGCTTAGCACCCTTCGGATGTGTTCTCTGGACATGTTGGCTGAAAGTTAATGAAGTGAAATCCAATGTATCTGGAACATAGCACTGAAGAAGGCTGATTTAAGTGAACAAACTTAACCATAGTTTAAATGGGCCATTTTTCCTGACTCATATTTAACAAACATTGATCACAGACTGTTCAGGTTAAAAGGCTGATAATGAAGGAAAACATTTCTAAACTTTCCCATCTCAATTGGGAGGAAGAAACGTATGAGCTTGTTTCAGCAATAGTGAATCTTGGTTTGATGTTACCTCCAATTGCAGATTTTAGAGAGTTTTCTACATCTCTAAAGTTTCTATGGAGATTCTCAGTCATCCAGGTCATGGTTATCCCAAAGGTGCTTTTTCAAAAGTTTTGAAGAAGTTCTGAAAAAGCCTCTTGAATGAGAAGTGAAACAAGTAAAAACAAAGAAAGTCCAGTTGCCTTTTGAAAAAGCATCTTTGGGATCTTCCAAAGTTTCTAATATTCATGATGTGATAAACATCAGTAATTGATGTTGGAACCAACGAAACAACTGAAACAAATCCAATGAAATTAGTCATTTCACCTTAAGAGCCCTTTTATGAAATAGTGGATTTTCTCTACTTTCACTCTCCCCATCCCTGGTATAGCATAGATCAACATACACAAGAAAAATATTTCCTTACATAATAACTGGAGAAACCTCTCTTCTCTTCAATATCTGCAATATTTGCAGAAACCGGTACATCATCTGGAAGCTGGTCAAAGTCACTAAAATATACATTAAAGCGATTATTGCAGCATATGTTGATGATCATACATTCCTAAATGCATATTTTTCATTAAAACTCAGGTGGTTCACCAATTTTGAAATACAGGTGCCCTTCTGGCCACTCTGGTTGGGAATTATGGGGAAAGGAGTGTTAAGGTGAGAATAAATCTCATAGAGGCGGTGTGGATCTTTTCTTGGAATTCAGACATTTAGAAATAAAGCCGAGATTAAAAGTCTAATAGAAAATATTTATTTCGGTACAAAAACAATACATCACGAATAGTTACATCTTGCTAATAAATCATGACCGCTCTCAGTCAGAATCAAAGGCAGAATAATAATAATGGAGAATCAGGAATGCACACATGTGCATAAGATCACATCACGTGTCCTGCTTGTATTGGAATGTACCATAATATTAGGATAGGGGTGCATCACCCTGCACAGACATACAACTGACAATTTCACTACGTGACAAGGAGCCTAACCCATCAGGAAACACTAGGTTGGGATGACTCCTTACATCTTCCTGCCAATATTTTTCTTGGGTGGGCTGGGTTGTCTGTGTGCATTTCTGCATGATAGGTTGTATCATTTAAGGAGGCCAGAAAGCAGCCAAAGGTAGCAACGATGAGTTATTAATGTATTATTGTTATCCTTTTAATAGCAAGGAGACAGGGCTGTGGGGATTTCCTGTTACAGGTGCCAAAGGTACTTTACAGGAGACTTTCTATTTGCAACTCTGTCACGGTGTGAATATTGTCAGTTGTATGTCTATGCAGGGTGATGCACCCCTATTCTAATATTATGGTATATTCCAATATAAGCAGAACACGTGATATGATCTTGTACGCATGTCCACATTCCTGATCCACCATTAATCACTTTTGACTTGGCCCTTGACCTTTGCGTTTTCTTAGCAAAGATGTAATTATTCAGGATTTATTGTTTTTGTACCGAAATAAATATTTCTATTAGACTTTTTAATCTCGGCTTTATTTCTAACTGTCTGAATTCCAAGCAAAGATCCAAATCTGCCTCTATGAGATTTATTCTCACCCCAACAAACTCTATCTCAGACAGGAAAATATCTTGGGCTAGGCTGGCATATGTGCATTTGAAGAAAAAAGAAGAAGAAGCAATATGGTACAATCAGAACAAAGAGAACACCAATACACAGACGTTTCTCTCTTAACGCAACTGAAGCTGCATCACATATTTTTAAAAATCTGAACAACTTTGAAAAGGTATTGAGCCTGAGGCAAAGGCACATTAAGAAGCCCTTTGGAGAAAGAATGTAAATTACTCACCTCTCATCTCGTAGCTGCTTTGGGTGAGACATTCCTCCAGGCCTTTGCCTTGCAAGACCCCAAAAGAGCCAATAAATGAAAGGTATTTCCTCGGCACTTCAAGCAGCTCAGCAGCAACCTGTGGGGTGGAGGTGGGCAAGAGAAGGGGGGGGTTGTTCCACCCAAACTCTCTATCCTGGTTAATGCACTGTAACTACACCGCAAGGCTTCAGCAATCTCTGCCTAGTAGCTTATTTCTAACTTTCCGGAAATATGCTTTTTCTTCGTTCTCTCCACCCTTGGCCATTTGAGGAAGTGCAAGTGAAAGCAACCTTTTGAAACAGAATATAAGGCATGACAGACGTGCCTGGGTCAAAAAATACCTTTCCCTTAAAAGAAAGCCCACGAGGACAAATTACAGCTGAAATGAGTTTTCCACCGAGTTTCAGTTTTATGTGCCACATTCCGAATCCTCACATCACCCTTCAAGTGTTTAGTTTTCTTTGTTTACTTATTTGTTTATTGATCTTTTGCTTTTCAGAACCGCAGTCTCCCAAGGCAGCTGACAAGCAATGTAAGCAGTACTGAATAAAAACGGACAATGCTGTCTTAAAGTAAACTATTGTGGTTATTTCTACAAAACAGATTGGGGGGTAAGAGGGTGGGGGGTAGGTAGCTCTGCAACTGAGCCAAGTTTTCACCTCATCTGTCTTCCTCCCCTTCTCTGCAAGTTATTCAATGGTATGATTTATAGAGCATCGTTGCAGATCATGGAGAACCTTGATTTTGTACCACTGCAGACTAGGAAATGCCCAGAGAAACTTGTGCATGGCTATTGTGTTTGAAAATGAGATCAGGGGATGCATTTCATAGGCGAGTCAGAGAGAAGAAACACTATCCAGTTTATGAGATCTATATAAATAATAATCCAGCGGTTTATTCATGCATTTACTAGAAACAGAATAGTGTGAAGGTGATCATATACAGTGATCAGAGAGGGTGAACTAGAAATGATGCAACCTTTCCCATCTTGAATCTACTGCTCTCACTGCTAAGCAAAAGCAATCTTTGACAGGGTGAGAATTAATCTCACAGAGGCGAGATAGATCTTTTCCCGGAATTCAGACATTAGAAATGAAACCGCAGTTTAAAAGTCTAAGTAAAATATTTATTTCGGTACAAAACAATAAATTCTGATTAATTACATGTCTAATATAAAATGTGCGACTTCTCTCATTGGAAGCCAGAAGAAGAAGGATAGAATGGAGATTGGAATGCACACATGCGTACAAGAGCATATCAATCACGTGCTCAGGAATGAACCATTATAATGAATAGGGATGCAGCTCCCTGCATATACATGTAACAGGCAATAAATCACACTGTGACAATCTTGCTCTAGAGCAGTGTTTCCCAACCTTGGCAACTTGAAGATGTCTGGACTTCAACTCTCAGAATTCCCCAGCCAGCAAAGCTGGCTGGGGAATTCTGGGAGTTGAAGTCCAGACATCTTCAAGTTGCCAAGGTTGGGAAACACTGCTCTAGAGCATGAATATTCAAGAAAAAAGAGAAGGAAGTGATGGGCAATATGACTTTGGTAATAGTGTAAGGATGTTACAGCACAGGATAAAATCTACTTCTACTAATTTAATGGCTGTTTTAAAAATCTACTTGCATTAGATGTATGCATGAGGAGAAACCATGAAGCTGGGAATTCATTTTTGTTGGAATTGTGAATGTAACGAAGCCACACACCATCCTTGTGGTGTGTTGCATTTCTTCTAAGCCATAGAGTTCAATATTGCCGCCCAGCATAATATTGCCGTGAGAACATCACTGTTCTGTTTTGTTCATCTTATCCCAAGCTGTGAGTGAAACACTCTGAAGTTGTCATTAGTTGTACCCTTTGAAGGGTGCCATAAAGCAGGGGTCTCCAACCTTGGCAACTTTAAGACTTGTGGACTTCAACTCCCAGAATTCTAAGAACTCTGGGAGATAAAGTCCACAAGTCTTAAAGTTGCAAGGTTGGAGACCCCTGCCATAAAGTATACTCTTTAATACAATACTGTCCCCACCACAGTTACAAGGTAGATTAAATCTAGAATATATTGTCAACTGCCCCATTGTCAGAAGCAATCAGAAGTGTATTTGGGGAGTACCTGGAGGTTCAGACCAGTGATGGGTTCTAAATCCCATTGCTATCGTTTTGCTCACACACACAACGTTTCTGCGCATGCACAAAAGAGTCTGGGGCAGGTGGGCAGAGCCTCCCTCCACAGCTGCTACCACTTTGTAGAACCTTACCGTACAGGTAGCAACCCACCGCTGGTGCAGACCAATCCCCTGCTTTATGCTTTCTAGCCAGCATTCTTTTGCTCTCTCTCTTGGCACTCTGTTACCTGAATTTCTTTCATTTGCTTATCTGAACTCTGGTTTTCCAACAAGAAGATGAGAGCAGCTCTCTAAAATTGTTTTGGGGAAAGAAGAGTAAGTATATTTGCATTGTATCATTTTAATATTTTTTTTCTGATATGTATCTTTAACTTCAAGTTAAACTTCATTTTCTTCATTGCGGCATAGAAAAAATAAAGAGGTTAGTAGTGTTTGTTGCTTATTTCCAATTGTCTTGTGTTTGTCGGTTTCCACAAATCCACCATCCCTGCTCCTGTCTCCCAGAGACCCAGGGCTACATAGTACTGCATAGAGACTGCAAGCAGTACTACATAGTACTGCAGTACTACATAGTACTGCAAGAGATGTGGTTACTCTACTACCGCTGTCAAATTCAGATTCCTGCAGTACAGTAGCAAGTTTATTTCATTATCATGGTAGGGTCTATCTTCCGCCTCTCTTTGACTATTTCTCCTCTGTTTTCACATCTTCCTTCATTTCTTATCAATGTTACTTGAGAGATGCCCAAATGGAATGTGGCAGGAGGACAAAAATCCAAAAAGTTAAGCACAAGTACTTGGGGGATACCCATTTTCTGTTGCAATATCTGGATTGGTAGATGTTTTACACCCAGCCGGTGACTTGCTCACAGGGGATGGCAGAGGAAAGAGATAAGAAACCAGTCATCTTGCCTACAATGTCCCTGCAATCAGGACAACTCCATTTAACAGCAACTTAGAACAGATGCAACAGACCTAGCATAGGGATTGGCAGTGGTGTCACACTGATTCAAGTATGAGTCAATTTTATTTTAATGCACTGGTGGTAGAAAATGTCCTAACTTGGTACAACTGCTCTGACAAGAGAGTTGCCTCTTGATGAGAGGAGGGGTTTGACTAAGAAATTTAACTCAATTTTAAAAATTCCCATATGTCAACACATCATGTAGTAGGCAAATACAAATGCAATCGCTTACAGTCTGGTTTTAAGAGGGCCGAAAGATCTATACTGCAGATCAGCAGATTTATAAAAAAAAGAGGGGGAAATAAAAAAAATAGTTGTTCTTATATTATAATTTTCTTTCCCTTTTTATCTTTTTCTCTCTTTTCTTTGTAATTAATTCTTGTTAAATTTGCTCTGTTTATCTATTTTTTCCTTTTATTAATAGGAAACACATGCACACATGCACACTAAGTAACAATACAAAGGAAACTTTAATAAGTAATCAGCTTAAGATCAAAATCTCTAATATATAAAATTAACTGGATGTTTAATGGTTATTTTTCAATGGATGGAAAAGCTAAATAATTTTACACTTGTAATATTGCCATCTTAAATATTAATTAACGTTGATGGAATAATCTTTTTTTCTCTTTTCTCTCCTCAATAAAGTTATTTAAATAATAGAATGCTAATAATTTTAAACAGATTATATGAACATCAATATATAGAAACAATACATATTTTATATAGAACCTAATGTTCTAAGATTTATAACAACATAAAAAGAAAATAGAGTTACCTCTTCACTTGTTACTCTCATTTACCAATAAATTAACTTTGCCAATAAATGCCCAGTGACAGCTCTCATTCTCCTTCCATTCCTATGAACATTGACAATATTCAGGGGTGAAATTCAAATTTTTCCCCTACCGGTTCTGTGGGCATGGCTTGGTGGGCATGGCAGGGGAAAGATACTGCAAAATCTCCATTTCCACCCCAATCCAGAGGAAGGATACTGCAAAATCCCCATTCCCACCCCACTCCAGGGGAAGGATACTGCAAAATCTCCATTCCTACCCCACTCCAGGGGAAGGATACTGCAAAATCCCCATTCCCTCCCCATTCCTGGGGGAAGGATATTGCAAAATCTCCATTCCCACCCCACTCTGGGGCCAGCCAGAGGTGGTATTTGCTGGTTCTCCAAACTACTCAAAATTTCCACTACCGGTTCTCCAGAACCTGTCAGAACCTGCTGAATTTCACCCCTGCAATATTCCCATTTTACGGATTATAAACTAAGGCTAAAAAGATAATCAGGCCAAACAACTCATCACTTTATGCTATTGCTACTCCCATCCCAAAGTGGGTAGGGTTCCATATTTCATTAGCCTTCCATCAATTTGAACAAGGACTAATAGCAATAGCAATAGCAATAGCACTTAGGCTTATATACCGCTTCATAGCTCTCTTTGAGCCGTTTACAGAGTCAGTATATTTCCCCCAACAATCTGGGTCCTCATTTTACCAACCTTGGAAGGATGGAAGGCTGAGTCAATCTTAAACCTGGTGAAAATCGAATTGCTGGCAGTCAGCAGAATTAGCCTGCAATACTGCATTCTAACCACTGCACCACGACGGCTCTTACCTTAATTGTTTAGTTGTTGTTAATTTACATAAGACCAACATAAACCGCCAAATTAGAATCAGGTGCAAGGAAGGCTTTCATTGTGATTTTGGAATAATGCATTGGGTAAATCATATAGTATATGCAAATTAATGTGTGCTATTTTAAATTTTTAATAATCTCTATCACTTTTATCTCAAAAAAAACCTAATGTACCTGCTCCCGTTGGGGATATGCCACTTATACAGTGCCATATTGCACACTCAAGAAGGAATCCACAAAGCTGTTAATTTAGGTAGGTCACCTAATAAGGTCACCCAATAAGATTATAACTGTCCCAGTTAATCAACTATGTAGGAAATTATTATATAATTAGGACTATCATATCCAGGCCACAGACATCTGGACAATCACTAGATGGCAGAAAAGAGATACAGAAAACCCAAAGTAACATGTATAGGTATGGTTTACACAATGCAACATCTTCAGAAGAGTGTTGCTAAAGAAAATTTTAATCAAGTTGCTCTTGGTAGCAAGATGATATGGGAAAAAAAGGTTTCAGGAAGATGTGAGATTTTCTGCAGGAGTTTCAGGGGAAAAACTAAAGTAGAAAGAAAATAAGATTTAGAAAAGATGCATTCACTCTCCCCATCTCTTAAAGGAAGATATAAAAGAAGTGTACTAATCAGAAAGGAAAATTATTGGCATGGAAATTCAGTCTTGGAGTTCAAAGCTAGCAAGCAACATAAACAGCAAGGAGACAGTAATTGAGTAGGGTTGCCCCTTTGCATTGCCAAATACCAGCTTTTTAGTTCAGTGTTTTAATTCTAAAAAGTCAGACTGGGAGGTGAATCTGGTAGGAAAAGGGTCAAAAGTCACCCTTACACTAAATGCTGCCTACCCCTGAAATAGGTGATTCACTAAACTAAGTGTGCAAATTCTGGAAGCACATATTGCTGAATGAAAAGGGAGGAGAGAGAACCAAAATATACACTTACATCAATTTTAAGGGGGCTTTCAAGGCCACAGCAACTAATTATCTATTTTCAAACACTTTGTGTCAAGAAGCTAATACATTCTGGGCTCCCACAGGACTGTATGGAAATCTAGGGAAAGAAAAGATGGGGGAGCCACAAAATGGCTGATCAGAAATAATTCTTCAAGATCCCTCCCTACCCCACTCTCTCTGCGTCAGGATTTCTTCAATCCAGTTCTGGTAACACTATGCTGTTTTATTCTGCCACTGTATATGATTTTTCCTCTGTATCCAACTCCAAAAATGGTGCTGATTTTATGTTCGGGTTCTAATGGGAAATCATTTGAGATACTTTCAGACAGCCTGCCAGAATTAACTTGCAAAAAGATACCCGAACTGTGAAATAATACATATTTTTGCACATATACAGCAGTGGTGGGATTCAAAAATTTTTTACTACCAGTTCTGTGGGCATGGCTTGGTGGGCGTGGCAAGGGAAGGATACTGTAAAATCTCCATTCCCTCCCCACTCCAGGGGGAGGTTACTGCAAAATCCCCATTTCCTCCCGATCAGCTGGGGCTCTGGAGGCAGAGAATAGATGGGGGCAGGGCCAGTCAGAGGTGGTATTTACCGGTTCTCCGAACTACTCAAAATTTCCACTACCGGTTCTCCAGAACTGGTCAGAACCTGCTGAATCCCACCTCTGAATACAGTATCTATCATCTTGCATCTCTTGACCAGCAAAATACATGGAACAGGGAGACATGAAAGAAATGGTTAGGGTTGCATCAGGATCTTTGGATGATTTCTATCCTTGCCCAACAAAATCTATCCAGAAAGGCTGCCCCTTTCCCTTCACTCTCTTTTCTTTGTGACCCAGATTGTCTCAACAGCAAATTGGTCAGACAGTTGGGGGGGTTACTAGAGAACAACACTTCAGTAACTCTTCAGCCTGCAGCTTATTTAACAGTCACTTGTCACTGCATCCTTTGGCCAGGATTTTCTGATGCTTTTCAGTACTTTGGCAGATTTGCTTCTATGACTCCCAAGACGATGAGACGGAAATGTGTTGTATTGTTTGTGTTAGATATGATTTTTCACATTCTGACATTTTAAAAAAAACCACCAAGTTTCCTTTTAGGACAAACATTCCAGAGATAAAGACGGAATCATGAAGGAAGGAAGCTTCTGAGCAGATTACAAATTATATAGGAGGGAGAGATGCAAAAAAGGACCAGAAGGGAACACAGGAGAGAACAGATGGACACTAACTTTTCTCCAGCAGCATAAAATATGGCTTCAGAACTTGACCCATATTTCATGCTTTTTATTAAAGTTTGTTGTAAAAATCAAAACCAGAAGCACACACAGATGACTGATCCAGCTGGATTCATAAACTTCTTTATAAACATAGTAACAGATGAATTTACGATACCATTAGCAGAGTTCTTCTTCCATGTAGCAACAGTTAAAAGTAAAACACAAGCAGCTCCTAGTTCAGAGTTCAGAGAGGACAAGGGACCTGGAGCCACGCCCAGCCTTAAGCTTAAGTTTTTCAGTTTCGATTCTCTGCACAGACTCAGATGTGGTTAGCTCCCATTGGCTGACTCAGTTGCTATGCTTATTCATTGGCTAACCTTGTTAACATGGCTCTCC
This sequence comes from Diadophis punctatus similis, assembly GCA_023053685.1. Lineage (NCBI taxonomy): Eukaryota > Metazoa > Chordata > Lepidosauria > Squamata > Dipsadidae > Diadophis > Diadophis punctatus. The sequence goes on along the minus strand of JALIGW010000004.1, from coordinate 26,368,172 downwards.
CAGTCATGAATATTCTAACACTTTTTAATTTATGGGAAGCAACAAGGTGAACCAGTCAACATAAATCATTCACCTTGGCTAAGAGAGAAGGATATAAGATGAGTGAAATAAGAATTCAGCCCATTATTCCGTACACATAGTTATATCTACAGAGGTATAATAAAGAATAGCTCTACTTAGTAGGCACAACATTTATGGTGTGTTTGGTCTCTTATACAGAAGGGGCCAGCTGCCTTATCAGTTAATAGGCACCAGAGGTGGGTTCCTGTCGGAGCTGTCCAATACAGAGCTCTGGTAAGACGCGTCCAATTGCGCAATTTACGCGCAACCGCTCCGAAGCCCTCTCTGCCAGTCCGTCGCACGCGTCGCCATGTTTTTATGTGAATTTTTGGGCGATTTTGCTTCTGCGCATGCACGGAAGCAAAATCTTGTCAAAATCTTGTGAGGGGACGCTCGCGCACGCATGTATCCCCTCACAAGATTTCGACAAGATTTTGCTTCCGCGCATGCGCAGATGCAAAATTGCGTGAGGGGGCAAGCGCGCATAGCGAGCGAGCGCCCCCCGAAACTTGGAGATGCGCGCACAGTGCACCGGCACCGGTAAGACAGCAACCCGCCACTGATAGGCACCATTGCTCAATTTATCTAATGTGAGAGAACCAAAAATTAATTTTGCCCTCCAGCAGAAATCTTGTGACAACTTATTAGGATTATCATGCAATATCATGCAGTGATAACTTTTCGGTTTTAAACGTGATTCAGTTTTGGGATGGTTGTTCAAGAATGTTTGGGCATTTGTGGATTTTGTTGAACTAAATCAGAAGGAGTCTGATAGGATCTTTTCAGCGTACAACACATGTTATTAAAAGTGATAAGCTCATGAAAGCTTATGCCTTTTAATGAAAAGGAAAGGTGCTACCAGGCTCCTGACTTTTTGCCACCATAGATTAACACAGCTCTCCTCTACAATATTGCTGTATTGTGGACTTAAAACTATCTCGACAGTCAACTCTTGTTCTTATGATGTAGGTGGACTGATTAGGACAAGCTGTGTTAGAGGCTGAAATGGCATGTCTACTAATTTGGAAATATGTCCTCTGAAATCTGTCAGATTAGCTTTATCAAGTAAATCTTAAATTCAGTCAAGCTATAAAGTTTAAAGTGTAAATGAAGAGGTTTGCATGCACCAAGCTCTGTGTAAAGCTGCATCTGTTAAACGGGAGTGTGTGAATCTGTTTTGTACTATTTCTGTCACACCTGAATGTTAATGAAGGAGAGAAAGTGGAAGATAAATTGATTTTGCATTCTTGCCATGACCATTCTGGTCCTGCAGAAAGGAACAGCATTAAAATGAGGTAACCTCTGAAATGAAGGCTCCTCTAAGAAACCCAGTCAGCAAAGAAAGTAGGAAGGAGAAATAGAGACGAAGAAAGACAGGTATATATAGTTGTGGTAAAAGATGGATTCTGAGTCAGAGAGAATGAGCTGGTATTTGTATTTGTTTATTTGTCAAGCATATATGATTATAAGCAAAGTACAAACAGTAAAACATGATTGAATATATATGTGATATTACAAGCATGAATAAGAGTAAAAGAGGTATGATTATATGGGTACATCGGACAGGAACGGTAGGCACGATTGTGCGCTTATGCACGCCCCTTACTTAGGTTACTTAGGTGCTTAGGTTTCTTGGCTAAGTTTGCCGGGGTCCTGATATCAGTTGCAATGAAGTCAGAGAATCATTCTGTGCCACTACATTCCCAGGTAACAGATAATAAGGTCACTGCAGCCCTGCTCATCTATTTTACACAGACACACACAGAGATGCACACGTGCACACACGCACACACACACACACACACACACACACACACACACACACACACACATTTTGTTTTTTCATGTCATCTTTTGGAGTGAGCAATCAGATTCAGGATTTCAAATCTACCATTGCCCCAGCCCAAAGAGTGAGAGCAAAAGGTAAAGCGATAACGAGGCCTGAGGGAGCTATGGCTTCCCATGCAGCTTTTTTGCTGAATAAGCCACAATGGCCATGTCACGGTGTGATTTATTGTCAGTTGTATGTATATGCAGGGAGCTGCATCCCTATCTATTATAATGGTACATTCCTGTGCATGTGATTGATATATTCTTGTACACATGTGTGCATTCCTGAATCTCCATTCCTTCCTTCTTGACTCTTGACTGGGAGAGTTGCATTTTATAGCAGAAATGTAAACAATGAGATTTTATTGTTTTTGTACCGAAATAAATATTTTAATTAGACTTTTAAACTCCAGCTTTATTTCTAATGTCTGAATCCCGGGAGAAAGATCAAACATCGCCTCTGTGAGATTACCGTATTTTTCAGAGTATAAGACGCACCTTTTTCCTCCCTAAAAGTGGCTGAAAATTTGGGTGTGTCTTATACTTCGAATGTAGCTTTTTTTTCCAGCCCTAACTAGGTGCTAACAGATCTTCCCAGCTCTTACCTTGCAGGCTTTTTCAATGTTACTCTCTCCAAAGAATGTTTTTCCAGCCCTAAGTCTTTGCAGATTTTTTTTTCATTGCTCTACTTGCTCCGAATAAGTTTTTTTCTAGCCCTAACCAGGTGCTAACTATCTTCCTAGCTCTTACCGGCTTGCAGGCTCTTTCATTGTTACTCTCTCAGAAGAAGGTTTTTTTAAGTCCTAACCAGGGGATAAAATAATGTGCTGAAGCTGACCAGACTAAGGATGCTAGCCAGATGAATACCTGGTAGGCAGATTGTTTTCCCCTATTTTCCTCCCCAAAAACTAAGGTGTGTCTTATACTCCGGTGCGTCTTATACTCCGAAAAATACAGTAATTCTCACTCCGACAGGCCAGGTTCAGATAACAAATTAAACCATGATATGGGTTACAGGCTACAATTACTAGACTTAGACTAGTGTAGCTTAGCACAATGTGTGACTTCCCTTGAGACTTTACTCTTTGGTCAACCTCTATCCCCTAGGACTGGGCCTGTGTGTATTAATATTTGATAAGGCATATGATCAGCCTTACTACAGACTGCCTCTTCTGGCCTGAGTGAAACCAAGGACACTAACCTGGCACAAAAATCTCATTTTATTTTTCATGCTTTTATCAGCCAGTGGATGATCGTTTATGAAGACATCCACTAAGCTTTACTTAACTGCTTGTTCAAAGTCTCCAGTAGAAATTGGCCCACAAAGAGGTATTACATTTTCCGCTTAGATTTTTTCATTATCTGGATACCCCAGAGCAATTACATTCTCCATCAAAGTAGCTGAAATGTCCCAGTGTTAATATACAGAATCCTTTTTTTTTCTAAGATCAACTAATTACAGACCCAGGGTTTCTGAACATCTCCAGTGTAATTCACCCAGCATGAGGGAAGGCTTCTGAAAATGAAGGTTATTCTGTAGTTTTGAAAAGCTTGCCTAAGGTGTACAGCCTAATTGAGATTTGTAGGAACAAAAGAAGGGTCAATTCTAAGCAGTGAGGACAACTGGTTCCTGTCTTGTTCCTCAAATGCTCCAAGACTAAGCTATTTCAGAGGCGCTGTATGAAAGCTACTCCCAAATCCTTGGCTGCTGCTTCAAATTCCAGACTAGAGGGGGGAAATCAAGGGTAGGCAAATGCTAGAATATTTAATAATTTTGCAGTGATACTGAACACCTTCTTATGCTTACCTACCACTACCACCATCATGCCCTGCCCTTGACAAATCAATTCTGGTGTCAAAAAGAAGACTAAGAGATAAAGCAGTAGTTTATAGCTTTCCATAACTGCTGTTCTCTAGTGATACTGGACAAAATTCTTGTAATTTCCTCCGCCACTGACCATTCTGGCTGGAAGTATTGGGGAAACAGAGTCCCCAATACTGCATTAACAGAGGGATAGAATCAAGATCAGGTGAAGTAATAATACCACTTTACAATGCCTTGGTAAGGCCCCACTTGGAATACTGTATTCAGTTTTGGTCGCCACGATGTAGAAAGTATGTTGAGACTCTGGAAAGAGTGCAGAGAAGAGCAACAAAGATGATTAGGGGACTGGAGGCTAAAACATATGAAGAACGGTTGCAGCAACTGGGTATGTCTAGTTTAATGAAAAGAAGGACTAGGGGAGATATGATAGCAGTGTTCCAATATCTCAGGGGTTGCCACAAAGAAGAGGGAGTCAAACTATTCTTCAAAGCACCTGAGGGTAGAACAAGAAGCAATGCGTGGAAACTAAACAAGGAGAGAAGCAACTTAGAACTAAAGAGAAATTTCCTGACAGTTAGAACAATTAATCAGTGGAACAGCTTGCCTCCAGAAGTTGTGAATGCTCCAACACTGGACGTTTTTAAGAAGATGTTGGATAACCATTTGTCTGAAGTAGTGTAGGGTTTCCTGCCTAAGCAGGGGGTTGGACTAGAAGACCTCCAAGGTCCCTTCCAACTCTGTTGTTGTTATTGTTATTGTTACATCATGCTTGTTTCATTCCAATGTTCTCTGTGTTTCGATGTGCAAACTCCTTGGCCTCATTTTCCCTGATACCACATTTCTCCCATTACCTTTCCTGTCATTCATCGGTGATGCTTTTTTCTCTCTCTCTACAAAACAGGAATGGACTTTTCATCCATTTTACAAGGTAGGATTTGAGTAAACACGGATTGTTTTATTGTTTTTCTCAATTGTCAGATTCTTTTTATGAGGCTATTAGTAGGACTACAAGATCTGGACTGTAAAAATCTAAATGAACAATAGATGGGAGTAAAGAATAGCTTTTAGCCTTTGTTTTGTTTTACTTTTTTGATTGATTATGTGCCATCAAATCATTATCGACTCTTAGTGATCACATGGATTAGATTTTTCTCCATGACAATCTGGTCCTAACCTGGTCCTTCAAATCTTCCAGCTGTGCACTCAACGCCACAGCAATTGAGTCCATCCAACTTGCTGGTGGTCATCTTTTTCTTCTTAGGTTCATTACATTCTTCTAAGTAAATTCATCCTACTAACCATTATTTGCAGGCTGCAACCAACAGTTAAACTAAATTAAATTTTGGAATCCCGTATTGTATGCATATCGGCTGCAGCTAACTTAATGGAAGGTGGAACTGAAAACAAATAAGTATAAACAGACTTACTAGGAGACTGCCTTTATATCAAATTCATTGTCTCATGTCTTTTAACTGGTTCTAACTTAGTGATCTCAGCATGACAGAAAGCCAGTCCAAGAATGCAGCCTGTCACTTAAGCCCAGCTGTCCAATACGTTCACATGAACAGTATGTCTGGGTGGATATGTGCCAGCCTTCAGTGCAAGTTCTGTTTTCTTTCTACCTGTGTCTAGATATATACTGTATTTTTCGGAGTATAAGACGCACCTAGATTTTAGAGGAGGAAAACAAGGAAAAAAGTATTCTGAACCAAATGGTGCAGTAATATATTATTTAATAAAATACCAGTGTAGCAGAATACTTTTTACAATCATGTATACTTTTTACAACCATGTACACTTTTTACAACCATGTATACTTTTTACAAACTTCAAACTTGACAGCTTTAAGACTAGTGGACTTCAACTCCCAGAATTCCTCCTCCAGTCATGCTAGATGGGGTAATTAGAAGGCAAAAACGCCCCATTTTTGCAAAAAATGGCTGGTTTTTCGCTCATTTTTTTTTGCAAAAACAGGGCATGCAAAGGATCTGGGAAGCCTGCAGAGCACTCCTAGGGGGTGGGGGAAGGCAAACCCCCCCCCCATTTTTGCAAAAAAAAGGCTCGATTTTTGCAAAAATGGGATGCGGCGGCGGGGCTTCGGGAGACTAAAAATTGCTATATTCGGTGTATAAGACGCACTGACATTTCCACCCTCTTTTGGGGGGCAAAAAGGTGCGTCTTATACTCCGAAAAATACGGTAATTTGCTAGTGAGTGAAGTTGCTAAAACCCTTTTTAAAAACACTTATGTTGGTTAAACTACAGTTGGGGTGGGGATGTCAAGCCAGGAATAGAGATAGGCAAGGCTAAGTTGCTCAACAGCCATACCACAGCTAAATATGATGTACTTTCCTCATAACCTAATGTCATTGAACTAGACTTTAACCAGACAATCTTTGTTGATGATGCCATACCACTAACCACCAAACAGCTGATTGCTGGGCCAGCTATATTGACTCTGGTCTCAACTGATTCACAAAATTCCAGAAAATGTAACAATTTGCTATCATGAGCCAGTACAAGCTTAGAAAATCAAGAAAGAATGGATAAAGCATGCCATCCACATAAGTAGCAAAGGCAATTATAATAAAGACGGCTAAGCAGGCAAAGAAATCTAATTTACAATTATGAGTTTAGATGAACTAATGTCTATTTTGCTGCTATTTCTCTGAGGCCTCCTAGTGTGGAGGTCACAGAATAACTTTTTCATCATCCCGTTTATTGTCTATAGTGGAAGTTTATTATAGTAAAGCTATTTTAAAACAGGAGATAACTCGAGGCCCTTCTAGAAGCTAAGTTATAAAGCAAGCCTCATAGTCACTCTTTTAACTGGTTTGTAAAAAAAGGCTTATTCCTGGTTTTTAATGATTTAATCAGTGAGCATTTAGTCTTTGCAGTGATTGAGAAGGCAGTTAGGGTGTTTTGTTTTGTTTTTTGCTTCCCCCATTTTTAAAAAAGTCTTCCTTAATGTAACTGACTGCCATATTTTAGAAATGAGAGCTGGCATCGGGGAGTGTAATTACAAAGAAAAATGGAGCAAGCAGTACTTCTACTTCAGGTCTTCATTTAAACAACATATTTTTTCAATTTGTTATGTAGCCAAAATTCATTACTGTTGTAAATGTTTAAAAAAACAGGTTATGACTGTGATAAACCTGTCCTCATAAAAGTTCTGAGGGGCAGCTAGTACACAAGGTGAGGAGGCAGCTCTTTAGTAGACTGCTAGATGTTGCTGGAAATAGGATTGAGAGCATTGGAGAGAGTCAAAGTTACTAGAGCAGTGTTCTCAACCTCAGCCATTTTAAGATGTGTGGACTTCAACTCCCAGAATTCCTCAACCAGCAGGCCTACTTGAAGTCCACACATCTTAAAATGGCTGAGGTTTAGAAACACCATATAGAGTAACACTCATGTTCTCATATTTCTACATCAATGCAGAGTAAGGGAAACAAACAAAAAAATGCAGAGTAAGGGAAACAAACTTAAATATCAACACAGGATGAAAAATATGATGTCCTAATAATCCCTCAAACTTGGTGGGATGACATACACAATTGGAAAATAGTTATGGAAGGCTACAAGTTATTCAAAAGCATAAATCAATAAATCACAGTCAATCATGCCTTTGTCACCTCATGACTAGATTATTGCAACACATTCTACATGGGGCTACCCCTGAAGAGTGTTCGGAGACTACAATTGGTCCAGAATGCAACTGCGCGAGCTATCGTGGGTACACCGTGGTACACCCACACTACACCAATCCTCCGCGAGCTACACTGGCTTCCTATTGGTCTCCGGACGCAATTCAAGGTGTTGGTTATTACCTTTAAAGCCCTACATGGCTTAGGATCAGGTTATCTTCGAGACCGCCTTCTGCCACACAGCTCCCAGCGACCAGTGAGATCCCACAGAGTTGGTCTCCTCCAGGTCCCATCAGCTAAACAGTGACGGCTGGCGGGCCCACAGGGGAGGGCCTTCTCTGTGGCTGCCCCGGCTCTCTGGAAATAGCTACCTGCGGAGATCAGGACTGCCCCCACCCTATTGGTCTTTCAAAAAGAAGTTAAGACCTGGCTCTTCCGGCAGGCTTGAGGCCGTTGATCTTGCGGCTGCAATCGGCGAGATCCGGCCATGAAAGGATATGTATGGATTTTTAAATCATTTTATTTGTTTTAATGTTTATCAATGTTTTAATTTTTGTAAGTGTTGTTAAGCCACACAGAGTCCTTTGGGAGTTGGGCGGCATATAAATGAAATTAAATAAATAAAATAAATAAATAAACTCTACAGAAAGGCAATGATTGTGGAACTTTACCATAAAAGAACAGAAGTTTATGGATCATAGCATGGAAATCCTATTGAGGGTGGCTAAGAATAAAAGGAGAGACAAACAGATGTGCTATTGTTATGGGAATTTATTTATCTGGACAGAAAATAGAAATGGATGAATTTTTGTCAGATGACAAACTTTCATAAAGTCACAATACGGTGACAGTGGGAAATTTCCATTACCATGACCCTGCTAAATATCTGCTAGGAATCAGAAGTCATAGAAAGAAGTCCTATTTTCCATCCTATTTCACCAGCTCTCGAGATCTCTTGGTGCTTTTAAATAAGATCAAACCATGTAAAAACATAGAATATTTTTTTTAAAAAATTAAAATATTTATATTTAAAACTTTATTCAAAGAGTTGTGCTTTCAATTTTAGTAGCGTAACCCTGCATCAGAGGCATTGTTGGTTGCAGAAATGAAGTTGAGAGTTTCATGACAGCTGTCTTAGTAACAGTGATAATTTAATTAGGACATGGAAGTATATTTGCTTGAAATGTCAAAAAGCAAAGTTCCCATTTGCTCCCATTTGGGACTTTAGTTAAGATAGACTTTACTCCATTTTAGTATGTGGTACACAAGGGAGGGGACCTTACGCATCCTAATTGCCACATTTTGGTTATTCCAACTTCTCATAATACTCATGTCTAACATAACTTGCCCAATAGTTGTTCCAAAGAAATGTGTTCCTCTCCCCTTCCTCTAGTCTGAAATCTTAAATTTCACTCAAGAGGAGTTAGCAAAGTGATAGCTTCTACAGAGCTAGCCTGATATGCACCTTTAATTGCATGAGCATTCTTATCCTGGTGTAAATAAAACCACAGTAGCAATTACACCAACTGCCTGATAGAACACAACTCTCAGTTTATAAAACTAATCCACCTCATTATCCCCAATCCACATTACAGCTTCTCCTCTCATCTTAACAGCCCTTTTTTCTTCCCCTCTGACATCAGTGAGAAGGTTACTACCAATAACAGTTTCTGTCCACACACATTTACACATTTCTAGTTTTGGTTTTGGTCTTTGTTCCCAATAAGTGAACAACACTTTTGTTTTCCCATAGCTTTAAAAAGAAAGGCAAGTCTTGGAATTGTTGCTTTTCACAACTGTTGCATCACAGCTAAGACTCAAAATAACTTGGGTCATAAACATTCCCTAACATGTTACTTTTTCTTTTTCTTTTCTTTTTTTCCTATCTTGGAGCTCATCCACATAATTTTTCCTCCTGCCTATTCCCCTACAGTCTACCTTTTACTGTGTCTCAAAACTAAGGCTAGAAAAATTGCTATCCAGAGATGACAGAGTAAATAACTGCTGATTGTGCTGTTGAACGTGACAGTGGTGCTGGCCAGCAAGTCATGTAGGCTTACCAGGCGTCAAAAAAAGTAGAGCGATGGTGATCTTTTAAGCAGAGGTATCCAATCTTGGGAACTTTAAGACTTGTGGACTTCAACTCCCAGAATTCCCCAGATGGTCATGCTGGCTGATGAATTCTGGGAGTTGGAAGTCCACAAATCTTAAAGTCACCAAGGTTGGACAACCATTTTAAGCATTTTTTTTCACCTTTGAGCACCTTTCCTTACTGAGTAGTAGGTGCTGTGCCTTTTTTGCCCACAACTTGCTTCTTCTCTCATGATTTTAAATTTTAATGAACCACAGACTAGACAGGTGGGCTCACTGCCCTTCATCTTCTGGTTTTATAACCTCCCCTTTCTCTTCAATCCTTCTGGAGGTTCCTCTTGGTCAACTATCTGCCTTCATCAACAGAGAGCAACTCTTTCTGGGAGAGGCAGGATTGGTTAAAGCTGTCTCTGTACCACACGTGATGGATGCAGATCTTTTCTCTTCCTCTGCAAAATAATCCAGCAAGATTGCTAGCAGGTTTAGTGGCAGATCCAAAAATGTGTCTATCTCCTTTCTGAGATAGTAGAGCACCACAGATCAACCACTCAAAAAGGACTCACCAGAAATCCATTGGTCATTTTTTTCTGTGATCAAGACCATGGGAATAATTAATCTTATTAAAGACCCTCATCTGGTCTTTCCTCATCAAGTTGAACAATCACAGTACTGTATCTTCTTCTGTTTACACTGCCTAGATTGGAAAACGCTATCTTTTGGTATGGAATTTTGAGATTGTTCCTATTCATAATTATAATTTTTTCAATTTGTGACTATTGATATAGTTGTGGGGTTTTAAAAGATTCTAATTGAAAGTATGTATTTTGAATGAGGTGAATTGGCAAATGGTCAATATTGGATTGAACATGTTAGATGGGAAGGAGCTAATATCAAAGGCACTACATCCTTATCTATAACTAGGGCTGATGACTTGGAATTTCCCTTGCTTGATAGAAAATACGATAACGGGTAAAGGTGGACACTCTGTATTATTGGAACATTTCCCTTATATTATTGCTGTTGTTTGATGTATTACCTCGCCAAAATGTCTGATGAAAAGATTTTGCAACAGAATGTACAGAAAATTAATTTTTTTAGATGCTACAGCATATTTGTAACCACCTCTTATTCCTTCCCTGAGAAGAGACTAAATGGTTTATCAAATGTTCTTCCATTAGGATATTTTCTAAAATATTAGCCAAAGCCTGATCATTTGCCTTCAGAGTATCTTTGTCTAATAATAAAATTATGCCCTTGGCTGGCATAACTAGATGATAAAAAGGAAATGTAGGGATCTTCCATTATTAAAGCACTTTGGCATGCAAATTTGGCAAGCAAATATTATGCATCTTATAGAAATGTTCACTTACTCACATAAACTACTAAGATTGCATTCAAGGGCCTGTAGAGGCCATAGGAAATGGCCTTGAAGGGTAGGAGTTTTTTAAAAAAAGACTACCAAGGCAATGATCAGATAACTTTTGGAGCTGGGAATATGATCCTATCTTATGTGCATGTGCTACAACCCTCCTTCTGCCCTAATTTAAGCTGCATCCTGTGTATCTGAACCCCAGGGCTTATCAGCGTAAGAAAAACCAGGCTGCCAATCATCACTAGAAGATGCCCATCCTGCTGTTCAAAGCCACCAATTAAATTGGACACTGACAAAACTGTCAGTGACAGTTTTCAATAACTCCTAACTAGATTTGGATTTGTAAGGGTAACCCTGAGATATCAAGCTCTGCATTTTTTCCCCAGTCTTGTCAGGTGGAAAAAGTGCTTGCTGGCTCATGAAATATCGCCAGGTAAATTACCATTTGACAGAGTCCTTGCGTTCTCTCACAGTGGCCCGATGAAAGTTATAGATTTCCTTTCCTTTGTATATGATTGCTCTGCCAATAAGCCCCTCTGAGGAATGTCCAGGAAAAAGAAAGGAAGGCTCCTATCTGAATAGGCTTCCTTGCCCATGGATGGCAAAAAGAAGGATTTTTGTCCTGGCTTTTGAATAAGCAGACCATTTTCACCCTTGGCAATGTCAGAGACTGGCTAGCTGCTATGTCATATATTAGTAAAATAAGATATCCCTCCAAGCTGCCAATTGCAAGATAATTAGCATGATGCTTGGCAATTGATGAAGCCTAGGAATATTAATACAGGTATTCCTCAACTTACAACAGTTCATCTGGTAACCATTCAAAGTTACAACATCATTGGAAAAAGTGACTTATGACCATTTTTGACACTTAACAACCATTGCAGCATCCCCATGATCACATGATCAAAATTCAGATACCTGGCAATTGACTCATATTAATGATGGTTACATAGTGTCCCAAGATCATGTGATCATTTTTTGTGACCTTCAGACAAGCAAAGTCAATGGGGAAGCCACATTCACTTAACAACAGTGTTACTAACTTAATTGTAGTGATTCACTTAACAACTGTGGCAAGACAGGTTGTAAAATGAGGCAAAACAAAGGTCTCACTTAGCAACAAAAATTTGGGGACTCACCTGTGATCGTAAATCGTGCCTGTAATGAACAAACAGGTTAAGAAATCAAAGAAATATAAAATATGAACAGAAAGATTAAAAGGAAAATAGACATTTAAAATTATTGAAGGAAGTAAAAAAAATCTATACACATGAACACACAATGAGGTATTAGATGAAGGAAAAATCAAATTGAATATTTACTTAATTTTTTAAAAAGATTTAATGATCTTTTTGATCACATATTAAGTCACGAATGAAGGCAAATATGTGTGTCCCAGGATAATGTTGCAGGATCCAAATTGACTTCAATCTACCTTTGAATCCATGATCCCCAGCCTGAATCACTGCTGACCTTGAAATAAGCCTTTAGTAATTGAAGTCAGACAAGCACAACTATTGTGAGGCCCAAACATATTATCACATCTTTCAACATAGTCCTTATTACAAAAGATATCCTGATATCTGATTTTATGTTCCTATCCTTTTAGGTCTCATGACTAGAGTAAATCCCCAGCTTACCCTGAACTCCTCTGATTAGCTCTGCAGAACTGGAGCAAAAGAAGGGGTGTAAGAGGCCTGCCTTTTCTGTCTCGTATATTCTGAACCCTCAGTGAAAGGTACTGGTTCTCACTGCAGGACAACTTTATTTATTTATTTATTTATTTATAATTTAAAACAATTTAAAATGCATTTTAAAAAGCATACAAAATCTTACATACATGGGGGAGATCAAGATGAAGTTGTCTCAGAACCCCACCTGCAGGAAGAGCCATGTCTTGATGGCTTTTCGGAAGGCCAGCAAGGTGGGGATAATTCGGATCTCTGGGGGTAGTTGGTTCCAGAGAGCAGGGCCCCCCACAGAGAAGGCCCTCCCCCTAGGCCCCGCCAGCCGACATTGTTTGGTTGACGGGACCTGGAGGAGACCCACTCTGTGGGACCTGACCGGTCGAAGGGAAGTATGAAGTAGAATGCGGTCCCGGAGATAACCTGGTCCTAAGCCATCTAGGGCTTTAAAGATGATGATCAACACCTTGAATTGTACCCGGAGACCAATGGGCAACCAATGCAACTGGCGGAATATGGGTGTTATGTGGGTGTATCTTGAGACACCCACCACAGCACGTGCAGCCGCATTTTGCACCAGTTGAAGTCTCTGAATACTCTTCAAGGGTAGCCCCATGTAGAGCACATTACAGTAGTCCAACCGAGGGGTGACAAGGACATGAGTGACCATGAGTAGAGCCTCCTTCTCCAAGTATGGTCGCAATTGGTGCACCAGGTGAACCTGTGCAAAAGCCGCCCCTAGCCACAGCTGTAAGATGTTGGTCTAATTTTAGCTGTGGATCTAGGAGAAGTCCCAAATTCCTCCCTCAAGAACCAAGGAGGGACAGTCGACATGGTCCTTAGGATGCAATATCCAGTCTTGTCGGGGTTGAGTTTGAGTCTGTTTCTCCCCATCCAGATCCTAACATCGTCCAGGCATCGGCACATTACATTGACTGCCTCCCTGAATTGAGACAGGTGGTGATGTACAGCTGGGTGTCATCAGCGTACTGTTGAAAACTCACCCCGTGTCTATGGATGATCTCCCCCAGCGGTTTCATGTAAATGTTAAACAGGATGGGCGAGAGGACCGAACCCTGAAGCACCCCACAGGTCAGGGGCCTAGGAGACGACCTCTGTCCTCCTTCCCTGTAGTGTAGGCTTTAGTGTAGGAATAACCAGGAATAACCAAATGAAACCATTTATCCATGAAGATCTGACCATCATCAGAAGTGATCAGATGTCTGCATATGGTTAAAACTGTGACAACTTTGATGAAAGAATACATTCATTCCTCTTACTTTGGAGAAGGTTGAATAAAATAGTATTATATTCTCTCTCTCTCTCTCTCTCTCTCTCTCTCTCTCTCTCTCTCTCTCTCTCTCTCTCTCTCTCTCTCTCTCTCTCTCTCTCTCTCTCTCTCTCCACTCTTATTGTGATTGCTATAGGTAAGTTAAAAGTTGCACTTAGAGCTTGAATAACTCTTAGTACAGAAAAGCTTAAAGTTGGTTGTTTATTAGCACCTTCTGTTTCCTTACTAGAGTGATTTTTTTAAAGTGATTTAATCTATTGAAGTGAATACAATATGTTGCTGGATGCAAAACTAAGCTTGTGGTGGACAAGCAGGCAAACTCATATACCAAAGTCTCAAGTCAGTCCAGATAAATCAAGTCATGGTGATCAGGTAATACTGTTGGAAGGAAAAACCCAATTTTTTTACATAGTTTCTGACATAATATAAAATTTTCTACCGATGAAATTAGCGTGGCTCGGCATTGTCACAGTTCCTAGGTTTCTAGTCTACTTGGCTTTAAAAAAAGCATTCAAAATTATTTGTTTATTTTGGTTCTGAAGGAAGAAATGTTTCAGGTGATGGGATTTTAAGATCTCTTGGCCAAATTGGCATTGTATGTGTTTTTTTAAAAAGATCTGTAATTTATTACTATTTTCCATTTTAAATCCTGTTTTGGAGCAAAAAGCAGGGGACAGGCATTTCATATCTTGGTTATGAATGTGTTGAATGCTGTGTAATTTATCCTAAATTGGATAATACAGTTAAAAGTCAACAGGTCTCATTTTCAAGACAATGAGGTGAGTCACAGAGAAGACCCAAAGATTATTAATAATGCTGGTTATTGATTAGTTTAGAAAAGGTAAATGTAATTTCACTACCACTGACCCAGGGCATTTGACACAAGGGTGTACAGAAAGGGGACAGGAGGGACACGGCCTATCCAAATGAGAAACTTCAGGAGCCCTTAAAAAGAGGCACCTGGAGTGTCACATTTCCTAAGAGCATCTCCCAAACCCATCAGTAATCCTAGTGGACATACATTGGAGTGCTAAAACAGGGCTGTCTGGAAAAAGAGGCTGCCCCGTTGCCCTTTCGCCACAACCTCCAGAATTGGGGGCCAGCCGAAGCCTGGTGGTCTAAGTTCTTCCCCAGCCATTGCTGACCTCCAGGCGTTTGGGTAAAGTTTAGCATCTCTTCTCCGCCACCCTTCAAAAAAGCAGAATTTTGGGCTTTGTTTGTTTGTTTGTTTGTTTGTTTTATCAAATATGTACAAGATAGCAAACATAAACAAAGGAAGTTTATGTCAATGATTACTTCAGCTTCAACCGCAACAATACACGAAGTTTAATGTAAACCGCTCCAAACTCGACTGCAGAAAATACGACTTCAGCAACAGAGTGATCAATGCCTGGAATGTACTACATGACTCTGTGGTTTCTTCCCCAAACTCCAAAAACTTTAATCTTAGACCAGTGATGGCAAACCTTTTTTCCCTTGGGTGCCGAAAGTGTGCGCGCGTGCACTGTCGCACTTGCATGAGTGCCCACACCCATAATGCAATGCCCCTCCCACACGTCCCGCCCCTGCACATGCATGTGTGACACCCCCCCGCACATGCGCGCTACCCACCCTGTTTTGGCCTTACATCCCAAAACAGCGGTGGGAGGGGGGAAAAGCCTCCCATCCCCAAACACAGCTGGGAGGGGGGGGAAAGCCTCCTTTCCCCAAATGGAGCTGGAAGGAGGAGGAAAAGCTTCCTTTCCCCAAATGGAGCTGGGAGGAGGGGAAAGCCTTGCGTGCCCAAACAGCGCTGGGGTGGAATCTCCAGAGATCTGGGAAAGAATGAGCCGCAGAAAGTGAGGAGAAAGCATGCGTGTGTCTGACATGAAAATCAGCTGTCCGGCGGGAGGCACGCACACATGCGCAGTAGAGCTAAACTGGTCAATGGCTCGCGTGCCTGCAGAGAGGGCTCCGCGTGCCACCTGTGGCATGCGTGCCGTAGGTTCGCCATCACGGCCTTAGACTGTCTACAGTCGACCTCTCCCCATTCCTAAGAGGTCTGTAATGGGCATGCATAAGCGCACCACTGTGCCTACCGTCCCTGTCCTACTTATCCTATTGTCCTCTTTTATCGGTACTTTTTACTTACGTTATGTTTATACAAACAACTACTATCCTGTACATGTTTGACAAACAAATAATTTTTTTTTAAAAAAAGGAAGGAAGTACAGATAAATGGGGACAGTAAGACAGGGACGGTTTCTCCTCTCTCAAGCAGCAAAACAGGAGGAACCAGAAACCAGGACAGCCTGGGATCGACCCTGCAAAAGAAAGGAAAAGCAAGAATGGAAAGAGTAAAGTAAAGAGAAGGAAGGCTATAATCGAACCCCGCGGGGGAGGGGGGCAGTTCCCTAACTTCTCCGTGGGAGGCAGGATCTCTAAGAGGAAAGGCAAAACGAGAACAGCAAACCCTTCCACCGCTCGGTCCCCTTCGGTCTCTTAGCTTTTTTTTTGCTATCGCGTTTGTCCGGCTTAACTTTGAAAGCTTCTGCCTAGGATCTCTGCAGGAGCCTTCCTATTGGTTATCGCGAGCGCCAAAAGGCTGAGGATAGTACATGCCAGCCAGTCACTCTTCTTCCATTCACGCCTTGGTTCAGCTCTGCTGGCGGAGGAGGAGGAGGGGGGGCTGAACGAGCGCTTCCCTAAAATCCGCCAAGTATGTACTGTAGTGGTTTTTTTAAAACAGAAATTAAAACAACAACAACCCAGAATCAGGACTGGCCCATTGGACCAACTGGTCCAAAGAACCATGCAGACAAGGCTGGTGAAGCGTGGTGCGTGCTGAGGCAGCTGATCGATTTGCAACACGGATGCTACATTACCCCTCCTAACCACGCTTGCTTCTCCTTTAACGCTGTCAATTCCTCCTACTTCAAAGAAGTTTGTTCCTCTTGTGTGCCTCCTTACGTTGGACGGAATAGGTTGGGCTCCGCGTCTTATTGCGTGCGGCACTTTTTTTCTTTCTTTTTTTTTGCAATGCGCCAGTTTCTTGGAGATGGAAGAGAGCTTTCATCCGTGAAGAAGATTCCTACTTAACACTAAAGCTTTTCGTTCTACACTTAACCAGCAACAGTAGCCCAAACATGATCTACCTAACTTGCAATAAATTCTGCTCTTGCTGGAATTTCGCTCTGAAGACGCATCTGCATCCATCTCCCCATCCCCAATTTCTAATGTCCTCGTTTTATACATTCATTCCTTGAGACCCTGGGAAATGGGCGCACACGCTTCTTTCCTGGCCTCCCGCCTCTGTCGTTTTTAGGTAAGGTTTGGATTTCTTGCAGTGGCACATTTTAACTGTAAAGTGATGCAGTCTTTCGACTGAATGGCTTCCTTGAGGCTCCTTTAAGGAAGGCCAAGCATATGGAACAGGCACTCAAAACAAAGTCTTGAGTACAGAGTTCATTCAAATGTTTGTCCCCTCTAGGCTTTGGCATGAAAATTTCACAGCCCAAGTCCCTTTTTTTCTTTCTTTCTTTCTTTCTTTCTTTCTTTCTTTCTTTCTTTCTTTCTTTCTTTCTTTCCTTCTTTCTTTTTATTTTCTTTCCCTTCCTTTCTTCCTCCCTCCCTCCCTCCTTCTTTTTTCTCTGTCTCTCTTTCTTTTTTTCTTTTTTCTCTTTCTTTTCTTTCCCTTCCTTCCTTTCTTCCTCCCTCCCTCCATCTTTCTTTCTTTCCCTCCCTTCTTTCTTTCTTTCTCTTTTTTCTTTCTTTCTTTCTCTTTCTTTTCTTTCCCTTTTCTTTCCCTTCCTTTCTTCCTCCCTCCCTCCCTCCTTCTTTTTCTTTCTTTCTCTTCCCTTCCCTTCCCTTCCTTCATTCCTCCCTCCTTCCATCCTTCTTTTCTTTCTTTCTTTCTTTTTTCATTCATTCATTCCTTCCCTTTCTCCTTCCCTCTCTCCCTCCCTCCCTCCCTCCCTCCTTCCTTCCTTCCTTCCTTCCTTCCTTCCTTCCTTCCTTCCTCTCTCTCTCTCTCTCTCTCTCTCTCTCTCTCTCTCTCTCTCTCTCTCTCTCTCTCTCTCTCTCTCTCTCTCTCTCTCTTCAGAACTAAGAATCTTGTCAATCGATAGCAAACAATTTAAATGCATACCTGCATTTTGCTCAGATTTATGAGAAAGCTTTTTTTGTGGGGGGGGGGCTTTCTTTGATGACATCTGTCCCGCAGAACGCGTGTTGTCTAGAGGGACCCTTTGCCCCGCCCGACAAGGTTCGTCCCATCCGACATGAACTTTCCCCAACAAAGTCTTTCCTCTAAGTGGAGCGGGACAGGAACCTAAGCACCAGCAAACAGCCCCTCTCTATTGCTGGCGACATCCCTAACCCCCGCCTCGCCCCAGGGCAGATCTCGAATCCCAAGGGTTAATGAATAAATCTGCCCCGAAGGGAGGCAGCGATTGGGTCGCCCGAAGAGAAGAGTAGCTGCAGGCGGTTTTTTTTTTTTCCTTTTCTTGAAAAGATAGGCGTTTCTGCCGGGAGTACGGGCAAATAATTCGGTGTTAACCAAGCAGGGCGACCCGACACAGATCCGTGCTGTAATACCAGAATTTGGTGCAATCCGATTGGGCGGGAGCGGGGGGGTTGCCAATTACAACGGGCGACTGTAGAAAAACTATTTTGTGTATTAAAGAAAGAACGCCTGGTAAGGCGCAAAAAGTTTTCTTCTCCCGTTTTTGTTCCTCCCCGGCCTTTTTTATGCATCTCTCACACATAATAGAAATGGAAGGAGCGGGGTGGGGGAAGGGAGGGGAATCTGAAGCGTGGAAAACCTTGGTTTGGGAGTCTGTAATTCCCATAGACCATCCCTTTCCATTGTTTTCCTGGTACCCCTGATGATAAGAGCACCCATCCCTCCTGCACTCACTCAGGTCTTCAACCTGATGCGCTGTCATCCAGACCTCTGAAGAAGGTGGGAACCAGATCTTCATGGCCCATCCTTATTCCCCATATATACACACAAACACTCACCCACCACTCACGCTGCTTTTTTCCACCTCATTCTTTCTTCTGTTTGTCTTTTGAAGCCAGTAATCTGGAAGTGTGTGCTTAAAACCCAAAGACTGGCATAACTCTTGGGATTATCTCTTTGAATCCTTGAATACAGCTCATCTGTCTGGAACCCACACCGCATATCGGACATAAATACATTAGAAAGTGTCCAGAGATACTTTACAAGAAGAGTCCTCCACTCCTCTACTCGCAACAGAATACCTTACGCAACCAGACTTGAAATCCTGGGCTTAGAAAGCTTAGAACTACATCGCCTTCGGCACGACCTAAGCATTGCTCATAAAATTATCTGCTACAACGTCCTTCCTGTCAACGACTACTTTAGTTTCAACCACAACAATACACGAGCACACAACAGATGCAAACTCAAAGTGAACAGCTCCAAACTTGACTGTAGTAAATACAACTTTAGCAACAGAGTGGTAAATGCCTGGAACTCACTACCTGACATTGTGGTTTCGTCACCAAACCCCCAAAACTTTACCCTTAGACTGTCTACTGCAGGGGCGGGTTCCTAATTTTTTTACTACCACTCTGTGGGCATGGCTTATTTTGTGGGTGTGGCTTGCCAGCCATGTGACCAGGTGGCCGTGGCTTCTCGGACTGCTGAAGGGAGGGGAACTGAGATAGGTCCTGCTGCCCATTCCCCCTCCCCTCAGCAGCTCGAGAAGCCTCGAACGTGCAAAAATGCCGAGGATCATCACTGTGCATTTGTGGCTTCTCGGACTGCTGAAGGGAGGGGAATGGAGATAGGTCCTGCCGCCCATTCTTTCAGCATCTCACACGCTCCCTCAGCCATCCTCCCCTGCTTGGACTCACTGTGGGGTAGGAAGCTCGGCTTCTGGGCATGCGCAGAAGAAATTTTTTTTTAAAATTTAAAAAAATTTATTTAAAAAATGGCGACGCCCAGGCACCGGCAACCAACCGCACCGGTACTGTGACATCACCAGCAGGCCACTACCGGTGCTATAGAGTGGACCGCACCTGTAGGAACCCACCACTGGTCTACTGTTGACCTCACCCGATTCCTAAGAGGTCAGTAAGGGGCGTGCATAAGTGGACCAGCGTGCCTACCGTCCCTGTCCTAATGTTCCCTCTTATCAGTACTCATTTTATGTATATAAACAATGTTATATCTATGTATATTACCAACACGTACTTGACCAAAATAAATAAATAAATAAAATGAATTGATTATTTCCCTTAAGTACAAAACTCATCTGGACTAAGACAGCAGGACAGCTGTGGGGGCAATCATCCCCTCATCCAATTAACAATACCAGTTCACAGATTTAAATTTCTTTTTTTAAAAAAAAAGTTTTTATTAAACAGTTTCAAAGTTAAAAACAAGACAATACACACACACACACACACACACACACACACACACACACAAAAGACATATAGCACACATATATTTTCCCTCGTTACAGTTTAATCGGAATCTCTATTAACAATTACATACAGTACAGTAGAGTATATTCTACTCTGATATTATATTATTATTTACATTCTTACTATTTACAATTATATGATATTACCTAGTTTTTTTAAGCAGGGTACGTACTATCATATATGGTGGACCTGTCCAAGAGTAAGGAAGTTTTGGTGCAAAATATAGAAATGGATCGAAGAAATAACAGGACAAATATTACAATTTAAACCAGAGTTATTCCTTCTTGGTATCCTAGAGGAGAAAATGGATAAGGAAATCCAATATATAATACTACACATACTGACAGCCTCCAGAATTACCATCGCACAGAGGTCTTCAAACTTGGCAATTTTAAGACTTGTGGACTTCAACTCTCAGAATTCTCCAGCCAGCTATGCTATACTTGTGGAGTTGAAGTCCACAAGTCTTAAAGTTGCCAAGTTTGAGGATCCCTGCCATAGCACAACACTGGAAACAGGCCAATTGCCCACCAGACGTAAAAATTATTAGTGAAATTCTAGAATGCGCCAAAATGGACAAATTAACTATGGAACTAAATGAAAGAGAAGAATCACAATACTACAAAGTTTTGGAGAAGATGGTATATCTGGTTGGAAAATAGAAACACAGATTTAAATTTCAACCGGACCCCTTCATCGCCTTTTTCTCCTGATTTATTCCAACCAATCTAATAAAACAAAGGCTTTTTCAAATTTTTCAAAGATCCTCATTTGACTTTAATGGGTGAAAACTTGCAAAAGTTCTCATTTGGCTGTCTCTTCTATGAAGTGTCTGCGTCCAGGAGCTTCAGCTGTCTGTGTATCTCTTGAACGCTGATAAATGGCAAAGTCCTTGCTGCAGTTTTATCAGAAGCCATAAAAGAAATGAGGTGAGTTCTCCAGGGATTGTATTTTATTAGGAGACCCCCTCGGCCCTACTAGGAGTTCATCTGGTGAAGGCTCCCGTCAGTCACTTGCCTCTCAATTAAGCATCTGCAGGGAAAACCATTTTGCAACTTTTAACACTTGTGTGTCCGTGTGTGCGTGCGTGAGTGTGCACAGGCACATACCTTTGAACCAGTTTTTTACTTGTGACAACTGCCTGGAAAAGTGCCTGCAGCTTTTTTTGGGCAAGATTTTGGAATTAATTTACCATTGCCTTCCTTGGGCTGAGAGAGACTGGCTCAAGGTCACCAGATCTGGCCTGATGCCTTCACCACTACAACAAATTGGCTCTCTTTTTTCTTGCTTGGTCTTCTTTAATTTATTAGCACACCTGTGGAACTATTTATCCATGCAGTTTACAGATATTCTTGGTTCATTTATTGCATTTTCTCTCTTGGTGATACTCAATGCATCCATCTCAAGATGTGCTTTTTCAAGAGGCAACTGGACTTTCGGGGGGGGGGGTTTAAGACATTTTGCTTCTCATCCAAGAGGCTTCTTCAGTTCTGAAGAAGAGCTGAAGAAGCTTCTTGGATGAGAAACAAAAGTCTTCAAAGAAAAACCAGAAAGTCCAGTTGCCTTTTGAAAAAGCACCTTTGGAACAACCATGACCAAGAATCTCCATAGACATCTGTCTCTAGACAAAACAGTAATACTCTGTCCCCCCCTCTCTCTCCCTCTCCCACTCTCTCTCCCACTCTCTCTCACCCTCTCTACCTACCTACCTCTCCCCCCTCTCCCTTTCTCTCTCTCCTCCCCCTCAACAATCCAGTGAGGTGGGTTGGGTTGAGAGAGAGTCATCCAGTCAGCTTTCATATCTAAGCTTAAACTAGAACTCACAATCTCTTGGTTTCTCTTAACCAATACAACAAACTGGTTCTATGCATTTAAACTGGAATTTTTGGTCATCATATATTTATCTTCTTTATTATTTGTTAGCTTCCCGCAATAGATAGATGATAGATAGATAGATAGATAGATAGATAGATAGATAGATAGATAGATAGATAGATAGATAGATAGATAGATAGATAGATAGATAGATAGATAGATAGATAGATAGATAGATAGATAGATAAATAAATAAATATTGAGTAAAGCTATACCCAGATGGGTCAAATTTGAAATGTGAACAGGAATGTCATTGTGAACTACAGATGAATTATAGAGATTAAAGAATTCTTTGATCCTGGTGTAGTTTAATGATTAGAATACTTGACCAAGATGGAGAAGACTTAGTTTCAATCTCCTGACAGTTAGAACAATTAATCAGTGGGAGGGCTTGCCTCCAGAAGTTGTGAATGCTCCAACACTGGAAGTTTTTAAGAAGATGTTGGATAATCATTTGTCTGAAGTAGTGTGGGGTTTTCTGCCTAAGCAGGGGGTTGGACTAGAAGACCTCCAATGTCCCTTCCAACTCTGTTGTTTTGTTGTTGTTGTTGTTGTTGTTGTTGTTGTTGTTGTTGTTGTTATCTCAAATATAATACAAAACTTCTATAAAGCATATGAATCTAGAATAGTCACTATTTTGCTATCAAATGCCTTCTTAGGTTCATTGATAGGGTAACATGGGAGAATAACTCCTGTTTGGAGGGAAGCAGAATATCTATGGCCTGGATTAGGATATAACCTTCTGGCAAATAAATAAAAGCAACCAAGCATTATAGGGCAGAATTCCCATGAAAAAGATCATTATATGCATAATGGGCATGCCAAATTCATGGCCTCTACATACAATGCCAAATTACAATTCCCATGAGTCCCAACAATTTAGCTACTGTAAAAGAATATTGGAAAATATAATCTAGCAATTGGGAGAATAGTATCATATATTACTGTTCCTGGCATACATGGATACCTGTGCATCAGATCCAAGATAGGAGCATGCAGAAACTTGGTACCATCAATAATCTGTTGGCCCTAAAAGTATCAATACAGTACAGCTCTCATTATAGAAAATGACACCCAAAGGACACAAAAAGGGTGGTTTCCTTTAAGTAAAGGTGCTTACTTAAAGGAACATTTACATACAACAACCAAGGTCAGTAAAATTATACAAGCACATTTGCAGAAACACTATACTAGCACAACTAGCACTGAAGAGGCTATCCAGCTTGGATAATGAAACATCTGCAAGAAAACAACCAAGCTTAGAAAGTACCAAGCACCCCTCATTTCAATCCTCAGCTACAACTATTCTGCTTTATTAGAAAAATTGGAGTTAGAAATGCCAGTGCTCCACCCACTCCCTGCACGCGCGCACATACACACACTAATACTAAAAAGATTTTAGCCATCTGGCAAACTTTCTGAGAATAATTTTGAGGTACAAAGCAGGAGGATATAACTATGACTTCCCTAAGTGATCTCTAAATGATCAGCATTTTGCAAATGGCGCAGCACACTTTACTTTTTGTTCTTTCTATTTAGACTGGATTCAGCTTTCCTTTGCAAGCCCCACTGGCTTCTGCTATTTGAGCATTGTATTTCAGAGCATTATACTTTTGATCTCTTTATCTTTTATCTTCTATCTGTGCTCTTTTCTTTATTCTGGAGTGTGTCCCTTTTTGTTCCAAGAATGATCAGCAGGAATAATGTATTACATTTCCTCAAGTCCTTACTTTTGTAATTTTCTTCCTACTGAAAATTGGTCTGATACTCTTTGTCCTTCTTTAAATGACTTTGTAAGATCTATGTTTTTCTCAGGTTTTCTTTGACTGGTTTTTACCCCCTTTTTATTGTTAAATGTGCATTTATTGAAATTTCTTGCTTTTTCCATTTCCACCTGTAGGAAGCTAGCACCCACCCCTCTCCTAGGAAATGAGATATCCTAGGAGATATTAAAAGGCAGAATATATTCTGTGGAATATCTCTGGAAACATGCTTGTGAGCGGACAAAAGACTCCTCTTGGAAAACCCCCACCCTTGCCAATGGGCCATTAAGGACTGGGCCCAGCCCACACATTCCTCTCACCTAGCCTGAAAGTCTTCTGCATAACAGAACCACAATAGGATTTGCCCAAGGCCTTTTCATTCAGCCAAGCCTGGGACTTCGGACAGCCCACAAGAGTTGCCCCAGCATGCCCCTGGGGGGTCTGAGAGCCAATGGGATACATTTCTGTACAGGAACAGGAAACAGTTAGGGAGGGGCCCAAGAGAGAGTATAAAACCAAGGGACTCAGCATCTCTCTTTCTCTTTTCTCTTCACCCACATCTGGAAACATGTGATCTACCTTTTCTGTACAGGGGCTCATGCCATGTGCTCCTGTCCACCATTAAACCTTCTTTCCAAGCAACTTTCATGAATCCAGTGTCTTTTTCCCCACTTGGAACTGAACCCAGAAGGATATTCCTTACAACACACCTTTTCTTTGTGATTAATGCAGTCTTTTAAAGCTTTTTTTTCCTCCTGATTTTACGGTCCCTAAAGCAGGAATTGATGTTATAATTATTATTACTGAGGAAGGAGGAGGAGGAGGAGGAGGAGGAGGAGGAGGAGGAGGAGGAGGAGGAGGAGGAGGAGGAGGAGGAGGAGGAGGAGGAGGAGGAAATACCTGATGATTTTAAGTAAAATATATATTCAGGATCCAAAAGAATATATTGGAAACATGTTTTAGAGTGAATACTAGGAACATTTATTCAGCGATGCATCATATTGAGTGCAGAGGCATTATTTTGAGGTAGATGGCTGTAGCTGCAGTTTTAGAACAGAGCACACTAAAGGGAAGGTAACCCATTGGGCTAAATTCTGAATCAAACTGACTGGAAACAATTAGAAAAGAGCTGCTTTTCAGCCAGCCGTGTAAAAGATAAATTGCTGAGAGCATTTAATAAGATTATAAGCAATTTCAAGAACAAGAAATTTGAACAAACTCAAGCTGCCCTTAAAGTGAAATTGAAAGGGATATTTGTAACTTCTTTTAAAGTACTGCAGTGGCTCATTCAAAATATATGTGAAAGAAGGCAATTCCAGGAGGAAGATGCCTTAGAATATGAAGGACCAACTATAGAAGGGAAAATACGTCCTATATGCAGATTATAGATGTTTTGATTAAATGAGAAGCAAAAGCATAAGGTCTAGTCAAATAAATCTAGATTTCTGAACCTGATTGGTTCCTGTCATGTAGCTGAATACTGTTTCGAGAATTAACCTTTTGCACAGTCTTGCTTCCATACATAACCATTCTATATTTTTCTACAGTTCCTTCCATCTATTTTCCTTCCATTACTAGAAACAATCCACTAAGACGGAGAAGAAGGTATGGAGGCCAAGTCTCTTGGACAGAGTTGGGAGAGCTAGGCGGAGCCTGTCCTCTAAACCAGGGGTCCCCAAACTTGGCAACTTTAAGACTTGTGGACTTCAACTCCCAGAATTCTGGGAGTTGAAGTCCACAAGTCTTAAAGTTGCCAAGTTTGAAGACCTCTGCTTAAACACCTGAATGGTAGGAAAAGAAGCAAGGACTACTACATATGGAAGGCAAACTCTTCTGACCCATCCAAAAAAAGCGAGGTGGCTGCACAATGCAGGTCTTGTCTGGAGCAGCAAAGAAGACCAATGCAAGATATGCCCCGCCTCCCGCTGCCCTCCTCTCCCCCCCCCCCACCCGCCCCGCCCCGCCCCGCCGCGCCGCGGTACTTAATTCACAATGCAAAAAAGGTGAATGAGAGCTCTGCATTTGGGGATGGGAAAAGCCTATCTCCTCATTAGAACTAACCACTGAGAGAGCGGCATTTATTATTTACAAGGCGGGAGTCGGGAGTTCATTCACTGGGTGACCTTGGGCAAACTCCTTCTGCTGTCTTGGAATCTGCCTTGCGGATTAATGCTGAGAATAGCGAGGGAGGAAGGAATGAAGGAAGGGAGGGAGGGAAAGAAGGAAGAAAGGAAGGAGAAGGGAGGGAGGGAGGGAGGGAGGAAGGGAGGGAGGGAGGGAAAGAAGGAAGAAAGGAAGGAGAAGGGAGGGAGGGAGGGAGGGAGGGAGGAAGGAAGGAAGGAAGGAAGGAAGGAAGGAAGGAAGGAAGGAAGGAAGGAAGGAAGGAAGGAAGGAAGGAAGGAAGGAAGGAAGGAAGGAAGGAAGGAAGGAACTTCGCTATCTCTTTGCAAGGATCTTCCGGACTCGGATGAAAGATAGGAGCGATCTTACAACTGCTCCCTGATTTAAAAATAAAATAAAAATAGTGCTGGTTTTGGCATTGGCCCGTTTTTTCTGCTGCACTGCTTCCCCCCACCTCACCCCCGTTTCTCCGTGCCCTAAATGGCCATTTCCCCCCAGACAAAACCAGTCTCGATTCTTGGTGGGGTCTTGGTCCCTTTGCAAAGTGGCGCGCCTGGCCGAGCGACCCGCAGGACTGTCCTCGGTGCGCGCCTCGTCGCACTTCTGCCGCTGCTGCTGCTGCTGCTGCTGGCAGTGGTGGTGGCTGGCACGGGTCCAGCCTTATCCCGGTGTGCCATCCCCGCCCAGCACTGCAGCTCTCTGGTCATATGAGCAAAACCGAGGAGAAGGGCACTTTCCCCCCTCCCCCCTCCGCCTGAAGTCTTTCCTTGCACTTTCTCTCCCGCTCTTTCCCCCAAACAGTTGCGAGGATGGCGATGGCTGACTTGTTCGCCGACGAGGAGATCCAGAAGATGTTGAGAGCCTTTGCGGGTGAGCCTTTCCAACGGGGCGGGAGGGAGGGATGGGAGCGGGAAGGTCCGGGTTGCTGAAAAGTGGAGCTCAAGCAGAAAGAGGAGAATTGGAGGCGCGGGGAGAAGGGAGAGAGGGCTGGGGTGCCCAGCCTAAGCGGGCACAGCCGGGAAGAGTCCGGGCATGAGTCTCTCTGCGCCAACTTCCTTGAGTGGAAAGGAAAGCTTGTCCAAGGGGAAACGCTGGGAAGCTGCTGCTGCTGCTGTAGTGCGCTAGCGGAGAGCCGCACGTTTTATCAGCCCAAGGAAGAGAGTCCAAAGGAAGTTTCTGGCTTTACCCTTCAGCCAGGGACACGCTAGATCTTTTGCACTGCAGCTCCCGCAAAGCCGGACTCTAGGACACACACACACACACCCCATATAAAAGTTGCCCTGCCACAAACCTGGAGAACGCAATCGCAATATTCTCCTCTGGGAAAACAGAGAAATTCCAAGAATTTCAATTTCTTGTCATACACTTCGTTATTTTATTTTATTTTTTTGCTTTCCAGGAGACAGCTTATTTTTATTGGGGGGGGGAGATCAATTACTTTCAATTAAGTCACTTACAAGGGCAGAATGAAGATATGAATGATCAAATTTCCTTGCAACTTCCCATAATTCTTTGATGTTGGCACCCAGTGGTTAGTTTCTGTCCCTAGATGGGGATTTTGGGCACAATTAGATGCCCCATTGTGACCATGAGCTCAAGGGGCAGAAAAGTGAGGTTAAAACACAACCAGGCCCAGGGTCATCTTATTCTACTTTTCTGGGTGGGTGGGGAGAGGAAGGAATTCACAGAGGTCTGATGCAAGAAAGAAGAATGACAAGCTCCCACACATTGCCAGCTGCATCAGAAAGATTATTTCTCCTTGATGTTGCTTAGCATGCAAACCAGATCTGCTGAATTTCCTTCTATCAAAGATGCGAGAGATCTTCGGCTCCTGCCTTCTTCGATATCTGGCCACACTAATCTCTCAAATTCTCACTTTAATGAACGTGTCTTCGATGCATATGTTCCTTTGATATTATACGCTTTACTATACCTTGGTAATGCAGTTATTATTCCTTGGTTTGCTTCTGTTGTATGAACTTTTAAAGTCACACCATTCTCTGGGAAATCCCATATAACTTCAGTGCACCCAGACTGCAGATGGCTGTACCACTGTCAAGTGATACCATTGGGCATGGCTGAACATAGAACTGTCTGGTTTAGCATTATGAAGTCTGGTGCCCTCCAAATATATTAGACTGCATGGTAAACATTGTCTGTTTGGCATAGCCTTCTTTACCTCCAAAATCTGGATTAGTTTACCCTAGAAAACAAATCTGGATTAGAAGTCTCATTCAAGCAAGCCACTGCTATTTCACCCAAATGTTTTCAGGGCTCTTCACTTCTATGGGATTTTATTTTGCTCTGTATTATAGTTATATCCTGCCTTTATTTCTTTTTACAGTTCAGGTTGTGTACATAATGTTCCTTTTTCCTGTTTTTCCCACAACAACAATCCTGTGAGGTAGGTTGGGTTGAGAAAGTGACTGATCCAAAGCCATCCACAAGGCTAGAACTTAAGAGTCTTACAGTTTTGGTCCTGCATCTTAAAGCACTGTCCCAAACCAGCTCTCTGGAACTGTCACTCTCTCAAACCATCTGATGTTGTATGGTTGAGACAGGAATGAGCAGACCTCAAACTTACAAAATCCACTTCATTTTTTGAAGGGAAAAAAACCACCCTATGATCTATGAATCAACCCCAAATGAAAGCATAGCAGCTTCACGCCTAGACAGATGCTTGCAATTAAAAAATTCCTTAATCCATGAATTTATTTTCAGCAGCACGGCTGAATTCAGAGTTTAGTTATGGAATGGTTTTTCTTCATCCCCTAAATTGGGGAAGAGGAGCCTGTTTCATTCCGAGAGGCAGAAATCTGATCATTCCACCAGAAAAAGAGAAATGGGCTTCTATTGTCCAGTTGTGGGCTAATATATGCTTTTCTGTGTATACGGTATTTGCTTAATGCAAGTAACAGACTAAATTGTGTCCTTCCTCTTTTTAGTTAAACACTGCAATTTGTGTTTAATTTTTTTTTGCTGTGACCTTGGGTAAATGCCCTGAATGAAACAGTAGCAATCGCGCAAGGAAAGTGTGCCATAGAACAGATTCCTCCAGGAGTGGACTGATCTCCAACTCAAATCTTCCTCCTCTTTCTGTTCATTGATTTCCTCTAAATTTACATGCAGTGCCAGAAAAAGAAATCTGTCCAAATGAAAGACCTTGCCAATCAGAGCACCTACCTCTTAAAGTCACTGTATCAGATTTCCCCGTTACCTCTCCTGGATGTAAAAACCAAGGTGACGATTATTTCAACATTTAAACTGAGCCATTTAAACTCTTGAGGATTATCATCAACATTATTAATGTTCTTACTGTTGTTGTGTGAGGTGTGTGTAAGAGAGAGAGACAGAGAGACAGAGAGAGACAGATAGAAGCTCATGTCATGGCTGTGATATAGTACAAAGCCTGTTTTATAGCAGTCTCCTAAATAATATCTCATCCCCTCCATGCACACCATGAGATAATTTATACAAAATATACACTGGAGAAAACCTTAAACAAATAGCTATTTGTCAACCCCCTTTAATTCTAGCCTTCCCTCCTGTTTAGGATGTAGACAGCAATTTTAAAATATGGAAATTAAGGAAACAGTCTTCTGCACTCTTGATTGATAATGGGAAATTCTCCCAGGATTTTTTTTTTCTGCTACAGAATGATGGTTAAAATATCTGTTGCCTTGTCTTCTCCTCTCTTAGGACTCATCATATGCTGATCTAACAGGATATTCTTACTTTCTCGTTTTCTTGAAACTACTACTACTGGTACTTCTTTTCTTGTAGAACTCTGCCAATGCCCTGGACATCCAGTGGACTTCAGCAAAATCCCTCTTTTGTTCTCTGGGCTATAACCAGGCCCCACTGAACTGCTAGATCCTGTATCCGTCCCCCCCCCCCCAAAAAAAACCTTAAATTCTTGGATTGGTGTTTAAAGTACTTTACAACCTGAAGTGTCTTGAATCTTTTGTGTGAATATCATGCAATCATGAATATATTAATCTCCTGTGTTACATCTAGTTTAGTCCTCATTTGCAAATGTTCACACATAGCTCTATTAGGCAGCTGGGACATAACTGTAGAGTGCAAGGGGAGGGGAGAGAGACAGAGAGATGAGAGATGAGAGACCGAGAAAGAGGAAGAGAAGTGATTATATTTGAGCATCTTAGGCTGGTTTCCTGATCAGGTCCTAAAATGTAGCTGCCTGGCAAATAAGGCCACCTGGATGACTTTGAGTTAGTCAGCCTCTTTTGGCACAGCCACCTCTCAGGATTGTTGCAGTGGGGAAAATAGGAGACTAAAGCATTAATTATGGTACCTTGGGTTTTATAAAATAAAGGTGGAATATAAATCTATTAAAAATTATAACAATATCGCTACTGGCTTTGGACTTAGTGGGAAAGCACTTGTGGTACTTAAGAAGTAAACAAAAAAATAAAACAAAAAAGTAAAATGTAGGCTGTAAATACCATGGATCAGGGATCTTTCCTGAAAATGGTATGGTACAATTACCGTGTTGGCCCAGTGGTTAGAATGCAGTATTGCAGGCTAATTTTGCTGACTGACAACTGCCAGAAGTTCGGCAGTTCGATTCTCACCGACTCAAGGTTGATTCAACCTTAAATCCTTCCAAGATTGGTAAAATGAGAACCCAGATTGTTGGGGGCAATAAGATGACTCTGTAAACCACTTAGAGGGAACTGTAAAGCACTGTGAAGCGGTATATAAGTGCTATTGCTATATAAATCATTCAGAATAACAATACATATATGCCTAGTCAATAGATGGTGGGGTCTTACAACTCCCATTTTAACGCTGTCTTAACCTTCTTCCTTCTTAAAAACTAAAGTTACATTTGCATCCTTTTTGGTTTGATGTTCCCTACTGTGCTTTTCAAAATACCACAAAAATAGTCTTGTTGTCTCCATTATGGTTGTGCAGTGCTGCACCAATAATTTGGAGATGGTGCTTCTAGCAAGGCAGAACATGAAAATAGTATTTAATAGACAACAGCAATTCTTTAAAGCAACTACATTTCCCAGGATTGTGAAATTGCCCTCTGTGGTTGTGGTCTGATCTTTGGAAAAGACATGGCTGCTTTACAGAACTGAAGATATATGTTATCTTCATAATGGACTGAAGCATCCTTTTGGAATAGCAATAGCAATAGCAATAGCAATAGCAATAGCAATAGCAATAGCAATAGCAATAGCAATAGCAATAGCAAAAGCAATAGCAATAGCAATAGCACTTAGACTTATATACCGCTTCACAGTGCTTTATAGCCCTCTCTAAGCAGTTTACAGAATCAGCATATTGCCTCCAACAATTTGGGTCCTCATTTTACTGACCTCGGAAGGATAGAAGGCTGAGTCAACTTTGAGCCTGGTGAGATTCGAACTGCCAAATTGCAGGCAGCCAGCAGTCATAGCCTGCAGTACTGCATTCTAACCACTGTGCCACCACTGTGCTCTTTGAATCACACCCAAAGACTACTCCCTGATATTCATAGGTTCATTTTCCCAACTGCAGTTTCAATTGGCATGTGGATGTAACTGCAACCTAATGGTCTCTTTTGTTCACATATTGCTGGCCACATCTAATTTGTAGGGTAATCAGTTTGCAGTCATCCCTTGGCAGTCCCAATTAAAAGCAGTTTTATTTCATATAAAGTGACAAGGTCCTGCCATAATAAGATAGGTACAATCCATGCCTGTGTTCAAAGCAATTAGATAAGAAGTCTTGCTTCTGGAGTTGTCACAAGTGTGTATCTATCTACGCGCATCTATATGGTCATCTATTCACTATCTAGTCCATGATGCTTTCCAAGTGAATATTCAAGCATGTTGTGCTATATAAAGTACTAGGTACTCAGGGGTGGGTTCCTCCTGGTTCGGACCAGTTCGCCTGAACCAGTAGCAACCTGCTGATGTCACAATGACGTCACCGACTCGGTTCAGTCGGTGCCAGTCCGTGGGCGCAGCCATTTTTTTAAAAAAAAATTTTTGAAAAATTTTTTCCCATTTTTTTTTTTAAATTTCTGAGCATGTGCAGAAGCCGAGTTTCTGGCACTGTGCATGCGATCGCCATCTTGTTTTTGGCTTTTTTTTAAAAAAATAATTTTTTGGCACTGCTCATACGCGCGCGCCCATGTGGCGCGCCCACGTGGCGCAGGAAGAAGCAAACCGGCAGAGAGGTAAGTTACAACCCACCCCTGTAGGTACTCCTAAAAATAAAGCAAGGAAGAAAAGCAAGGAGCAAAGTGAATTTGAACAAAGCTAGAAAGCAGGAGATGGTGAGTTCAAGTCCCAGCTTAGCCATGAAAGCCAACTGGGTGACTTTGGGCCAATTACTCTCTCTCAACCACACCTACCTCAAAGGGTTGTTGTTATGAGGAAACAGGAGGAGGAAGGTGTGTTGGACGTGTTCGCTGCCTTGAGATATTTGTAAAAATAATAAAAATAGGATAAAAATGAACAATTTAATAAATAAGTAAGTAAGCAAGTAAGTAAGTAAATAAATAAATAAATAAATAGTCAGAGTACACATAGCAGCATCAATTTTGCTAGTTAGTCACCTAATTCTTGCATTCTTCCTGCCAACAGATGACCTTAACTTGGTGATGTCTCACACTATTGAGTTAAAGTACTATCCATCCATCCATCCGTTCATCCATCCATCCATGAATCATAAACTTGTTGCTTCCATTGCCAATCCCTATCCTGTCTCCACTGCATCTGTTTCAAATCACTGCCAAATGCTATTTGGTTGTTTATGAGCATGCCAATCATTAAAGGCAAGGTTAACAGTTATTTGCTCTATCTTGCCTGCTTCCTGTTTCAGCCAGTGGGAAAAGATACAGCAATCAGGGCAAGAGGAATGGGAGTGGTTTGCCTTCAAGACTTTGCGTAGGCTTGTCCAGCCTAGCTTTTCTACCACTTTTGCACAAGTTGGGCACCTTTCAGAGAGAGAGAGAGAGAAAGAGAGAGAGAGGGAGGGAGGGAGGGAGGAAGGAAGGAAGGAAGGAAGGAAGGAAGGAAGGAAGGAAGGAAGGAAGGAAGGAAGGAAGGAAGGAGAAACAGCCCTCGAAAGTAGGGAGGTAGGGCAAAAGTAGAGACAGAATGCTGGATAGTGACTACAGGGAAGAGGGTTAGCCTGCACTTTTCAGTACTCCCCAAATATACTTATCATCACTTCTGGCAGTCGGATAGGGCTTTCTAGATTTATGCTCTGCTGTAATATCCTTACAATACCAACAAAGTCATATCCGCCATCACTTCCTTCTCTTTTCTTTCGAATACATGTTCCACCATAGGGTTGCTATTGCTCAGCAGTGGAAGCAATAGATCAGAGATGCGAGAAATGGGGCTGCCCCAAAGAAGAGGGAGTCAAGCTATTCTCCAGAACATCTGAGGGCAGGACAAGAAGCAGTGGGTGGTAACTAATCAAGGAGAGTAGCAACCTAGAACTAAGGAGAAATTTCCTGACAGTTAGAACAATTAATCAGTGGAACAATTTGCTTCCAGAAGTTGTGAATGCTCCAACACTGGAAGTTTTTAAGAAGAGATTGGATAACCATTTGTCTGAAATGGTATAGGGCTTCCTGCCTAAGCAGGGGGTTGGACTAGAAGACCTCCAAGGTCCTTTCCAACTCTGTTATTCTGTTCTGTTCTGTTCTGTTCTGTTCTGTTCTATTCTATTCTATTCTATTCTATTCTATTCTATTCTATTCTATTCTATTCTATTCTATTCTATTCTATTCTATTCTATTTCTATTTCTATTTCTATTCCTATTCCTATTCCTATTCCTATTCCTATTCCTATTCCTATTATTTCTATTTCTATTCTATTCTATATTTCTTGTTCGCTGTATATGATCTATATGATCCCTGTATAGGTATACCATACCTTCACAAAGTTCTGTTCTCAGTCAACACATTATATACATAAATCTTATTTATATAAATGTCTCTATTATTTACATGAATCTCATCAGCCAGATAGTGTTTCACTCTCTGATACTCCTAAAAAGTGCATGCCTGGATCCCATTTTCAAACATTATAGTCACAGAATGGGACAACTCGCCGTGGTCAACTCTCCACAGCCAACTCACCATGGCCAACTTGCCACGGGACAACAATTACCCTAATATATAAAAAATGGAGGAATAGAATCATTAAAGAAAGGATGCCAAGGGAAAGACTAAATGAAACGTGAATGACAAAAATTAAAATAATGTTTTAATTATTTTAAATACTGTATTTTTCGGAGTATAAGATGCAGGTATTCATCTGGCTAGCGTCCTTAGTCTGGTCAGCTTCAGCACATTATTTTATCCCCTTGTTAGGGCTGAAAAAAATCTTCTTCGAAGGGAGTAGGAATGAAAACAAGCCTGCAAAGACTTAGGGCTGGAAAAAACCCTCTTCAGAGGGTTTATACTTCAGAGTAGAAATAAAAAAGTCTGCAAGCCGGGAAGATCGTTAGCACCTCCTTAGGGCTGGGAAAAGAAGCTTAGGAAAAGCTACATTCTGAGTATAAGACACACCCAAATTTTCGGCCTCTTTTAGGGAGGAAAAAGGTGCGTCTTATACTCCAAAAAATACGGTAATTAAATTGAATTGTTGGATTGTCCTGTGACGAGTTGGGCGTGGTGAGTGGTCCCGCAGTGAGTTTGGCCGTGGCAAATTGGCTGTGGCAAGACAGTCGTAGCAATAGTGATGCCCAGGTTTCTGCAGGTATCTCCTAGCCTGCAGACCTGGGAAAATTTGAGTAATGCAGTGAAGTGAAGACAAGTGACACAGAAGTTTGGTTAAACTGCCCATTACTACCATCTGTCATGTGGAAATAATATGTTTTAAAACAGTATTTAGGGTCCTGTATTTTTATTTACTACTGTTTACGTTGTTTGACAGCTGCTTTGGGAAGATTGATGTCCTCAAAAAGAAGGAGATCAATCTATCAATCAATAACAAAGAAAACCAAACAGCTCAAGGGCAAAGTGAAGGCACAGGGTGTAGCACATAAAGTTAATGTTTGGCTACCATAGATTAACAAGGCTCTCTTCTTACAAAAAATGTATATATATATATATATATATATATATATATATATATATATATGTATGTATGTATGTATGTATGTATGTATGTATGTATGTATGTATGTATGTATGTATGTATGTATGTATGTATGTATGTATGTATATATGTATATGTATATGTATATGTATATGTATATGTATATGTATATATATATATACACACACACACATTTATATACACACACACACACACACACTGTGTGTATGTGTGTGTGTGTGTGTATATATAGATATAGATATAGATATATAGATATAGATATATAGATATATAGATATAGATATATATAAACCACTTTTTTTGCTGATAATATAAATGAAGGGAGACTAGTATAGATCTATTTCAAGCTATTTAGCTCTCATCAGCTAGCCATACCCTTACTGGGATTTGAACCTGGGCAGCCTGCCTGTAAGGCAGTAGATTTAACGTCTAAGCCAGAGGCTCTCCTCCTATATCAGCTTGTACCGAAGGGTTATATATGTTTTTTCTGTCGAATCACCCTGGTATACCCAAATATGGGAGAGAGCATACTGCTTCCTTTTTGCCTTTCTTATATGCATATAAGATTGGCTTTCTGCAATCTGTATGGGAAGCTGCAGTCCCAACATATCTGGAAGAAACCAGAATAAGTAAGGCTGAAATAGGTACTAACAGCTGGTCATTTTTTTTACAATGTTATTTACATTTGGTGGATGAATTATCTCCAGTGAGAAGTATTCTATTTACAATTATTTGCTCAAGCTAGGATGGCACTCATTGGCATAGTTAAATCACCTAACTTTGCTTCCCCCCACCCAAAAAAATGAACAATCATGTATCAATTAATTGCTCCTATACTGTGACAATGAATGGACCATGTCTTCTACAAAAGGAAAAAAATTGCTCATGTAAACCGAATTCTGTTCATCTCCCTGCAGCTACCAATTCTTTTGACTACAAGAAATTCTTTGAGATGTTGAGATTGAAAAATAAAAGCCTCCAAGAACTGAAAATGTTTTTTAGCATTCTGGATACAGATAAAAATGGCTATCTTGAACCCGGTGAAATACAGTAAGCAAAGATTAATATTCCTTTCATAACATGTACCAATTGAAATGTGCTATTTGCTAGTAATGTGGAATACAGGTTGATATTTTTGACACTGATTGGCTACTAGCAGAAAAATGCAGGCATAGTTGATAGTCTCCCATAATTCTGAATGTATAGCTATCTATACTAATCTCTGTTACTAATAAATCAGATGTAATATTCTCATTAAAGAAATAAAATCAGAACGGAATCTGAATTTAAAATTCTGAACTGAATTAAAATGATATTCCTAATACAAACTCCAACTGATGTAGAATGAATTCTGCTGTTATCACGATTTTCTATTTCTTAAACTAATTAACTAAATTGACTAAACATGTTTGCATATTGGTTTTTAACTTGTTTTTTTTTACCTGTTATGAACCACCAAGAGTAACTTACATGAGATGGGTAGACATAAAATCGAATAAATCAAAATAATAATTTCCCCCTCCAGCCCATTATTTATTTTGTTGACTTTTCAGACATTTCTCATGCTGTTCAACTAAAATCTATTCTCCTGAAACTTAACTCCATTAAATCTATTCTGGTTTTAAGTCCATTAAGTCCATCTACTCTTTTCTGTGGAAAAATTCTGTAGGGCAGCTTCAAGCCAATAGTTTTGAATTACAGATACTGAGAATGGCTTGAAATAACCACTATAGCATCTGAAATTGTGCTTTTTCTAGTTGCATTCTCTTCTTTGTTAAGTACCTAATGTCAGGTCGAAGCCATTTTAGTCGGGGTCTTTAGCCTGCCACACTTTATAGTATTTCAATGTGCATTCTTTACTGTGGGAATTTGGGAGGGGGAATTGCATGAGGGCTCTCTGAATGTAGCCATAACAAATTCTTTCTAGAAAGTCAAGGTCGTTCTTTGTCTTCACACTCCTGCACCTGCACGGAAGGAGATGGGTGGATCTGCCAGGCTGGCAGTTGGATATTGGTCAACATGATGGACTTGGGGATGTGGGAACAAGGGCTTGAACTTTCAACTGGGTGGTGAACCCCAAAGGACTTCAGATTCGGGATTCACCCAGATGTGCCAACATGGCTCTGTTAATAAATTGGAACTTTGAGGAAGCAATTGCCTCAGACTCTGATTTATTTGGAACCCTGACACTTAACATGTGACAATGTCCTTTCCTAGGCAAATTTAAGGTCATTCATTCAAGGTTTTTTCCTCTCTAGTCTTGTACTAGAACACAAACATAAACTAAACTTTAAAGCCGTAAAGACCTGGCTTTTCCGACAGGCCTGGGGCCATTTACCTTGGAGGTCGGCCCATGAATGTATGGATGTTTGAAATTATTTTAAAATGAAAATGTGTTTTTAATTTGTTTTTTAAATGTTTTATATTGACTTGTGTCTGTTCTTGCTGTAAGCCGCCCAGAGTGTCTAGGGAGTTGGACGGCATAGAAATATAATATAATAAAATAAAATAAATAAATAAAGAGAAAGCACATAAATCTAGACAGGTCAGAGAGGAAGATGCTAAGGGTGATGACTAGGAATTAAGAAGTAAGTGGATGGCTCAAACATGAGAATACAGTAGTCCAGGAATATTCTTCAGTTCGTGAATGCAGCAGAAGTATACTTTCTCATCAAACCGCTTTGCATTCTGCTGTAATCCATTCCACTAAAGAACCAAAGTTGCTTTTCTAAAAGGCAACTGGACTTTCTTGTTTTGTTTTTTTTCTTGAAGATATTTTGCTTCTCGTCCAAGAAGCTTCTTCAGGTCATGAAGAACTGAATGGACGAGAAGTGAAACATTTCCAAGCAAAAACCAAAAAAGTCCAGTTGCCTTTTGAAAAAGCACCTTTGGGACAACCATGACCTGGATGATTGAGAATCTCCATAGACATTCCACTTGAATATCAATTTTCCATGAAGATGACCTTCAGGACGATTTAGAAATCTGAGGGGGTCCAAAATGAAGGAGGGCGATCTTTATTGGGTGCTGACTTCTGCAAGCACAAAGCATTTGTCCTGTGAAATTCAGTTGCTGCCATTAGTTCCAGGGTGGTCAATCATTAAAGTCCTTTGTACTATAGGTCTCTCACACACTGAAAAACCTTAAGTCATTCCTGATATGACTTCCCTCCTCAATAAGCTAAGATATACAGAAATATTTTTTCTTGGAAACTAGACTATACAAATAAGATGCATTTTAAAAATCAATTTCATTTTATGACTAAGCCTGCATTTAGAACAGACTACCTATACCTGTCTACTAGATACATTACACTGAACCCTTTCATTGTCAGTTTAAAATCCTTTTCATTCTGCCAAGATTTAATTTCCATTACACATTTAGTTCCGTTTTAATTTGCGTGGATTTTTCTTTTTAAAAATACATTTTGTTTCTTTCTGTTGTTCAGTCATTCAGATGTTACTGACTCTTAAGATCCAGATCAGATTAGCTTTTATATTTTTTCAGTTTTCTCCCCAAAACTAATTTTTACCATTTTTTGAAAGAAAATAAAATTCTATACGTATATAACAAATATGCATGTTTATAAAACCATTCCCTCTGGAATCAGTTCTTCTGTTCTTTTCCTTTCCATTCACAGGGTGATGTTGCAGATTTTTTCCCCCAAAAGCAGGCATCTCACTGATAAAGAAATCCAGGAATTCATGGGTGCTGGAGATAAAGATGAGGATGGCAAAATAGGTATTGATGGTAAGTGTGCTGTCCTGGACCAATCGACTTTCGTACCAGAAGTTCAGAATTAAATAACCTGAACTAATAATCATTATGCATTCAAAGACAGTGATAAAATAATAAGGCTGTTCAGGCCATTGAGCCTTACCCCTTGCTCAGTCCAGAAATCCAAATTAAAGTATCCCCCAAATACTATAATTTAGATTTCAGAGTATTTGAACAGATGCAGTGAAAGGGTTTGACCCCTCTCTCATGAAATGGGTCTACTATCAAGCTGCTTCTGTGTCAGTAGATATGTACCAGTTCAGTTTATCAATTATTTTAGTCAACAAAGTGTTGCTCTAATCCAGGGGTCTGCAACGTTAAACACTCAAAGAGCCATTTGGACCCATTTCCCACAGAAAAGAAAACACCGGGAGCCACAAACCTGGGTGGGCGTGGCCAACTCAATATCATTCACTTCCTGTTCTTCGTAGGCAGAAGCATGTTTTAAAATGCTACCGAAGCCGAAAGGGAGGGCTTAAAGGAAGTTTTGCTTCTCAAGCCCTGTGCTCATCTGGGCGTTTCAAACTGACATAGGAAGAGGCCAGATGAGCACAGGGCTTGAGAAGCAAACTTCCTTTTAGCCCTCCCTTTCGGCTCCGCCTCTTACCGACAGCTCCCTCACTTGCTGGACTGGCTCGGCTGCTCTGGGCTGCCTTCTGAGGCATTTTGAAATGCGCTCCTGCCTGCACGGAGGCAGGGATCGATGCTCACCCCCTCTTCCTTGCGGGCAGAAGTGTGTTTTTAATTGCCATAGGCAGAGCCCAGAGGAGCCAAGCTAAGTAGGCGCAAGGATGCAATGCGCCACTTGTAAGCATTCAATGCGCCACATTTGGCGCATGCGCCACGGTTTGGCCACCCCTGATATTCTATCCCTTACCCCTTGATTGCTGTAAGACAGGGAAACCAACGAACTTGTTTGCGTCTGTCATAGCTATCTCTTCTGTATATTAACCATTTATTTCCTTCTCATTTTTATCATTCCTTCAGAATTTATTATCCTGGTGAATCAATCATAAAGGTTTGGAATCATCTGAATCCTTATCTATCATTTACTACCTGATTCCACTTGTTTGTATGGGCCTCTTTTGTTCTCCATCTGTTCATCTATCTTGTGCTATACTTCAACTGCATCTATCTTGTTCTATACTTCAATGTCCGCTGCAGTCCTGTAACACTGTAATTGTGCTGGCAATGCTCTTAAAATAATAAAAGTCACATCAATCTGGACTCTGTTCTCACTGCTTCTCTTATGTTATTTTGGCATGAAGGGGCAGGGATACTATGAGAGGATTGGGAAGACATTATTTCAATAAAGGTATATTGCAAGTCTGCCTAATTTAATCTCATAATCTCTTAATCCATTTTGGTATTGCTTTCTGGCAAGACTGATTTCTTCTTCCAGAAACTTTCCTGCACACATACATGTCAGTGGTGGGTTCCTACCAGTGCAATCCACTCTATTGCACCGGTAGCGGCCTGCTGGTGATGTCACAGTACTGGTGTGGTTGGTTGCCGGTGCATGGGCACCGCCATTTTTTTAAAAAAGTTATTTTATTTTTACATTTTCTTTTTTCACGTTCGAGGCTACTCGAGCTGCTAAGGGGAGGGGGAACGGGCGGCAAGACCTATCTCAGTTCCCCTCTCTTCAGCAGTCTGAGAAGCCACGAATGCGTGGTGATGATCCCAGGCATTTTTGCACATTCGAGGCTTCTCGAGCTGCTGAGGGGAGGGGGAACGGGCGGCAGGAGCCTAGGATCATCGAATGGGGAGAAGCATTCAGGCTGGATGGAGGCTTCTAGAAGAACCGATGCCGCAGTCTTGCTGCTCCCATTGTGGGGGGCTGTGTTGCGGGTGAGCAATACCCCCCGCTTCTCTGGCCGCTGCCAAACTCCCAAGGCCCACGCCCACCCGGTCACATGGCTGGCAAGCCACACCCACAAAATAAGCCACACCCACAGAGTGGTAGTAAAAAAATTAGGAACCCACCCCTGATACACGTGTTCATAGGAACTTTACAAATCTACAAGGTGTTCATAGGAACTTTGCAACTTTACAAACAAATCTACAGTTAGAAAACTTGATTTGACAGCCAATCCCTCTAATTGAAATTGTCACAATATTTTACAATATTTCTTACCTGCCTTGGATTTTGCTTATTTATAAATGATAGGTGACTATTTCCCTAGTCATATATTCAGGAAATTATGCATGTCTGGAAGATACCTTATGCACAGCCTTTGCAACTATTTCAACCAAAGGCAGTCAGACAGTCAGTTCTAGAATGGACAATAGGGCATGTCTAGCAGCAGTGCCAGTAAGTAGCTTGTATGGGAAACAAAATGATTCATACTACCGTGTTTCCCCGAAAATAAGACAGGGGCTTATATTTTTTTGACCCCCAAAAAATGCCCCTGGCCTTATTTTCGGGGATGGCTTATTATTTTTGGGGTGCAGGCAGGCCGCGACGCACCACTTACTGAAGTTCGGCAGCTCCGTGGTCTCTCGGCTAATCTGTTTAGGGGGAAAAAAATCTTGCATAGTGCAGAAACTCTTCTCGCGAGAATTAGCAAGTTCTCGAAGCGAGAAGAGTTTCTGCACTATGCAAGATTTTTTTCCCTAGCCGAGGGAAACCCCAGAGCTGTCAAACTCCAGTAAGTGGTGAGTTTTGCGGTTGGGCGGAGTTTGGAGCTTTGGGGCGAAGGATGGGGCGGGGCGGGGCGGTGAGCGAGCAACCGATGTAGCGGCGGAAGGCAGAGCAGAAGGGGCAGCAGGCTTACCTTAGGGAAAGCGGGCGGCGGGTGGAAGGCAAAGCCAGGGCAGGCAATGCTGAGTCCGGCTTAGCCGGGCAGAGATGCGGGGCTCTGCACCTTGGTCCTCCCCTGCATCACCAAGAGGCCGGATCCCCAAGATCCCAGCAGGGACGAGCTCCCCAAATCCTCTGGCCTGCATAAAGAGGCACCGCACGGCCCCGCAAGAGCCCCCCGGAGGGTCTGCAGAGAAGTGACCCCCGCCGGTGGGGATCAGATGGCCCGCTTGGCTGGGATCTGCCGCCGCCTCCCTCGCTCACCCACCTGCCCGCCCGTTCGGATCTGCCTTCCGCCGCCTCCCTCGCTTGCTCACCCGCCTCCCTCGCTCACCCGCTGCCTCCTTCGCTCACCCACCTGCCCGCCCGTTCGGATCTGCCTTCCGCCGCCTCCCTCGCTTGCTCACCCGCCTCCCTCGCTCACACGCTGCCTCCTTCGCTCACCCACCTGCCCGCCCGTTCGGATCTGCCTTCCGCCGCCTCCCTCGCTTGCTCACCCGCCTCCCTCGCTCACACACTGCCTCCTTCGCTCACCCACCTGCCCGCCCGTTCGGATCTGCCTTCCGCCGCCTCCCTCGCTTGCCACCCGCCTCCCTCGCTCACCCGCTGCCTCCTTCGCTCACCCACCTGCCCGCCTGTTCGGATCTGCCTTCCGCCGCCTCCCTCGCTTGCTCACCTGCCTCCCTCGCTCACCCGCCGCCTCCTTCGCTCACCTGCCTTCTGCCGCCGCCTCCCTCGCTTGGATTAGCCGAGCCTTTTGGCACACGCCCGGAGTTTGGCAGCCCCGTGATCTCTGCTATTCTGTTTAGGAAAAAAAACTTGCATAGTGCAGAAACTCTTCTTGCTGCGAGAAGTTGTTAATTGCTCGCCTCGTGAGAAGAGTTTCTGTAGTATACAAGGTTTTTTTCCTAAACAGAATAGCCGAGACACCGCAGAGCTGTCAAACTCCAGTAAGTGGCGTGTCTCGTGGTGGGGTGGAGTTTGGGGGTTTCGGGTGGGGGTGGGGCGGCCTGTGCCGGTGAGCAAGCGAGGCAGTGGCGGAAGGCAGATCCGAACGGGCGGGCAGGTGGGTGAGCGAGGGAGGCGGCGGGTGAGCGAGGGAGGCGGGTGAGCAAGCGAGGCAGTGGCGGAAGGCAGATCCGAACGGGCGGGCAGGTGGGTGAGCGAGGGAGGCGGCGGGTGAGCGAGGGAGGCGGGTGAGCAAGCGAGGCAGCGGCGGAAGGCAGATCCGAACGGGCGGGCAGGTGGGTGAGCGAGGGAGGCGGCGGGTGAGCGAGGGAGGCGGGTGAGCAAGCGAGGCAGCGGCGGAAGGCAGATCCGAACGGGCGGGCAGGTGGGTGAGCGAGGGAGGCGGCGGGTGAGCGAGGGAGGTGGGTGAGCAAGCGAGGGAGGCGGCGGAAGGCAGATCCGAACGGGCGGGCAGGTGGGTGAGCGAGGGAGGCGGTGGGTGAGCGAGGGAGGCGGGTGAGCAAGCGAGGGAGGCGGCGGAAGGCAGATCCGAACGGGCGGGCAGGTGGGTGAGCGAGGGAGGCGGGTGAGCAAGCGAGGCAGCGGCGGAAGGCAGATCCGAACGGGCGGGCAGGTGGGTGAGCGAAGGAGGCGGCGGCAGAAGGCAGGTGAGCGAGGGAGGCGGCTCAAGCCCTGCACTTGTGGGCTCACTGTACCCGACCGGCCTCGGAGACAGGAGACAGCCCCTCTGCCAAGAGAGAGGGGGCGTGTTTAGAAAAGACAAGCGTGTGCACGGCTGCTTCTGCTGCTGAGCCCGGTTGGAAGTTTGGCTTCTAGCCGGGCTCAGGCGAGGAACGGTGGCTGTTTGCAGGGGATTCCAATGCCACTCTTTTGGCCGGGAGAGAGAGAGAGTGTGCCACCGCAAAAAGAGCGGCTCCCGGCATGCCCCCCCTTTCCCCCGGAAGTAGTTGGGGGGGGGCTTATTATCGGGGCGGGCCTTACTTCAAAGCATGTCCCGAAAAGCCCTGTGGGGCTTAGTTTCAGGACAGGTCTTATTTTCGGGGAAACACGGTACTTCCCAAAAATCCAGATGATGCATAAGCGCACCATTGTGCCTACCGTCCCTGTCCTACTGTCCTATTGCCTAATTTACCTGTACCTACTTTGCTAATGTTTATGTTTATACCAATACCTACTATCTTGTACATGTTTGACAAACAAATAAATAAAATAAATAATAAATAAATAAAATGAACAGAAAAGAAATAGCTTTTCTGAGATTTTTGTGCAGCTAATACCATTCCTGCCTTAGGGGAGAAATGCTGCAGAATTTATTCTCCCAAAGCAACAGAATTTTATTCTAGATTTTATCCATTGCAAGACAAGTTTTCATGTGAAACACAAACATTTTTCTTCCTCCTGAATCTTTGCTATTCTCTGCAGCAAATTTCTGACACTGTGAACTGCTCTATTGTGTGAGCCAGGCTGGGCGCAAGAACTGA
Source organism: Diadophis punctatus similis (assembly GCA_023053685.1). NCBI lineage: Eukaryota > Metazoa > Chordata > Lepidosauria > Squamata > Dipsadidae > Diadophis > Diadophis punctatus. The sequence continues at coordinate 26,324,049 of JALIGW010000004.1, read as the reverse complement.
GATGAGGAGACTGAGGTAAAGGTTAACACATGAATGTTTTTTAACTGAGGTAACTGCTAACTGGGAACAAGAACACACGCCCATTTGACAGCCGCTACTTATAGCTGGCTGTCAAATGGGACAGCCAATCACAGATTTCTTCAGTTCAACTCCTAGATCGGTTCGAGGAAATATCGGAACAGAACACTCCTTTCCATCTAATTAGCACAGGCATAGTCCTGCAAATAAGATCCCGCTCTGATCTTCTGGGCTCAGTAGCACCAGTGAGTGCCTGCTGGTCAAGGTCAGCCAGTGATGGGACAGGTAGCAATGGCTCCTCTCTGCTCGGTGGAACGGCTTCTTCAGACAACATGCCAGGAGCTGCAAGTGAGTCTGGCCGGTGCAGGTCGTTGGGTGCAAAGGTGTTCGGTAGCAGATGCTGGTTTATGCCCGGTTCCTGGGAGACAGGGGCCAGGGCCCTAGGTGAACTTTCCTCAATCCCCGGGACCCCAGAGGCTGCCCATTGTGCCGTCAACTGATCTATATGACAGTGCCATAAATGGCCATCCTCCAATACCACCTTGTAAGAGTAGGGTCCGGTAACTCCGGCTACAGTGCCCGGCAACCATAGGGGATGCTCTAAGTAATTCCGAGCATAAACCCTGCTACCCTCATTGAAGGAACGGGCAGAGCCCATGGAATCTAAGGGTCTCTCGGGAGTGTCCTGTGGGTGTCATCTATCTAAGGTAGTTCTCAACCGCCGTCCCATCAGTAGTTCAGCAAGACTCCTGTTCGTTGCTGAACATGGCATCGTATGCTGGGCTAGCAACAGCTTGTCTACCTTTTTCTGCAAATTCCCGGGACCCAACTTCGCCAAATTTTCCTTCATGGTGCACACCATGCGTTTGGCCATACCATTACTGGCCAGATGCCACGGCGCGACTAGGCCATGTTTTATGCCCAAACTTTAATATCACCTACCTAATATCACCTACAATGTTCTTTCTCAATGCTTTCTGCTGCCTCGCTTTTGAGAAATACTACACATATTAGCATGTATTTTACTGAATACTATGGTAGGAAGTTAGCACCCACCCCTCTCCTAGAAAAATGAAATGTTTTGGGAAATATTAAAAAGGCAGAATGTTATATTTCCCTGGATGAGAAATGGAGAAACATGTTTTTAAGGCAGGAAATAGACTCACTCTTAATAGCCCCTTCTCTCCTCAATAGCCCACAGCAGATGTCCCCCACTTAAGAGATAAAGAGATAGCTAGGTCTATTCATAGGCAAATGCCCTCATCCAAGATCCAACAAAGGTAGGATTAGCCCTCTACCCATCTAGAAACAGAACTTACCACACAGCACCTGGGAGGATTGCATTGCCCAGCAAGGCTTAACCAAGCTTGGGACTCAAAAACACAGCCTATAGAGTTGCCCCTGCATGGACCCATGGGTGTCTGACAACCAATCAGAATGCAAGCTCAAATTCAAAAGCCCAGAGAGGGTATAAAACTCAGGCACTGTCAGCATCTCTGCCCTTTTTTTCTTCACTCAACATCTTCAAGGCATGTGATCCTGTCCACCATTAAAACCATCTTTCCAAACAGCCACCATGTTTCCAGTGTCTTTCTCCCCACTTGGAACTGAATCCCAAAGGACATTTCTTTCAATACTATAGTTCACTTTCCATTAATTTTCAGCAATTAGTGGGATTTTATTTTTCATTTCAGTTCTCTTCTATGTAATTCTGGGACAGAATGGGAAAGTATTAGGAAACAGTTTCTGGACTCTATGGCACAAATATACATAGTACTAGGGCCATAATATATCCTCCAGTTTAAAATAATGGCTATGGATAAAGGGTTACCATGAATCAATAGGGGACAAAAGACATGTAGAATTCCATGGGATTGTCTGCCAAGAAGTAATTGCATTGCCCAGCCAATTCATTTATCTGCCACCATATCTACGATGCAATATATGCACAATACAGAAGAGTTATCTAAATATTAGCAGTGATATATAATGCTATTCAGAAATCATTCCCTAAACTAGGATGAAATCTATGGTGGAAACAGAGTTGGTGTTACCACTGAATATTTTGATTTATATGCTACATATTCAAAAACCCAGATCACTTTCCTTCTGTCTAACCTCAGTAGATTACCATGGGAGCATCAAACAGGTTCAAATCAATGCGCATTGCCTTGAACTCCATGAAAGAATAACAAATACAAATATGGTAAACATTCAGCAAGATAACACTTTCACAACCATTTGTGAAATGGCTTATTAAGCAATGGCATCAAAAGCACACTAAAAGATGTTCTGTCATTTATTTTTCTCCATTTAGCATTGTGCTGTCACTCCATTTAGCATTGTGCTACGACAAACATGAACATATCAATCTTTCCTAAAAATGTATTTCTAGTTTATAAATAAACCAACAGAACACAGAGCAAAGTCTTTCCGGGATTCATGCCATTTCAAGTTCTACAGGTTGTAGGAATCATAGGAAGGGGAGATGGGAAGAATTTTAGTTGGCTCTACCCTCCTCTGGATTGGTTCCTTGGTTCTTGATGTCAACGTTCCGGCTGACAAACCCAACCAAAGCAAGCACGGCTGAGACGATCCAATCTCTTTTTGCAAAAACTTTATTGAGTACATCATATCAGTAAAGATGAGGGGAAAACCCAGATCTAACCATTTCCCGCACAAACCTTATTAAAGTTAAAAGTTCAGGTCTTCCCTCCCACATATTAAACCAGGTCATATTGTCCAATGGAGTCCCCTGGTATTGTTGTGAGAAAGTCTTTTGGCTTTGGTAAGCACCTGCCGAGATGTCCTTGGTTCTCATGGCTGACATCTTGATGTCTGAAACCTAAGTTCTATCTCCCCTTTCCCTCTCCCCAGAGTTGGTTGGCAAGCCATAATAAGAAGCAATAATAGTTGCAACAGCAAAAGCGCCTTTTGAAGCTTGACACTTGACACCTTGGATGGATCTCTCCTGGAAGGCAGGGAAGGGAATCTGCTCTACTCCTTCTTTTCTGGAGTCTATTCTATTTCTGAAGAGTCTACATGTAACTTCATTCTGTGATCATGCATCATTCTAAAATGAGAGAGAAATATAGGTGAATATCTAGACTCTCTGTTGCAGATGTTCATCATATGACACATGAGAGATGATGTGGCATGGAAACCTAGATGTTCTCTTGCCACAATTCAAACCATGAGGAAAGGGAGCATTAAAAGCATTGAACTTTATTTTCCTTGTGGCACATAAAAAGCAGGCTAAAGCAAAAGAATTCATTTTGAAAATGTAAAGGAATTTTTTTTAAAATAAGGTCTTTGATTGGGAAAACAACAACAACTCCATGTCAGATAAATCTCCATGAAAACAGTCTTCCACAAGTCCACCTCCTCTGAGAAGTCCTTTTTATGGCCCTTATTCAGTTCAGAAAACAGATGTCTCTAGAGAATGTCTTCTTGATGCAGCATAAGCTACTGAATGTCCTAATAGTCTGGCTTAGAAGAAAGGAAATACCAATATGTCATTGGGCTAATGCAGATTGCAGCCAAATTGTTCCTCGTGCAATTGGAAGCCCTTCACTCCAGTGAGTATGTGCAGCAGTCATATATGCTGCACGCACACACCCCTTTTCAGGATTGGTTCGGCTGTCTTCTACCTAACAGGGTATCTACATCACAGATGCAGATACTACTCATACATCCCAAACGCTGTCACAGATCAGCGTACAGCTACAGGTGCGTGCAATGCTGCACTTTAACATCTAATCCACACACTGCCTCCAAAATCCGACATGATCATCCCTCAGTTCTTTAGGCTGACACATACCAGCAGCTTTCTTCTCTCTCCTGTGATCAAGACTGACATTTCAGGTTTTGGAAACTAAATCTCATTTTCTTAATACAGGATTGTGAATTCAGAAAAGGAGTCTTAAAGCATCTTTTTCTCAGCAACCACTGACCTCCCATGGCCAAAAGTGGCATTGCATTATCTTTAAGTCAAATTATTGGCCTTTGGCAATAATTACAGTACAATGTAAAATGCTTGCAATCAACAAACCTAGGTTAAATTGTTAATGCAGTTGGTGTTTTTATCCCCATTCCCTATGGACAATTCTATAGAAAGTCATCTTTCTCCCATAGTAATAAATAAGTTCTGCCTGAGTGCAGTCCAACTGAGCAGAACATTTGCAATAATGACAAACACAGAGATTACCTTTATCTTTCTTACTTTGCCTGAGGTATTGAAAACAGCTGATTTTTCCTGAGTCATACTGATGTTTGTTCTATGTCCAGCATCATCAATCATGACTAGCAGCAATTTCAAGGGAGCCAGTGAGGTTAAGGCATTTTCCCATCCTGCTATCTGAGATCAGAACTGGCATAAAGTTGAACATATAGTAGGAATGGGTATTGAGCTGTGGAGTGTTTTTTAAGGTAACTCTTGTTAATTAATTTTAAGGCAATAATTAGGTGAAGCAGTGTTATGCCAAACTCAGCATTATTTGTATTCCTTCTCTTTAAAATCATGGCAATGGGATAGGTTAGGGATAAAGCATGATTTTACAATTTTGTAATCATATGCAAGGGAGAAAAATCAGTCCCTCACAAGCTCATTCTGGTTTCTTTAAAGATCTCTTAATGTGATGGGAGAAAATTTGAATAAAGGCTGATCTTTCTTGTATTTTAGAAAATATTTTTATTGGTGAAATATAACAACTACAACAGGAACAAAATGCAATAGTGATATATATAAAAATCCTACATGCACCTTAATGATTAAAATAAAGTGAAAAGAAAACTAATACTATAAAAATCAGGTAGTATCAATTTGTATCAATGCTGGATTCTTTATCAATATTCAGTATGGATCAGTTTGTTGCTTTTTATGGTAGCTACCAGCATTAATGGGGGCAGGTAGGAAAACTGACAGAAAATCTAGGTCTCCTTTGCATGCATGCCCGAATTGCAATATTGCCAAATTGTTTGATAGGACATGTGTGCATAGTGTTTTGACCTGGCCTTCGCAGAAGCAAGAAGCAAGACTTCTCACAAAGAAAAACCCCTCTTTAATTACACCTTGGGAATTAACTGCATTCACCAACAGAAAGTCCAGGCAAGAGTCCTGCAAGGAGTTAACTGAAGCAATAGTCCTTATCAGCTCATTAAGATAAATGCAAGGCTGTGGGCTCCCAGCCTGGAAGGCTGCAAATTACGCTAAGTTAGTGTTTCTCAAATAGTGGGGCGCGCCCCCCTGGGGGGGCGCAGAGCCATGCCAGGGGGGGACGCGTGTGACTTCCAGGCAAGGGAGCCGGCTGCCAGCTGCACATCGTGCCGAAGCTGCCTCATGCTCTCGTGGCCAAGCGAGCCGGAGGGGCCCCAGGAGGCTTAGCGTGCAGCAGCCCGGGCGACGTTCCTCGCCCCGTCCCTGCCAGGTGGGGTGGGGTGGCTTGTGATTGGCCACAGGGTGGGTGCTCGACCTCTGCCCCCTGCCCCTGCGCGGCAGCAGCAGTGGACAGAGGGAGTTGTTCTCCCGCCGATGTTTCCTCCTGAGCCTTTCCGGGCTCACCTGGAGGCTCCAAACTCCGCTCTTCGGCTTGGGGTGTGTTATTTTCATGTGTGTGTGTGTGTATGTGTGCGTGTCCGGGGAGGACTAGTTGCTCACCCAGACGAGCAAGGAACGGGAAGAAAAGGGCTTCCTCTCCAGCTCACCCGCCGTCCTCTCCCGTTTCTCTTGTTCCTGGCTGCTTTCCCCAATTGAGAAGTGGCACCCGCCTGCCTGCCTGCTACTTTCCCTTCCAGTCTCTTCCCCGCCAACCCTGGTTGTCTGGGCAGGGGGAAGAACCTGCTGCCCAAGCTAGGCAGCGATCCTTTGGGAGAGGATGAGGATGAGTCACACCCATCATCCCCAGCAACATGGCTGCGGATGATGGGCATGGATGGTCCAACACATCCGAAGAAGCGGCGGCAGCGGATGGGAGCGGCCGGGGGGTGTGCGTGTGGCAGCGGGATGCCCGTTCCCTTTCCTGGGGGAAAGCCCAAGGCTTACAGTCATGGCAGAGAGTTGGGGGGGCGCGAAACGTTTACTTCTTCCTGGGGGGGGCGTAATAGAAAATAATTGAGAAGCACTGCGCTAAGTCAAAGAAATAGACAAACCTCCGTTCTGGCAAGGCAGTCTTTGTCCCACGAAACATACAAGGAGCAAACTTTCTAGAAATGCAAACGGTTGTTTGCTACAACCACCCCTACCTTTTCCTCTTATTTATTCCCCAGCCAGGGAGGGCCATTCAGCATCCACATTTGTTTTGCTTCCTGAGCCAACTCATTGTCCTCCTATCTGCTCTGCGCATAAGCGCATCTGGAACAAGCCCCAGCTGTTTCTCCTCCTCACTCATCTCTGACTCCAAAGCCTCTCCGGTGGCTTCTAAATGCCGGACGGCCCTGGCTCTATCTCTGTGTCAGACGCTGAGCATCCATCAGAGCCTTCCCCAGGCTCCAGAACTGGCCCAAGTTCTTCCCCAACCTCCTCATCATCCGAGTCTGCCGCCAACTCCGCTGGCAGCTGGCAGGCCACAACACATAACAGGAGACAATAGTGCACACAAGTATTGTTAAGCGAGGAGGTTCATCCTTTCTGAAGGCTGCCTCCATATCTGGAAGTGAGACAGAGCACTCATGTAATAGTGGTGAGAGAACTTTTCTTCTCTGCTGTCCATTTTTATGGATAATCTGGTTTCACACAGTAACAGCAGTCTGAAGCCTTAAATAAATACCTGCTGATCCTTAGTACCCTAGACCAGGGGTGTCAAACTCGCGTCATGGCGGCATCACATGACGTATCGCGACTTTTTTCCTTTGCTAAACTGGCCGTGGGCATGGCCAGCACGTGACGCATCCAGCCCGCTGGCCGTGAGTTTGACAGCCCTGCCCTAGACCATCTCTCTGTGCACTTGGGATATTATGTATACTTCTATTGAAAGTAATAAAGAACTATAGCAGGACTGACTTCCACATGACTTTGCACAAACTTCTTAAGTAGGATTGATTCACACCTGCAGCTAAGTTTATGGGATAATTATTCATTAATCAAATGATGCCTATAAATGTATGAATTAGCTCCATTCAAATTTCATTTGATTTTTTTTCAATGGCTCTAAATTGTGGTGTTATTATTTGTTCCACACTGGTCAATAACAGATTGATTTGTTGATTTTAAAAGTCAATTTATAATCAATATTCTTGAAATTAATCTGATAGAAAAGACATTACAGAGAGCATTAACTAGAGCAGTATAAGCCTGGAACTATGGTACAATGCATTTCCTAGACCCTACTGAGCATACACATATCACATGGCTTGTCTATGAGATTATTTAAGGACAGCATTGTTTCAGATAAATTATCCCTTGCCACTGCCACCAACATAGTAAGATACCTGCCCTACCTGTCATGTATATGATCCTTCTGGCACACTATATTGAAAAGCTAAGCAGATAGTCCTTGAAACACAGTCAAGAAAAACCATGCTTATCTTCCAGTGGAAAAAAAAGCAATAGAAAAAAAAACATGTCCAGATGATTAAGCAGAAAGTTGCAACACAGCATTCATTATGAGATAAAAAATAGAAAAACTACCTTACACACCTACTTCAGATCATACATCCAAGTTATTTCCACCAGGGGTGGGTTCTAACTTACCTTGCTGCCTGTTCACTTCCTCCTGCGCCGTGTGGGCACGCATGCGCAGTGGCAAAAAATTCCAAAAAATTCCAAAAAAAAGAGACCCAAAAACAAGATGGCGATGCATGCACAGTGCCGGAAACTCGGCTTCTGAGCATGCGCTGAAGAAAAAACCCAGAAAAAATTCCCAAAAAATAAAATTAAAAAAAAAAGAAATTCCGGAAAAATTCCAAAAAAAATATGGCAGCGTCAACGGACCGGCACTGTCTGAACCGGTTCCGTGATGTCGTGACATCACCAGCAGTTTGCTACCGGTTCGGGCGAACCGGTCCGAACCAGGAGGAACCCACCTCTGATCTCCACACTTTCAAGATAATCAGCTTGCTTCTTTAGAAGTAGCAAAATTATTGCCTGCCTGTTAACAGTCTCCCAAGCCCTCATACATTTTCATGAAATGTTTACAAAAAAGGAGAAATGATATTTGGAGGCATCATTCAATATTATATTCAGTAATTACAACCTGCTATGGTAGAATTAGTAATCAATTTCTTTGGAAGATGCCGGCAGTTCTAAAAGAAATGTAGGTCAATCTTGCTCACTCAGGGACTAAACTACAGTATATTCTGACTGTTAGGCACATAAATTAGGCACAGTATTTATTGAAATAATCTATTGATTATGCAAGAACAAGAGTTACGCTTGGCCTAGCAACCTAAACTCAGAAGTTGCAAATAATGGGGAGTGTGGAACCTGGAACTTTACCCTGAATACTATTTTCAATAGTTTCCAGCTGTGAGAATCAGTATCTAATATAACAGAGTCATAGAGGGAAAAGAATAAGAAAATGTATTCTATCCAGTGAATCAGATACCTCATAATTTTATTGAGGTAGCAATTTGCTGCTATCCCACTAGCGAATGGATAATATTGACACATATCTTAACACCTGTGCAACGCACATAAAAAAGAAGCAGAGTCTGGCTGCATCTTGATTTTTTTCAAGATGCAGATACTCTTTTCTAGGCATACAGATGAACGATTGCAGCATTGAAAAAAACAAATGTAAAAAGTTAAACTAAATAAAAAATTGTATCTTTATAATCTGATCCAAATGCCCTTTGGAATCCAATAAACCCTATTAGGCATTTGGGGTGGATTAGTAGAACATGCCTCCCTCTCTGCAGAGATCTGTAGCACCAATAAACTCCACAGAAATAAGAGATTGTGCCATACATTTGTAAGCCTGGTGGTTTCTACTCCCCTGCAGAAATCTCTCCTATTGTTGTATTCTAAATTTCTTATCTCAAACAAGGAATGAAGACACTTTAGAGAAACACTGAATAGCATTGCTTCATTTGGCTGCTAAGATACGTTTCAACGCATCTACCTCCTTATACCTGTCTAAATCGAAGCATGAATTATAAGTAAATGAAAATAAAGATTTTGTGCTATTGTCATCCAAGTATTTTGCTTTGCTGATCCTTTTACATTTGGCTGCTTGTCCTAACATTTGTGATTTACTCCAGCTTCAATTCATACTCACTAACTTAAGAATTCACATTGGATGGCTTTCTCATTAGAGAACATTCTGGGCAGAAATGTGATCAGAATTTACATAGGGTTTTTATTCTTTTGGCTCATGAAAATACATCTCAAATTCTGGACATGTAGCAGTTTAGATGATACGCAGCGTTTTTTGCTGTATAAGAACTGTCCTTCTGCCCTTGCCCTTTAATCTTCAATGATAATCAAGAAAAGATTATTAGTAAATGCTATCCTCTTTATATTTTATTAAGCAGCTCCCAAGCATTACAGCGACTTTACAGTATTAACTCTTGCTTCCTCTACCCAGCACTTCTACACCAGTAGTGAGTTTCTACCGGTTCGCCCAGGTTCTGGCGTACCAGTAGCGGCGGGAGGCTCCGCCCACTCACCCGGACATCATCACGGACACTCTGTGCATGCGCAGAAGCAGCACACGCGCGAACGAACATCTCCAAACTGATAGCAAAGGTAAGTGATACTGTTCTTCACTATCAAAAAATAATTCATAATTAAATTGATGATGATGATGATGATGATGATGATGATGATGATGATGATGATGATGATGATGATGATTCTCCTTCATCAGCCTACATATGGAAGTGCAGGGATAATGTATTTGCAACCTGGTGCTCTTCAGATAGCTTGAAGTAAAATTTCTATCAACTCCAATATGGCTATTAGTAAGAAATTAAGGAGAGCAATGATTATCTATTCTTGCAAAAATGTTTATACTGGTATTATACTGATAATGTTTATGCAGATATTACAAACTAGTACGGAGTAGATTGTTTAATTCAATATGCTTAAGTTCTCCTTAGTTGCTTAGATGCAATCAAGACTATGCTTTCTGCAGTCCCAGCATATATTTTATCACATTTAGAAACTGCCCATCTCCCTCACAGGGAGAAATAGACATTAGAGCAGTGGTTCCCAAAGTGGGTGGTACCGCCTCCTGGGGGGCGGTGAGATGACTTAGGGGGGCGCTAAGAGGCAAGGGGAGCAGTAGGGGGCACTAAGAGGCAAGGGGGGCAGCAGGGAGCACTAAGAGACCACGTAGAAGGCAGGAAAGCATGTTGGGGTGGCAGGGAAGGGAGGTAGCAGCCTATTCCCTTCCTCGCAGCCCTGCCATGCTTGGCAGCCTTCCACGCGGCCTTCCCGGTGGTCCCCCATGCCCGCTTGCATACTGAAGTCGGCGTCCAGCCCAGCCCGGCCAGTGGGTGGGTGGGTGGCCCTTGGTGGAAATGCAGACGCTGAGAGGGGCAGCAGAAAGGCAAGCACATGTGCCCGCCCCGTTTCTGCAAAGGCAGAGATCACTGGCAGGGCGAACCAAAGAGGGGAGGGGAATGCTGCAGAAAAGGCCACCTTCCACCCGTGCTGGCTCTGCAGCACTTGGGGCTCCAAAGCAGCCCACTGGCTTCTCACCCGGCCACCTGCCTGCTCTCTTTGTGGATCGGCCTGGCCAACTGCCGGCGTCACTCTGGGAACTCGGCCCGCGGCACCAGGTTGGAAGCCAGTGGACTGCTTCGGAGCCCCAAGTCCCGCAGAGCCGGCACAGGAGACACGGGTGAAAGGCGGCCTTTTCTACAGCATCCCTTCCCCTCTTCAAATCGCCCTGCAGGGCTCTATCTTTGCAGAAACAGGGCGGGCGGTTTGTAAGGAGGATTGGCGGGGGGGATACCCGGCCCTCCGGGATGGAGAGCAGGGCAAGAGAAGGCACAATAGACTGCGCTGCCCTGGCCCCACTTAACCGCGCTTCTTCCAGCCCATCCGTCCCACAGCGCAATGAACGAGACAATCAGCCACGCCTCCCTGCCCGGCCTCGCCGGGCACTGCTGCACCAGTGGCTCTGCCCTGCCCAGCTCTGCCCACCGCCACTTCCCGCGAGACAGCCGGAGCGAGGGCAGGCCGGAGCACAGTTGCCGCCACCGCCGCCCCTCTCACCTTCCTGGCTTCGGCTCTAGGACCTTCACGGGTCGGGAAGCATTGGGGCACGCATCTATGGAGCTCCGCCAGCCTCAGAGGTCAGACAAAAGGAAGGAAGGAAGGAAGGAAGGAAGGAAGGAAGGAAGGAAGGAAGGAAGGAAGGAAGGAAGGAAGGAAGGAAGGAAGGAAGGAAGGAAGGAAGGAAGGAAGGAAGGAAGGAAAGAAAGAAAGAAAGAAAGAAAGAAAGAAAGAAAGAAAGAAAGAAAGAAAGAAAGAAAGAAAGAAAGAAAGAAAGAAAGAAAGAAAGATGGTAGGTAGGAAGGAAGGAAGACAGAAAGAAAGATGGAAGGAAGGAAGATAGATAGAAAGAAAGAAAGAAAGAAAGAAAGAGAGAGAGAGAGAGAGAGAGAGAGAGAGAGAAAGAAAGAAAGAAAGAAAGAAAGAAAGAAAGAAAGAAAGAAAGAAAGAAAGAAAGAAAGAAAGAAAGAAACAGTGAAAAACATTGCCTACATAATTTTTATCTTTGTAGGCAGACACATCACAGCATTTGAATATCTTTTTCAAGACTTTCATTGCTACACCATCAAGTGCTAGTCTTACTGTATCCCTTGACTTTTTGTTCCTTTATTGTTAATCCTAAAGGCAGAGCTGTTCAACATAATTTTACTGTGAATTCCCAGTCTTCTTTATACTTAATCTTAGATCCTTTTTCAATGTGCTTCTTGACTTTCATTACTGAAGTTGGAAATTATTTATATTTTCAGCTATCAAGAGTAGTATCATCAGTACAGCTTAGCTTATTGATGTTTCTTCCTCCAGTTTTAAAAATGATGGTCATCTTTTTCCAATTCCTCAATATACATTTAGCATATAAACTGAATAAATCAAAAGAAAGTATAACTGTGGTTTAACAAACCATAGATAAACAAACCATGGCTTAGACTGAAGTGTCTATTTAGTTTAAGTCTTCTCTGCAGCTGCTTTGTCTCCTGCCTTTTCTTTTTTACTAATCACAAACTGTTCATTTTTTATATGACAGCCTTTTAATTATTTGAAAACTGCTAACCACATTTAATCTACAGTATTATGAACCTGGAAAAATTGAAGGCAATAGAAAATAGAAAAATCAAGGCAAGAATGCAAGACAAGATGGCTTAGAGTCTCAATGATATTATGACCACAAAAATATAGGTGAACTGTTGCTCAGATCAGTTCAATTCAGGCTACAAAGAGATGGAGCAAATGAATATCAAATATCATCACTATGGACATTTTGTCCTGTAAACCCAAAATCCAGAGCTGAATAGCTGAATAAACTATGATTAAGTTACTCACAAGTATGTGTTTGTAGTTTCTCTTGTATCATATTCAAACTCACAAGTTTGCCTTATAAATGTATAATACCTGCAAATAAAATTCTTAATATAAATTTCTTTGGTAATAGCAAAAGTTCTAAACCTTGAGTAATGGTTTCATCATCAACGATTTTTATTTTTTGTTTGGCTATTGTCCTTCTTTTGGAATTTCTCCTTTTTTCCACTGTCATTTTTAGCACTGACTGACTGCTTCTCAGGGTGGAATGACAGGTTTTTGAAGATACTGATTTTAGAGTATACTCAGAGAATAAGTTATACTGGCACTGTAATTATACCTTTTTTTTTGGCTAGGTTTGTGTCTCACACTGCCTCACCATTTTGTAAAATAAAAACAAAACTGTTAACTTCTTCAGAAAAGAAAGTGAAGTATAGTGTGAATTGAATCTTAAGAAATGAGTACAAGAGGGAATTGAACGGTATCTTGGAGGTTCCAAGGGAATATCATAGGCAACTTTTCTGTTATGCCAAGCTTTTCCCAAACTTCCTTGAGAGCTGCTACCTTGACCCTGTCAGTCAGAGAATCAATGCATCTTAAAAGGTTTTGCTACTGCAGAACTGTTTCCAATTTGAAAAAAATAAACACCTCAACCTGTGATGATGGAAAAAAGGAAGCATCCATTTTACAATTCAAGAGACTCATTTTCTTATTTCAGCTATTTTGATTTAATCTCACCATCCAAAATGCATTACTTTTACGGCATTTACATGAGAGATCCAGCTTGCTGCTATGGTCTGATTGAGATCAACCCTGTGTAGGAAGTTAGCACCCACCCCTCTCCTAGGAAAATGAAATATTCTAGGAAATATTAAAAAGGCAGAAAATTATATTTTCCCTAAAGGAGAAATATGTTTCTAAAGACAAACCCAGAGCCTCAGCTCCCTGCCTGCCTCCCCTCCAGATATTGGTTGGTGCCAACCTATCTACAAGACAAAGGCTGGGCCAGCTTATCTACAACACAAAAGACCTTCAGCTCCACTCAAGATCCAAACCAGAACAAAGCCATTAAGCCATAATAGGAATTGACCAAAGCCCCTTCATTACATCATCACCCAGCAAGATTCAACCAAGTCGGGGACTCAGGACAGTCTACAAAGTTGCCCCTTCATGGCCCCATTTGGAGTCTGACAACCAATCAGAACACAAGCTCAAATTCAAAACCCAACAAATGGCATAAAACCCAGGCACTCTCAGCATCTCTTCGCTTTTTTCAACCCATGTGCCCAAGCCATGTGATCCTGCTCATCAATAAACCATCTTTCCAAGCATGTTTCCATGTTTCAAGTGTCTTTCTCCCCACTTGGAACTGAACCCAGAAGGATATTTCTTCCAACACCTGGATTCAGGCTTTGAGGCAGACTTAGATCATCTTCCATTCTGTCCCCCACAAAGGATCTTGACAGTAAGGGCAGCTTTACAGAAGCTGGAACCGGTAAGGAAGTTAGGAGAAAATATTCCTGCAAACCGATATTGTTGGCCTTAGTGTGTTTTGTGAGATGAAGATCAAGTGTTCCATTTTGAACTCCTTCAAGGAAAGGGAAAAAATTCTGGTAAAATAATAGGAATAATAATTATGATGATGGTGATTTCGTTTCGGCTTTTGCTTGGGAAGCCCTGTGCGGGCTGATAGCAGGGGCTACTCAGCAGATAAGTCAGCCAAAAGCCGTTCCTGCGCCTCACAGATTTGAGGGCAGTGGCTTGCACAAGCCTTAAATGCGGCTGTCAGTCAATCACAACGAAAGAGGGAAGCGGCTGAGGCCAACGGTCGTTGGAGAAATGCCTCGAACGCGGAGCAGCCTCAACCCCTCGCTGCCCTTTGCTAAAGCGGGATGGGGGGAAGGGAGCGGCTGCAGCAGAGTACGCAGGCGTCAAAAACTCAGTTAACCTTGCGTGGAGCGAGCCAGACGCGAGAAAGTACATGAGAGCTAAAGAGCGGTGTGAGAAAGTCCATTATTTAGAACGGCGGGGGGGGGGGGGCGGGGATGAAAGCGACGGTTCATTCTATTCTCCATCGCTTTGGGGCCTACATGGACACTCCAGAGAAAGCACAACTAAATATGCAAAGGATTCTCTCATCAATCAGAACAAACTTTTCTTTGAAGATTGATAAACAAAACTACTCTTTTTGTCCAAATGGTACAATCCATCTGCATTTTAACCAATCATAAAATACTCTCTTAGGGGTATCATAAATTACCGGGTAGAACTAAAACGCTAAGGCCAAAGCACGCTAAAATTGTAGCTTCGAATGACATCATCCTTTGCCTGAGAGTTGGAGGGGGCAGGACGGCGTCACGCCGATGGAGAAGAGATTGACCATCGACCCTATCAATCACAAACTGATTTTCTTTTGAGCGGCATATGCTGAAAACCAATACACCGAAGCCATGGGCGGTGCCCTTGTCCCAAAGGCGGGAAAACATGAAAGTGACAGCCAATGGGAACGGTCTGGCGAAGCGCTTAACCAATCGACGTTTCCTATTTGGAATCCTCCGATGGAGGCATCGGCGAATGAATGGAAGGGTAGCGGGGTTCTTCGTGTGCTGTTGCTAAGAGAGCTTCGGTTTGTGTTTCCCTGCGACTGAGAAGAAAAGGTGGTTATTGTTGTCCTCCACAGTGGAACTCACAACAGCCTTTTTTCTAGCAAGGTCTCCAGAGGGACTCATTCACTCTCTGTCTCTCTTCCCTACATCAACCCCCCACTCCCCGGCTTCCATGAGTGCGTGATGTCTCTGGACTCCATTTAATTTTCAAAATCTCAAGTCCTCATAAATGCACGTCTCTTCCTCCAGCTTCCCCGAAGGCCCATTTTTATGGTGAAGATCAATACAGGCCATGGTGAAACTGGCTGCCAAATGCATCGTGGCGGGTGAGTCCCTAAACTGGCCACCACGGTTTTCAGTTGTATCTTTTTAAAAAAAAAAATAGGGCCTGGATAATCCTAAATCAAGACTTGGGTCAAGAAACTCAGTTACTTCCCAGTAACTTTAAATTGTACTTAAATGAGTTAGGTAATTTGGAAATAAGGACGAGGAATCTGCTTGATTCAGAGTTAGGCTGAGATTCCTCATAACCTTAAATTGAGCAGCCAAGTTATAATGTGGCTCCTTTGGCTTGGTGTCAATCCTGGTATATTCAGTAAACTCTTAACACTCTGCTTAGGCTTAGGGGAATTGTGAACTCAACCATTTGCTAGTTGCTGCTTTGCCAACAGTTCAGGCTGGAGTTTTTCCTGACTTAAACCTAAAGATGCCAGAAATCTGAAACTTTTGAGATTTCCTTCATGCAAATCATGTGTTCTACTATTGTGCTAAATTTTTTTACCAGTGAGAATTACTTGCAAGGCAGTTTGATGGAGCACACATAATTTCCTTACCTTTGTAGAACAGTGTTCTTTCCCTATATGCCTGTTAGCTTGAGAGTCTTTTGGCCTCTCTAAATCCAGGGTTTTTCAAACTTAAAGGCTGCAGAACCTGTTAGCTGAAAAATAATTCCCAGAACCCCAATAAAGACTTTTTTTCCTGGTTTCTATTACCGTAGTCTCTCTCAAAACCTATCAAAATATCTACATTGCCAAGATCTACACTGCATTGGCACAGGGTCTGCACTGCAGTGGGTGATGAGAATCAGGGTGGATGAAACAGTAAGTTAAGACAGACATAGGGTGTGTTAATGGTGGAGAAAAGTGGTAAGGGTAGCTGGGTAAATGCCTGTAGTATGACACAATTGTATAAGAAATACCTCAAACCCCAAATTGTGGGCTTTATAGCTTGTTATAAATAAGCTCTATACTACATACAGGCCACCAGGTGGGCCATTGGCATTTTTTTAATCACTAGAAAGAACTGCCACCCTAAGAAACACCTTGCTAAGCAATTTTTTTATTATTTGTGCCCTTTTTTGCCCATTTCCAGCTTCATAGTATCCATTCTGAGGTGTTTGATGATTAGAACTACATAGGAAATTTCTACTGTCAAGTCATCATAGATTAAAATAGTATTCTAATGGGAGCTTTATTGTTTAATTTTGTTCCTAATTATTCCAAGCATGGAATTTGTCCCACATACTGATATTAAAGAGGATACTGGAGGTTGGTGCTTCATTCTGTAGCACGCCTGCTAACTATTTAACTTCAAGCATTTTTTTTTAAAAAAACTAAATTAAATTCAAATCAGCCAGGAAACCTGGAGGGTACTATATGCATACCCTTGATTCACCCTTGAATTTCTTGGGGTAATAGAAGCCGATATTAATAAAATGGGAGAGAACACATGGTTTCTTAAGTAGAAATGGCTTAATCAAAGAGCTTTTTCATCCATTTGTGATGCAGGTGATTCAACTGTGGGGAAGACTGCTTTGGTCCAGATGTTCTGCAATGATGGGGCTCATTTTCAGAAAAACTATACCCTGGTGAGCCTTATGCTAGACTGAGAGATACTGACGAACTAAGTATTAATTATCCTTAAGATCAATATTAGAACATTTTTTTAAAAATGCTAGAGTCAGTTTATACCCAGTTATTTTCAGGTGGGAAAACTATTCAATTCCATTTTCCACTACATACATACACACACAAAGGGAATGGGCATCCCTGCAGTGGCCTGTTTATATAGAAGCTCAATTGTAACTGGCAAATATAATGCCGATCTGACCTGTATACATTAGATTGTTGGCAAAATATATGTATGAACCCATCCTCAAGTAATATAGAATAAACTTTAAAGGCTTTTAGTAAAAAAAATATTTAAATTAAATGAATAAATCATTTTTCAGCCTAATTTGGTTTTTCAGCCAAGATCTTAGAATTAAATTTGAGTTTCTCTGACTGAAAAATATCTAGTACTGGGTTTTTGAAAGGTCACTTGAGAGACCTAACAAGTTGTAAAATAAACTGATTTGATTATTATTTGATATATTTTTCCATGTTCTGATCAATAGACAGTAGGAGTGGAACTTTTGGTGAAGACAGTACCTATTCCGGGAACAAATGATAGCGTGGTAAGATTGGCTATGATTTAGATTTATATATTTTTTAAAACTCCTTGAACAGACAGTTTTTTCAGAAATATTATTTGTGTTTTGTTAAGTTTATCTATCTGTGTTCAGCTGCATGTGGAACGTTAATATTGGCTGTGTAGAAATAGGGATGGCACTTCATTGTCTATGAATCTTTTAATCTGAATTTCTCCCAGATTAAAAAAATAGAAACAGTCATAATTAGTTGCACTATTATTATTTCAAATTTATTATAGCCACCCACTCCCATGAACTCTGGGTGACTTATAAATGCCAAACAATAAAAGCAGTTAAAAATACATAGCACCATAGGGACCACAAACTAAGACAGTCATAACAACAAACCAAACCAAACCAAAACAGGCTCACAAACGCATCATCCCAAGCCTAAGGCCAAAGCCAAGTCTTAAAGGTGTTTCATAACCCCAGGAGAGAGGGAGATGTCCATACCTCTGGAAACATGCTGTCCAGAGAGTACTGCCTTAACAAGGAAGGCACACTTCTTAGTCCTATAAAATGACAACATTTAATAGAGATCTGGAGCACACCCACTCTGCCAGAACATATTGGTGGATCATAAAGATTGGATATCCAGGCCCTAAGCCAGGGGTCAGCAACCCGTGGCTCTGGAGCCGCATGTGGCTCTTTCATCCCTCTGCTACGGCTCCCTGTCACGCAAAATATGTGTCACAACTGCCAATGTGTGATACCTGCCGGCACGCGATTTATTGAGCTTTTCGACCCTCGGTAGGCCAACCATGGATAAATCCAAGAAAAGAAAAATTTCAGAAGAAAACAGAACGTTTAATTCAACTACATATGCTAGTTCTGTGGCTGCTCAGGAAATAGTCAGTCACGGGTGTTTTTTTTTTTTCTGTGGGAAATGGGTCCAAATGGCTCTCTGAGTGTTTAAGGTTGCCGATCCCTGGCCTAAGCTATAAAGGGCTTTATAGGTAATAACCAGCATATTAAATTGCACCCGAAATCTATTGGCAACCAATCACCATAGCAGCAATGCTGGTGGGTATCCTGAGAGGCACCCATTAATGCTTGCACTTCTGCATTTTGTACCAACTCTAGCTTCCAGATAGTCTTCAGGGGCAACTCCATGTACAGCGCAATACAATTATTATTACAAGTAAAATAATCCAGTTGTGCAAATTACTTACTTCATTTTTTGATACTATACAGGTAGTCCTCGACTTACAACCATTTGTTTAATGACCGTTTGAAGTTACAATGGCACTGAAAAAAAGTGATTTATAACCATTTTTCACACTTATGACCATTATAGCATCCCCACAGTCACATGAATAACATAGAGATGCTTGGCAACTGACTCATATTTATGACGGTTGCAATATCCCAATGTCACGTGATCCCCTTTTGCAACCTTCTGACAAGCAAAGTCAATGGGGAAAGCAGATTCACTTAACAACCGTGTTAATTCAGCAACTGCAGTGATTCGCTCAACAAGAGTGGCAAAAGAAGTCGTAAAATGGGGCAAAACTCACTTAACAAATTTCTCACTTAACATACATTGTGGTCATAAGTCGAGGATTACCTGCATTTGCCTTATCCAGCCTTTTTAAAATACAAATTGCATTATGTAAGCTTAATAAATATTATAACTACCTCTATTTGCATGGAATCTTCAACGTATTTTTGTTAGAAGTATTTTGGCTTTTGTATATTTTTGTTTGAGCCAAATGTTTTGAAGGTGGTATTTATGTCATCAGAAAACCCAGTAAAAGGAGAATGCATGAATATACTCACAACACAACCTATGTGGTTTATTTTACATCTTTTGTGTCAAATTTATTTTAATAGCAATAGCACTTAGACTTATATACCGCTTCATAGTGCTTTACAGCCCTCTCTAAACAGTTTACAGAGTTCAGCATATTGCCCCCAACAATCTGGGTCCTCAGTTTACCCACCTCAGAAGGATGGAAGGCTGAGTCAACCTTGAGCCTGGTGAGATTTGAACAGCTGAACTAGCAGTAGCCTGCAGTGCTGCATTTAACCACTGCACCATCTCGGCTCTTTAAGACCTCATAGTCATTGAAAGTCTTGTATTTTTGCATCAGAAATATGTAACTGTTAAATTGCTATTTTCATTACAATGTGCATTAAGTTAACTGGGAATAATAACTGGACCTTTTGGTTTATGTAAAGAAAAGTTGTTCAAGATCTATGGACCATTCCTTGAACTCACTCCATTGCAGCTGTGTATTGTGGTGACTCAGCACCACAGGCTAGTTCTTGAGGGAAGAGGGGGCATGAGAGAATGACATCTTTGCAACTTAGGTATGGCCTGGAGCTGTTCTGTCTATGGAGTGTGAATTTATGATCTTAACTCAATAAATTACATTTATCTTTTATGCTGCAAGCTGGTTAGCCACTTGCGGAAAGAGACGTTTCCCCCCAGCTATGGCTGAAAATTCTAAAATTCAAAAGCTGTTCTGAACTATGGGATATTTTTTAATTAAACAATATATTTGTTCTCTTTTCAGGAACTCTTCCTCCTTGATTCAGCAGGCAAAGAACTCTTTTCTGAAATAGTAGACAAATTGGCAAGTGTAAAAATCCTCATTCACCTGTCTTTTCTCCTGAAAGATCTGCTGTTTGTTTGGATGCTGGGATTCTTATTTAAAATGTTTTTTATTTTATCTGTTTTATTTCAGTTATAGTATATGTCACCTAACTTTTAAGACTGCGCAATATAGAAGATGTAAAGCAATTTTTTTTTCACAAAATAGAAAAATGTCCGGAGAAAATAAATAACCATCTCACAAATCAGACAATCTAGCAGGAGGTGCACCCACTCTACCCCAAGGCCAAGGGAAAAAGCTAGAACTTAAGGGCTTGTCTAAACAAGGTTGGGGAAACAGACATATGACTCTAGGGGAAATGTCATTTCAGAGCACAGCCACTGTCACAAAGAGGCTCTATTTCCAGAGTTCTATTAGGGTGGAATTGCTTAGTAGACTCTTGAGTATGCCAGATCAGCAAATAGTTCCTAAAATATCTAGTCTCTATGCCATGAAGGTCCTTATAGGTGATAACCAGCACCTTCAATTGTACCTGGAAGCCAGCAGGGAGCCATGAAGCATTGGTTTTATATGGCTGTATTAAGTATGCCCGGAACTGCCTTTGCTGCTGCATTCTAGACCAGCTGCAGCTTCCAAATGGTCTTTAAGAACAACCCCAGATAGAGCACACTGCAGTGGCTCAAATGCAAGATGACCAAAGTCCAAGTCCATTACCAAAGAAATTAGATAAACTGTAAGAAATTCTGTCTCTCGGGTTTTTTTGGCCCAGAAGGACTCCCATCTGGCCTATGAAACCAAGGCCATTCCCTCCCTGAAGTCCTCTTGAAGTTCCCTCCAATGGAAAGCACTACCAGTTCCTCACTAGGGCAGTCCCCAAGCCTTTGTTCATTTGTTCAGTATAAAAATGTCAAAAAAATGAAACTGGCTGTTTAGAATTGCCTTATTTGCTGAGTTTCTTAACTGAGTACATTTCACTCCTTTCCTGTGTCTACATAGAAAAAAAAAGGTGCAGAGATGGATTGTTTTAAGGTGTGCAGCTTTGTGGAAGAAAACCATAACCCATCATTTAGGAGGTGTCCCAGAGAGCAAATATGCCCGTTTAGAAGAAAACATGCTATATGTCTTCATGCAGTGGTAGCTGGTCTGATACTTGTGCTAGAAAGTACAGTTGTGTTATTTTCTATAGTTTAATTCTTCAGAGATCTTGAATACGTATTCTTGATGTGCAAGTTTAAAACACAGAAGTAGCTGTAACTGTTTTAATTTGTTTTTTTAATTGATAATTCAAAGAGTAAAGGTAGTCCACATTTATTTAACAATGTCTCTATTTTTTTTAAAAAAGTAGAGAGTTTAATTGCAATTAAAGGCATCATTTTCTCTTCCTCTAATTTATTTCTGTCTTGAATCAAATCACTTTGTTTCCTTGGACATGGCTGATATTCCAGACTTTAAAACAAATGTACTGTTATTAAATGTTGTTTTGTTCATTCATACATTTTTGGATCTATTTAAAAATTAAAAAAACATGTCCCTTTTATAAATAAATGATATTTCCAAATGGAATGGATTCTGGATTTTTGAAAAGAAAAGAAAAAAAAGAATATTTTAAACTGGATTTTATTATGTTCTACAACAACATTTTGTCATTTTCCTTTTAGAGGTTGTAGGATTATATGGGTGATTTGTTTCAGCATAATTTATAATGTTTTCCTTTTACTATATAGTGGGAACAGCCCAATGCCCTGTGCATTGTGTACGATGTCACCAATGAGAAATCTTTCAATAACTCTGCTAAGTGGCTAGAAAGGTTGAGAATCCAAACATCAGGCATTCATACTCCAGGTAGGACATTTTAAATGTCTTTGCATATATATTTTGTTTCTATATCTCATACTCCTCAAATATGCTGGAAAACAGAACCTTAATTCCAAACAATTGCTTGCTTTAGTTTACTCAGCCATGCATTGCAGAATTGTAAAATTTATATTCTAGCTTATTCCTTTGTGATCCTTTTCTCTTGATAAATGTCAGACAATTCTTTTTAACTTGTTAGCTTGCTTATCTGTAACAATCCAATTTTTCTTTTTCTTTTTCTTTTTTTTTAGGTGTCCTGGTGGGCAATAAGATTGATTTAAGTGATAGGAGAGTTGTAGAGCGCAAACAAGCACAACAGTGGGCAGAAGCAAATGGCCTGGAATACTGTGAAATATCAGTAGTGAGTAGCTTTACTTTACTGGATATATCTAAATGCATTTATTTTCATTTTGAGGAAAGGCTGGATTACTTTGGTTGATTTATGCAGTAGCTTGATGAAATAACTCTGTTCATCCATTTGTAATTGTTTCGTTTTCTCTTTACAGAAAGAGATGGAAAATTTTGAAGCTCCTTTTCACATTGTGGCAAATTCTTTCCACCGATTGTACAAAGAGAAAGTAGAAATTTTTCATTCATTGGTATGAGGTGTCCTTAAGTACAATATGGTGACTTAAAAAGAAAACGCACTAACAGGCAAAATCATACGAAAATGGAAAGTAGGTTTTTATTGTATGGTCATTTGCTTTCCATCATAGAGAATTATAATTCTTCAACTATTATTTCAGATCTCATCTGCTTATTGTTTTTCCTGTGATGGACCTTTTTACAATAAACACTGTTTTTTGTTATCATTTTTGTATGAATTCAGAGTTTAAATACTGTGAAATGTTTGACAAATTTCGTAAGGAGAAATCTATCAAAAATTAACAAACCTGCCATTACTGTGGACATTTCAACAACCTGGACAATCTGTTTCTTACAATTGAGTTATATCAGGTAATTGTTATTCAGAAATCAATATAAAAGATATATTTCAACTGTAGTTTTCTAAAGGTAGAAATTCTTAATCCTTAAGAATCTTTTCTTCTGCAACATTTTTTCTACCATCTCAAAATATCATTTGGTGGAGTTCTATTTGAATGTTAGTAACTAAAACCATTGTTATAGGCTTTTTTTGTTGCCTTTTCTAACTGCAGTGGTATCAATTATTTTAATGGAGGAAAAAGGTTGAGACACCACTTTGCACAATGTCATTCTTAATACTATATTCTAAAAACATTGCAGGTTAGTAGATCAATTTTCCAGGGTTTTATCATATCTTACTAGTATTGTTCATATCATGAAACTAACTGGCAGACTTTTTAACATCACCATAATGGTATACAAAGAATGTGCTGGGAATAATAAATAATGTGTTTATTTTAAACTGAAAAATTATATTGGAAAGACTTGTCATAATGATCTGGGGGCTCAGAGCAGGTCATGGCACATAGTTCCAAAAGATCCTATTGTTGTTGTTTTAAAAAGCCTTTCAATAATGATTCTGCCAGCTAGAAATGGGACAGAAACCCACCATAGATTTAATTTCAAACAAAAATGATAGAAATCCACAAATATTGAATTTGGTATATCTTACTACATACAAAATGAGTGAACCAAAAATGAAGTTAGCAATAGCACTTAGCACTTAGACTTATATACCGCTTCATAGTGCTTTCCAGCCCTCTCTAAGCGGTTTACAGAGTTCAGCATATTGCCCCCAACAATCTGGGTCCTCATTTTACCCACCTCGGAAGGATGAAAGGCTGAGTCAACCTTGAGCCTAGTGAGATTCGAACAGCTGGACTGCTGAACTAGCAATCAGCTGAAGGTCGCAATGCTGCTTTTAACCACTGCGCTATCTCAGCAAGTTGGTGCATTGCTTGGGTAAATTTGAATTATATGAAAAGGGAAGGATTTCAAAGTATCAGGCCTTCAATGCTACCAGAGGAGAAACATTTTGTTCCTGTTGCAAGAAATTGATAGTTCTGCCTAAGTCTCCTTGCTTCTAATTTACTTGAGTTGCTTTCCAAAACTGTTGCTCTTCTTGAACTAGCTTTCTTTCTTTTTTTTTTCCCCTTCTTGTTTGACTGCTCAGTGCTCTTTGCAAAAGGTCATCTGGCTCATTAAGAAAGCAAAATCTGCAATTTAAAGACCATATCAAACGTTTTTCAACAAGTTTGAATTGAATAGTTAGGTCACAAGCTACACTATTCTGAGTGTATCAATATTTAATTAGATGTATCTTTCAGATTTAAATCTCTGTTCCTTTCCTGACCACCTGAATCTGTATGTTTAGACACAAAGCAATTTTAAATTACCCTTGAAATTGCTGCACAAAACCTTTGAGAGATACAGCTTTATTGACACTTGAGCAGTAGGTTTGATGGCACACTTTGGTTATTTCACAAAGTGCTTTGCACAGCCCAGCTATACCCTGCTGTATCCCACATACACACTTGTTAATATTAATGTTGCTACATGTTGCTGGATACTTAGAAGAGATCAACAGGTAATGAATACATTAATTATTTCAGTATATACACTTACCTATGTTTGTGAAACTCCAAGAGGATATTGCATTCTTATTAACTACCATTGTTGACTTGCATGTTCTAAGCATGTTGCTGAAATAATTGGTAGAGAAAATTGCAAATTGAGAACGTTGGGCAGTTTGGCAAATACCGTATTTCCAGTCCTGCATTGGAAGTTAGAATTGTCAAGCAATGATGTATTGGAACAAGGTGCAGTCATGGCTAGAAGAAATACTAGGAAGAAATATAGAAAAAACACCAGAGTTGCTTTTACTAGGCATAGCCCATGAAAAATATGAAAAAGGACAATTCTATCTAATGTTACATGTAATAACTGCGGCAAGGTTAATATACGCACAGTACTGGAAAAATGAAAATACACCAACGGAAGAAGAATTAATAGAAAAAATAATGATTTGTGCGGAAATGAACAGATTAACAATGGAAATGAAAGATAAGGACGAGACAGAATACTATGTAACTTGGGAGAAATTTTATCATTGGTTAGAAAAGAAAAACAGTCAAAAGAATTAAAAAATAAGGGTAGAAGGAGAAGAAGGATCAGATAAAAATATGTAGAAATGAGAAATGTTTGTGTAAGATCTAAAAATAATGTAATGTAAATAATGATATTACTTGTTATGGAAATACTATTGATTGGAATGACAAAATAGGATGGTCACAAAGTGCCCAATGTTTTTAAATGTTTGTTTTTTGTGTGTTTATATAAATAAAGAAACTTTTTTTAAAAAGTTAGAATTGTCAAAGATTTTCCATTCCTGGTTTTGTTATCATGATCCTGGAGGAAGTTTTATATTTGGGATATTCAGATAATGAAGTTTTCTTAATCTTTGTGAGCTACTGTCGTCCTATTTGTACTTGTCAGATGGCAGCATGAATGAAAAAAGGTGTGATTGTGTGTGAGGTTCATTTGACGATACTGCTTCTCCAAGGAGTAAAGGAACAGTGATCAAGTTCAGGTCAGCAAGCAAGCAGGCAGACGTGGAATCTTGGGTGGATTTGATGAATTTGTGCTTTTAAAAATCCATGCAAGTTTTTAAAGTAGCAGATCATTTCTTAGAATTGATCTATTATGCCCACTCGTATAGTAAAATGTACATGAATTGAATCCAAGCCATTGATAACCATTGATTGCGATTGCATAATGAGCTCAGAGGCCACATGGAGCATTGCATATAGTTCATGACAGAAATAACACAATATGATTGACAGAGTAATCTACATCTGAAATGGCTTATTTCATAAATCAGAATGGAGATAGCCCAGTCCAACTTCATATTTGGTTCTGGATTAGCATTAAGAGAAGCAAATCCATAATCTAACATAGGAAAAACATAAATATTTGTAACTTGAAATATAACATTTGTATGTAATCTAGACTCTTTACCAAGATTCACATCAATATGTGAACATATTTTTTTAGCCACCATTCTTTAAAAAATAATTTTCTTTAAAATGTCTGTATTTTGCAGGGATAATTAACAAGTAAATGATGCAGCAATAATAGTCTTTACATTGGTATTCCAAATTTCATTTATGGCTAATAAGCCCTCCCACTTTTTGATTAATTTCTAGCATTCCTTGCCTCTTAAATTTTATATACTGATTTTAATATTTTATTGTGCAGACTTCCTCTGTGAGAGAGATGCATAGCTCTTAAATACAAACAAATGTATGATTGTGCCAAAGGGGTAGTTTAAACTCGGCTTTAGTGGGAAGCGTGTTGCATGCAAAAGCTGAGTCTCTAAACAAAGCTCTTTCTATTCTCTATATTAGAGGTCTTCAAACTTGGCAACTTTAAGACTTGTGGACTTCAACTCCCAGAATTCTCCAGCCAGCTCTGCTGGCTGGAGAATTCTGGAAGTTGAAGTCCACAAGTCTTAAAGTTGCCAAGTTTGTGAACCCCTGCTCTATATTATCATGGTTGGAGATCTAAGAACGGTTTTCTTAGGCAAGAATTGAACCACAACAGCTTCTACTGCTGTTGATAGTTGATAGTGCTCGAATTCAGCTGAGTACTGAGTAAAGTACAGCGGTAACCCTGACAATTTTAAAGATTAAAATCGTAATCCCTAACCCTTCGTTTTTTTAGGGTATAATAACTGAATATTGCTCCCTCTTGCATCAAAGAGAATCAAAATGAGATATTCTTGAATTTATTTTTTTCACTCTTCCCCGCCCCCTCTCTCTCGTTGATGTTTATGTAATCATTCTTGCAATGCTCCTTTAACATCTTCATACTATACTACATGGTGTGGCTTTCATTCCTTACGGATAGGAAAAATGGCTAAACAGAAGTGACAGCTAGCAGAAGAGAGAGAGAGCACATAGTTAAAGAAGACTTCATGGGAGCAGGCTACTTTTTATGAACCTGTTTTTCTTCGCCAAGCAGAAATTGTACTAATTATTTCTTGGCTCTGGGTTTGTTACTTATGAATGCGGAAAATATTACAAATTTTAGCACTGGGCATGAGTCTTTTACCCTGTTCGTAAAGCCCATCATCTCTCTCAATGTTGTCCTGTTTTTAGCTGACCAAGAATATTTTTTATATAAAATCCTAGATAGAGTCTAGGATTTCTCCAGCCATTGGTATGTTCCAGTTGATACTGACACCAAAATTATTATTTACTTCACAGTGCAAGGAAAGGATTGAAATGTGATCATCAAGAGAATTAATATGAGTTAAAATATATTTGAATTAGGGTTATCCTAAGCGGGCATCCCCTTCATTCTCCTAGCAAGACTGTTTTCATTTATTTTACCATCTGCTCTTCAGTGCTGGAGATGATGCTGGAGATATGTGACTTGGGGCACTCAGGCGGAAACTGGCCTGCACAAGGCCAGGCATGTGTTTGTCTCCTAGCAATGCAGCGGTCAGCAACAAAAAAATTTTTGCTGCCATATCGGAGAGCAAAAGCTTGGAAATATTTGAGATGCAACGAGATGGGCTTAGGAAGGCAAGATTTGGGGAGGGTCAGAGGAGACAAGCAACTGTGGTATGAAGGCAGACTGATAGGCTACATACAGATGTAATAAAAGAGATTAAATAACCAGATCATTTAAAGATACTGAGATATTAGAAGACAGGGATACGCGGAGTTGGTAGTTGCTGACAAAATGACTTCATCCGTCCCTCTAGCAATGAGGAAATAGGAACAGCATGAATCAAGACTTGATGGTTGGAAATGCCACAACAAAGCAAGAACAATTCTACCACATGTGGCGGTTATGTTAAAAACCTCAAAGGTACCATAAAGAAATAATCAACGTATTCAAAAAAAAATCCAAACAATACATTTCAAGCTGCAGCCATATATTTTTTTATTAGGTATGATTCCAGAAACAAAACAAAACACAAAAATCACAGCTTGCTAAGATATTTGTTAACAATCGCAAAAGCAAACTTGTCACAACATGGGTGGGGGGGATCTTGATGTCAGATTGGGAGACTAAAATTGGAACATAAACTGTAATGGCAAAATGGACAGTATATCTGGGTCAACTGCTACATGACCTAGACAGCAGGGGTTTTTTTTCAGAATTTCTGTATTAGATGAGGATATTTTGTGCAAATGGTTCTTGTGGCTGTAATATTGGTGATAATTCTCACATTCTTCTGAAGTAAGGGTACCATCAAGAAAGCCTCCAGAGGTGTGGCTTTAATGCATGGGTAAATAGGAAGTGTGTTAGAATATTCATGACTGGGAGAGCCATGTTAACAAGGTTAGCCAATGAATAGGCATAGCAACTGAATCAGCCAATGGGAGCTAACCACTTCTGAGTCTGTGCAGAGAATCGAAACTGGAACTTAAGCTTAAGGCTGGGTGTGGCTGCACTCTGTTCACTCTCCTCTCTACTCTGCTGAAATGAAACTAACTCCTGCTTGTGTAACTGCTTGAAGAAAAACTGCTAATGGTATTGTAAATTCATCTGTTACTTGTATATAAAGAAGTTTATTGAATCCAGCTGAATCAGTCATCTGTGTGTGCTTCTGGTTTTGATTTTGCAACAAACTTTAATAAAGTGGTTATCAGGCATTGGGTGGTATCAGCAGGGCCCCTGCTGATACCCCCTGATAATGGGTATCAGCCCCATTATCTTTTCACTATAATGTGGGGACCCCACCATCTTCCCAAGCAATTGGAACTTCATCAACAGGAATGAACATGTTTGGATGGACTATATGGCTGATGAAGTAAAAGCAGATCCAACCGTTTGATTGCTGACAGCTGACTAACATTTAAAGAGCTTCTTTGCTCCTTAAGATCTCATTTTCCATGCTATGAAGAAGGAGCAGGATGAAACGGATGAGCTGCTTGGATTCTCAAGCACCACCTGCAGAGTGAGCCGAGAGAAGGTGTTGGAATTGGAATGGAGGCTTCAGCACAAGTCCTCAAGCTGTTAAAAACATCGATTTAATGCATCTTCACTGCATCAGAGGATGCATATTGACAGATCTGTTAGGACATGTATAACAGATGTCCTAACATTTCCATGACTTTATATGGCATTGAGGAACTGATGGCCAAAGGAACTGTGGTGGCTTCTCATTAGCCAAGATGCCCTTTGAGGTTAGAATTTCGAGATCCATAGTCCATGCAAGAAAAGATGTCTTATTTACATCCCAGTAGATGAACAGCAGGGGCCAAATTATATTACTTGGACAAGTTCTAAAGAGCTAGATAGGCACCATGGCATGGGAGGAAAGGGGAATTGATTTTAATATATTCTAGATGTTAAAGTAAAATGAGATTAGTTTATCTCTCTTTAAAATGAGTGAGAAAAGCTTTCCCTGTCTGAACAAATGGGAGGGGAAGATGCCACATATGCTTTATAAAAAGGAATAGTCTTACTTACATCACTGCATACATGTGCTTAATACACCATACCCCAAGATCATAACAAGGTGAGCTAATTCTTTTCTAAAGCAGCTAGGCTTCCCTTCAAATATTTTTTACAAATGTCCATCCATTCCAGTATGGATGATATACTTCCTATAATTTCTGGGCAAAGACCCAAATGCTACATTCCTACAACTCGTAGAACCATATTTAGTCTCGCATAAATTGAATGCAGCATGTGTGTGGGTTTATGGTTCAGTGTGTCTTACGGATCCAGAAAATTGGGTTCATTGAATAAAGCATGGTTTTGTACATGATGAATAAACTTTGCTTAAACACAGCCAAAAAGCTCTATTCAGTTTATATTCATCAAAGTTCACTATGGGCAATCCTAAACTTAAAACCATTTAATACCATTCAAAGTTACAAAAGCACTGAAAAAAGTGAGCTTATGACTCTCTTTCACATGACCGTTGCAGTATTCCCCCGTGGTCACATGATCAAAATTTGGATGTTTAGCAACTGCCATGTATTTATGATGTGAGGTGAGCTTCTTTTGCAATCTTGTGACAATCAAAGTCAATGGGAAAGCCAGATTCCCTTAACAACCGTGTTACTAACTTAACAAATGCAGTGATTCGCTTAATGATTGGTAAGAAAGGTGGTATAGCGGGACAAAACTCACTTAACAACTGTCCTGCTTAGCAAAGGAAATTTGAGGCTCAAGTGTGGTCATAAGTTGAGGACTACCTGTAACTGCATTGCTTTTTATTCCTCTGTAAATATGTAGGGAACATGCATAAAAGCACGTCTGTGATATATCTCATGTTTATATTAACTGTGCACAAAGCCAGTCATTTCCTTAAACATGGACACTTACGCATTATGTGATAATTCGTTTTTACTTAAAATGTAATTGTTAACCAGGTTTAGATCCCATGATACTTAGTTTTAATATCAACCAAGCTATAGGAACTAGCAGAAACTAAAAATGGTTTGTCTTTAAGGGCATGCTGTCTTGTTGCTTATGAATAAATACTCTTTAACTAGTAGAGTTTGTTTAACTAATGTTGTTTGTAATGAAATTTAGCTTTATGGTGCATTTCTTAGCAACTAATGTCTTAGAAACTGAAATCTAGCTAGGATTATGTTTCATAAGCTCATTTATCTTTTCGATTATTTTCTTCTAAGATAGTGTATGTGTGTAGTGAGCTATTAAGTATTTTTTGACAAAGCAGTTCTGCTTGCTTTTGTAAATCCACATGATCCATCCTCGTTTACTCAAGTTTGCTTTTCATGCTTGTGTATCTTAATATGCCACTCAACCGTATAGAGGAGACACACTAACTCAGCTGTAGTTTAAAAGGGTAAAAGTAATTAAGGTTCCTCTTTTTAATTTTATAGATGTCATATCAGTTTGGTCATACAAATAATTGATGAGTAGTGGCAATTTCAGGGAGAAATATTTCCATCAAATCCACATTAGTTGGTCTGTATGCAAGTTACAGCAGTCAAAGAGACTGTGGCAGAAATGTTGGCATTCTGAACAAATTAGACAGCACTTTGTAATTGGTTATGATGTGTTGATATATGGTGTTATTCCTGCAGCCTGAATGCATTTTTTTTCAAAGCTGACCCAAAAAATTTTGCTATCCAAAGTCCACATCTCCATCTCTCATTTTAACATGTTGAAAAGTCTATCTGCACTATTTACACAATTCCTGTCTTCATCTGTAATATGGAATTCCCTTTATCAGCTTTACAGAAGCAGCTCCAACTTTGTTGTAAATGTGCTTTATTTCACTTTTTTTTAAAAAAATCCATGACATGAGAACCCAAGGTAGCTTACACACTAAGTTCCCTACTTTTATCTCAGAACAGCAACTTTAGGAGGTGAATTGTGCTAAAAGTGACAGTCACAAAGCTATTGAAAGATCTCTGAAGTTAACTGGGACTTGATTCTAAGTCTCTCTGATTCCAATCCAATATTTCAATCGCTCCATTGCACTGGCTTATGCATCTGAATGAATGAGCAATAATAGCTGATATGCTTATTGCCTGTGCATTTCAAACTGCATTTCACACTGGTTACTTTTAAATATTTCATTCAGAGGAACATTGTGAAAATATATTCTTTGTGTGTGTGTGTGTGTGTGTGTTAATTTATTAGTATTACCTTGTCATTCTTCCTGGTTTCTCTTCCTCTGTACTAATGCATGTCACTTCTCTTCTGTTCCTGTATATAATGCTTCTCATATACAGTATTACTCTCAGCTCTGTATTTACCCCTTCTAGGTCCCTTTTACCTCCTTTTAGTCCATCTCCTTCTGTTGCTATTGAATTAAAGTGAGAATACTGTCAGCATCATAAGGGGACAAGCTGTAAAATTGCAAATCCCAGCGGGTTAAGTTGTGATCCATTTCATTTCTACTTTGTCCTTGAATGTGCAAAGGTGTTTATTCAAGGGGGAGGGGCTGTACTGTATTTGTGTCAAAAAGAGAATACAGCCCAGAACAAATGGAGCTAACGATGAATATAGGCCAATTATAGATAAGACTCTAGGTAAAACTGGAGTATCTTGTGGCTTTGGGCAAGCTACCAAGAATATGGCATATAGCAGAAATCACACGGATAAAATATATTGGATGCTTTATCCTTCAGTTGAAGATGTGTTACTTGCATGTGTGGCTGTTGTAAAAGCACAGTCACTAAGCTATCCTCCAAAAAGACCTAGACTTTGTGTCAGAATGGTCAAACATCTGGCAACTCCAAATCTCAACCAACAAATGCTCTGTCCTTGGCAAAAAAAATCAGAACACCAAATACAAGCTGAACAGACAAGACCTTGCAGATGATGCTCACCCTGTCAAAGACCTTGGAATACTCATATCAAATGACCTAAGTGCCAAAGCCACTGCAACAACATCGCCAAAAAGGCTTCAAGAACTGTTAACCTAATCTTACATAGCTTCTTCTCCGGTAATATCACACTACTAACCAGAGCAAACAAAACATTTGCCAGACCAGTCCTTGAATACAGCTCATATTGTCTGGAATCACACCGCATATCGGACATAAATACATTAGAAAGTGTCCAGAGATACTTTATGAGACGAGCCCTCCACTCCTCTACTCGCAACAGAATACCTTACGCAACCAGACTTGAAATTCTGGGCTTAGAAAGCTTAGAACTATGTCGCCTTCGGCACGACCTAAGTATAGCTCATAAAATTATCTGCTACAATGTCCTTCCTGTCAATGACTACTTCAGCTTCAACCACAACAATACACGAGCACACAACAGATACAAACTCAAAGTGAACCGCTCCAAACTTGACTGTAGAAAATACGACTTTAGCAACAGAGTGGTAAATGCCTGGAACTCACTACCTGACATTGTGGTTTCATCACCAAACCCCCAAAACTTTATCCTTAGACTGTCCACTGTTGACCTCACCCGATTCCTAAGAGGTCAGTAAGGGGCGTGCATAAGTGCACCAGCGTGCCTACCGTCCCTGTCCTAATGTTCCCTCTTATCAGTACCCATCTTATGTATATAAACAATGTTATATCTATGTATATTACCAACACGTACTTGGCAAAAATAATAAATAAATAAATAAATAAATATAAATAAATAAATAAATAAATAAATAAATAAATAAATAAATAAATAAATAAATAAATAAATAAATAAATAAATAAATAACTTTCTGCAAAAGGCAATCATAGCAGTTCTTGGATTCATTACATTAAGATAAAGATTGTCCCAAGATGAGTTTGGCTTCTCATGACAGCATGAACAATTTGTGTCTTATAGTTCACTCCAATCCAAAATGACTATGGATATCTTACATTCCCCTTTTCCAGTAAGAAGGTTAAAAATGAAAAAATAACAACACAGGATAACCATTAAAAATTCAATTAAAATCAGAAAAGGTGTTGCACCTAATCAATACTCAAAATAACAAAACATAATCCGTCAAAGGGGGACGTAGTCATTCCCAGGACCTGCTTAGCGTTGCTGGCTGTGGAATTCTGGGAGTTGAAGTCCACACATCTTCAAACTGCCAAGGTTGAGAAACACTGTTTTAATGGCTTTCTTAAAAGTCAAAGGTGGGAGCTACAACTGAGAAACTTCAACTTCATGGCACTGAAGATTATTGTTTCTAAGAAAATGGACCCAGAGCCAGCCTAACCCTGATTATACATTATGAAAAATTCATACAGCATAATTGGCAATTGATAAGGAGGGCAATTTTTTGTGTTTCACGACTACCTATATGGAGAAGCTCCATTGAAACCAATACATCTCTAACCTCTGGAAGAAAGGTAGGTTATAAAATATGAATAGATATGCTCCTGGACACTATTTGATGTTATGCGTATCAACAGAACAGTTGGAATGACGTTTGTTTTTCATTTGTATCCCTTTCTATTACATTTAAGGCTGTGGCCCTGAAAACGCTAGATAATCCTTTTGAATATCTTGAGGTTTACTTCTGAGTAAACACATATGGAATTGTATGAGGGTGAGTCAAAAAGTAAATCCATTTTCTTTATTTCAGGTGAAGTTTTTGATAAAAAAAATACCTGAAATTTTTCCCAGTTATAAATGATTATATCATTTACGTTCTGAAATATTTTGTTTCTTACTTTTCAGGTTTGTAGACTCACAAGGTAAATTCAAAATGGCTGCCCCCTTAGAGTTGCGTCAAAAACAAAGAGCAGTGATTGAATTCCTTGTTGCTGAGGGGGAAACCCCTGTGAACATTCACAGACGATTACAAAATGTGTTTGAGGACAATACTTTAGATTATAGAGGGTTTGAAAGAGGGTTTGAGAGGCAAACATTATTCCAGTGACGAGGAAGTGAAAACTGCAGTGAAGAAGTGGCTCAAAGAACAGTCAACAAAATTTTACGAGGCAGGGATACATGCTCTCATTCGAAGGTGGAACATTGCTATTGAGAGAAACAATGACTGTTGAGAAGTAGGGATGTGATCCACAGAGGACCAGCTTCATTTTGATGTATGCTACATGTTCCTGTGTTGGTAATTATACCTGTCCTAAAGAAAATGGCATTACGTTTTGACTCACCGTCGTAACATAAATTGGGAAGGGAGAGTATAAAGAGTTTTAATATATGCAATATTACTGAATAACTTTTTGATTATTTTGTCATAACAGTAGATACGATTAGTCACAGTCAGCCAGATGTTCAGACTGGATTTGGCATTTTTATCCACCAGAGTCTTTCCCAAGAACCTGGGACAGGCAGTTGTGGTGTTAAAGATATGATCGCAAGATGTAAATTGTTCCAAGTAAAGCTGCCTTTTGCAAATCACTGTTGGTGATTTGTCAATGAAGATTATGTTCAAATGATGCTCCAGATGTTTTGGGATTGCATACGAAGGGCCTGTTGGTACTGTTTTTGATGTCTGGGGCACAGTTGTTCTATTTGCAAGTTTGTGTATTTTGTGATTTTTTTTTAAATACAAAAACTTGCAAATAGACATAGAACAACTGTGGAAAAATACATCAAAGATACTACCAATGGTAATGGGCCCTTTGCATGCAACCCCAAAACACATCTGCATTTTTCTTCCATTCTGTTGTCTCCAAGCACCGCAACATCCACAATTCAGACTTTTTGCCTGTTGCTTGTCTGATTTCTGAAGTCCCAGAACACTTTATTGTCTTCGTTTTCTATTACTTTGTCAATTTTATGGTTCCACCAGTTTTTGCTTGCAGACAAATAGTATTCCTTGCAGATATTCCAATGCACCATTGTTGCTATTTTGTCATCCACTGTTTGTAGTCAATCTATAGCTGGTCATTCTTGTGTGGTAGAAAAATGTTACATATTTGTAAAATTTTATCTTTTGAATATTTTACTTTGGAATATTAATATTCTCATTTCAATAGATATATTTTTGTGTGTGATTGATTCTCCCACTGATATGATTCTCCTACAATACCCAGCAGTTCCATGGATATTTCAGTAAATTGGCAACAGTAAAGTTCTTGCTGCACATACATTTTTTTTTACAAAATGTATAAAGAGATGCTGCCAGATTTTCTGCCTCCAGACAGTTCTGCTTAACACATACGGCATTTTTAATAACATGACATAGCACAAAGGCCTAAAGAGGAAGAATGATAATGACAACAATTGATTACACATCGAAACCCAGCAACTTAAATTCTTGCCACTTTGTTAACAGAATTGAAAAACTGCCCATGAATAAAAACCAGTTACGTCAATATACATTGTTATGCAAATGTGGAATCAGCTATTGTTTTCTGTAAAATTAGAATTCCACTTGCACTGACGTTTAACTATTGAGATCAGATTCATTTGCTTATTAATTTGTTAGACCATTTCTTTCCGCTCGTGGTCCTTACACCAATTTAGAGTTTTATACATGGTAAAACATGCATTCAGAAGCATCTGGAAATGAACTTAAATCAAAAATAGATTGGACAAATGAATTTTAAAAATCGTGCTTCAAAGGTAGAAAGCAAGACACTGTTTCGCAGAGCTTCAACCCACCCTTGGTCTCCCATCCATACTTAGGATATTAATGAGAACAACTGTGAGAACAACACTGGGCGTTCTGCCTATTTCCTAGGATTACAGCCAGGATTCAACTCTGAACTGAATTTAAATTAAAAGAATTCAGATTTTGAAAAATGTGGTAACTTTCTTTGGCCATATCCTGGCTCTCCACCCACACCCCACCGCCCCCATTATCAAAAACTAATCACAAATATTGAGCCAGTGGGAAAGGATTGAAATGACTTCCAAGTTAATTAAACACATGGTACTTCTTTAATTTTAGAAATTCAGCACTGCCCACATTTTGCTTTTAATGCAAATCAGTTAAG
Organism: Diadophis punctatus similis; assembly: GCA_023053685.1. Classification (NCBI taxonomy): domain Eukaryota; kingdom Metazoa; phylum Chordata; class Lepidosauria; order Squamata; family Dipsadidae; genus Diadophis; species Diadophis punctatus. The sequence continues at coordinate 26,287,804 of JALIGW010000004.1, read as the reverse complement.
TGGCAACATTATAGAAATAGCATTTTCTATTTATTTGCTTCTTCTGCTTTATAGGGTTTTTGTTTTCATCTTTGTGATGTAACCTGCTGTTTCTCCTGTTTTTTTCTCACAACTACCCCATAAGTCTCAGAAAGAGCAACTGGCCCAATGTCACTGGAAGAATGTCATAGTCTTAGCAGCTTAACCCAGATGTCTTCAAACTTAGCAACTTTAAGACTTGTGGACTTCAACTCCCAGAATTCTCCAGCCAGCTATGCTGGCTGAAGAATTCTGGGAGTTGAAGTCCACAAGTCTTAAAGTTGCCAAGTTTGAAGACCCCTGACCTTAACCAGTACACCAGACTACTTTTCGTTATGTATTTGATTTTTCTTCAGTAGCTTTATGTTAATTGTCAGGTTTCTTATTTTAGTTAGTTTGTTAATGGTTAGTTTTCCTTGGTATTATATCTGTGTTTAGATGCAAAACCAGTTTCCTATAAGAATACTACAGGTAGTCCTCATCTAATGACCACAATTGGGACCTGCAGTAAGTAAACATCATGGCTTTACAAACTTGTCTTCACTCTGCAGGTTGTAAATACAAAGACTGCCACATCTTTACTTTTTTGATCACCTTTAAAGTTGTGAATGGTTGCTAAATGAGTTGGTCGCTAAATGAGGACTACCTGTGTGCTATTGGACTTCTAAGTGAACAGTCCTTGTAGAGTCCTGTTCTCACTTGAGTTCATAAAGTTTTGATTTGTCTGTTTCTCTTACCGAGGTTGTTTCTGTCTCTGAAAAATCAAACATGGCTAATGAAATCCAGAATTAGTATTTTGTTAGGTAAAGATGCAACAAACTCAGTTCCTGGTTTCCATGTTGTTCCATTGGGGGGGGAGGGGAAATACCAAAATGATTGGCTGCTGATTTCTTCCAGGACTTTTTTTGGCTTCCCAATCTAGTCTACAACCCTTTTCCAATTACTTACCAGGTCTGGTCTCTTTAAATGTTCACTGCAACAATTCTCTTTGACCATTGGACTTTTTATCTGACAACACTCTAGAAATTACGTTTTTAGGCTCAGGATATCAGAGAACGAGAAGAATCTATAGCAGGGTTGTCAAACTCATGGCCCGCGGGCCGGATGCGTCACGTGCTTTCCATGCCCACCCCCGGTTTAGCGAAAGGGGGGGGGAATCCCAATATGTCACATGACAATGATGTGACGACATAAGTTTGACATCCCTGATCTACAACAACTCACTCCTCCAGCCTTAGCTGGTTCTGCATCTGATGACCAAAGACAGAAAGAATGGCACCAAGCAATAACCCTTTGACTAGGAAGGATGTAAATGGGAAAGTCCATTTGTTGCTATTAGCTGTGATGGTTTGATAATGCAGGCTTGTCCCTAAATTTTGAAACCCCAGAAGGTAAGCGTGAACAAAATTCAAGAGTTTTTTCTGTTTGCCTTATAGCTCTCTTGGAAAAATCCAGGATTAGCCAATGTCTATGATGAAATTGTGAGCTGAGTTACAAGGACCAATGTGCTTCTCTACGGTGGCAGTTTTTTATCATTACTCCCCACAAGCTGTTTCTGGCCAGCAAGTCCGCTTTGCGCAGAATTCAGGTAATGAAGTTTCTTAGAAGGGGTTCTGGCTTGTAAGTATTAAGCCGAGATGGAAACTGTGGGAAGTAGCTTCAGCAAATCAGGAAACAACTTATTTGTCTTTCTCTTTGCCACCTGAGAAACAACCAGCATTTCATTTTCATTTCATTTTATTCTGGTCACAAGACCAGCGCTGCCAACAGTGTACACCAGAGGTCTTTAAACTTGGCAACTTTAAGACTTGTGGACTTCAACTCCCAGAATTCTCCAGCCAGCATAGCTGCCAAAGTTGCCAAGTTTGAGGAGCCCTGGTGTACACAGTCAATTATAAGAAACTGAATAAAATACAAAGCACCAAAATTAAAGCTAAATTAAAAGCAAAGGGTGACAGATCAATGACTGCATTCAGCATCTGAACAATTGTTAACATGTAACAAACTACAGCACAAAAACTTAACAATTTTGGAATTGTTAATACAATACACAAGCACACAACAGATACAAACTCAAAGTGAATCGCTCCAAACTTGACTGTATTAAATACGACTTTAGCAACAGAGTGGTTAATGCCTGGAACTCACTACCTGACTCTGTGGTTTCGTCACCAAACCCCCAAAACTTTACCCTTAGACTGTCCACTGTTGACCTCACCCGATTCCTAAGAGGTCAGTAAGGGGCGTGCATAAGCGCACCAGCATGCCTACCGTCCCTGTCCTAATGTTCCCTCTTATCAATACCCATCTTATGTATATCAACAATATAATATCTATGTATATTACCAATATGTACTTGACAAAAATAAATAAATAAAATAAATGTATCTACTAACAGATGAAATACATAAAAGTACTGACAACTGAGCTTGTAATGAAAGTAGACTTAGTATAGTTGTAGTAACAGCAGCATAGAAAGATGTAGGGTTTTTATTTAAAGAGTAGGGACAGTTTCAGATTTGCACATCATAGAACAAAAGAAATGTTAAATAAAAAATGTATGCAATGTCACTGCTCTGTAAGAATCATTAGCCCAATTCCAGCTTTAATGTTTTTGCACTTTTATTGTCCTCACATTGATATATAATATTCTCTCATTCTGTGATTCTCTCATTTTTCTCATTTCCTGCCCTTTAAATAGAAAAATCTAAGCATAGCTGCATCATAAATATTTATTTAATCAGAAATTATTATCTTACTTCATTCTATCAGCATGTTAAATAACATGGCTAGCAAATTCTGCTACTGCTGGAGTCTTCTAATTTTGTTGGATTTTCTTTTTTTTTTAAAGGAAGGAAGGCCTTTAAAAAAAGGGAGAATGCAGAAGCAATCCACTGAATTATAAAGATGTCTCTACTGGAAAATCAAAAAGTATTCCAGAGTTCATGTTTATCTTTTACATTCATACCTAAAATTCCATTTCCAATATTGGTACATTGCTTACTTCTACAACATAGGGTTGACTTAGCTGTATGTAATGTACACTTCAATTCTTAGTTAAAAATGCCAACAAGCTTGCAAAAAAGGGTACAATGAAGAGCTTTAAAAAAAGAAACATGAGTTTCTGCTTGATTTTTCTTCCTCATTTTCTGATTCCTTCAGTATTAAACTGTCACAAACAATAGCTTCTTTGGAAAAGATTATCAACATTTCTTTGCCAGAGAAAGTCAGAGTCTCTCTCTCTCTCTCTCTCTCTCTCTCTCTCTCTCTCTCTCTCTCTCTCTCTCTCTCTCTCTCTCTCTCTCTCTCTCTCTCTCTCTCTCTCTCTCCCCTCAGGGTTGTTGTTGGGGGGACAGTAGGAGAAGTAAGCTGTGTTTGACATGTTTGCTGTCTTGAGTTATTTGTAAAAATAATAAAGGCTGGATACAAATAAATCAATTAATAAAATATGTCAATTACCTTGGTGTTTCAATACATGACATCACCTCTTTGAAAAACATCCATGAGATCAGGGGCAGGTTGCTGACTTACCCATGCCGGTGCGCTGCGCGCACATCTCCACGTTTTGGGCGTGTGCAATTTTGCTTCTGCGCATGCGCAGAAGCAAAATTGCGCTGAAATCTCACAAGGGGACTCGCGCGCGAGAGAGATTTCGGCTCAGTTTTGCTTCCGCACATGTGCAGAAGCAAAATCGCACCGAAATCTCTCGTGCGTATGCGTCCCCTCGCAAGATTTCGGTGCGATTTTGCTTCCGCGCATGTACAGAAGCAGAATCGGCCAAAAATTGTCAGAAAAAGATGGTGACGTGCGCGATGGACCGGCGAAAACAGCTACGGTGCGGTCGCGCGCAAATTGCGCAATCGGCCGCTCTCTACCGGAGCTACGCACCTGACAGCTCCGGCAGGAACCCACCACTGCATGAGATATGCTCCTTAATGTTTCTCCTCTACCACAGCAATGTTCTTGGGTAAGGGTTGCTCTAGCAAACACTGATAACTAAATATATATTCTTTCTAACCTTGCCTCTTCTACAATAAGGCCATCAGATGTCAGAATCAAGGTATAACATCATGCAGCTTGTTACATATAAATTAATTCATTATATTTACTGTACTGTACTATAGTTAAATCATAGTAGTCTCTTACTACTTCTAAGAGCTGAGATGGTGCAGTGGTTAAATGCAGCACTGCAGGCTACTGCTAGTTCAGCAGTTCAGCTGTTCAAATCTCACCGGCTCAAGGTTGACTCAGCCTTCCATCCTTCTGAGGTCGGTAAAATGAGGACCCAGATTGTTGGGGGCAATATGCTGAACTCTGTAAACCGCTTAGAGAGGGCTGTAAAGCACTATGAAGCGGTATATAAGTCTAAGTGCTATTGCTATTGCTAACAAAGCCTGATATATTAAGTCAAAATCCAAAAGCCAACACAATTCACCAAGGCTCACTGTTCTGTTTTATACTGTAACTTCCTTTACATAAAGTTACAATGCTGGCTTTTTTTTTTTTACGTGCATGGCAAAGGATTGGATCGGTTGCAAATCTTGCAGTCCAAAGGACTTGGAAGGATCCTAAGTATTTACTTCCTATTTGCAGAGGGAAAAACTCCCTAAGATTTCCATGTCAGATATTTGTAATAAGAATGTTTTGATTATGGGTGCATCAACTTTTCTCAGCCGTGCATAATAAGTTGAGAGTAGAGCTTCCTCCAGTTTCAGAGCATTGTACAATGTACAGATATCTTCATTTAAGAATAGAGAATGCCCTGCTTAAATTGATTTGCAGCCAAAAAAAGTATTTCATTTGTAAAATATCTCTCTGTTCCTCTACAGATGAGACATAACTCTATAATAATTCATAAATATGAATTTTAATATTTAGTCTGATTTCTCTCACAGAATTTACCTATATTCCTGACAAACCTCACCCCACCCCACCCCACCCCACCCCACACACAGAGAAAACCATTATTTCAGCTGGTATGCCTTATTAACAGCCTGCCCTCTATTTAGAACTAATGGCTGACATGCATTGATTTATTCCATTCTCTTATTGATTAGGCAGCTGCTGAATGTTCACATCCCACCAAAACATGCACAGAGAAAGGAGATAAAAACAGTTCAAAAACAAACTCTCATGCAGATAATGTGCCTGGCAGAGCCTGACTCATTGTTCCAAAACTACACAGAACAGGACAGGGCTCTCTGAGCTCCACTCATTAGGGCGTTCAATCACAGAGGCTACAAGAACACAACTTTCTTGGCAGCAACATAGAAGTGCTTTGCTATTTAAAGGGTGGGGGGGAATAGTGTGTAGAAGTCTCGTTTGGGATAGATATTTCATGGGATAGATAAATTTTACATCTGCTACTTCAAAATACTTGGTACATCCCAGAATGCTCATTAAATTATCTGTATCCCACTGCCGAGTCTCAGTTCATGGTAATTATTTGTTTGTTTGTTTGTTTGTTTGTTTGTTTATTTATTTATTTATTTTGTCAAACATGTACGAGATAACAGGTATAAGTATAAACATGGAAATGATCACATGAAATGAGTACCAATAAATGGGGACAGTAAGACAGGGACGGTAGGCACGCTGGTGCACTTATGCACGCCCCCTTACAGACCTCTTAGGAATGGGGTGAGGTCCACAATAGACAGTTTAAGGTTGAAGCTATATGGGTTTGAGGAAGTAACAATGGAGTCAGGTAGAGCATTCCAGGCATTGACCACTCTGTTGCTGAAGTCGTATTTTCTACAATCGAGTTTGGAGCGGTTTACCTTGAGTTTGTATCTATTGTTTGCCCGTGTATTATTGCGGTTTGAAGCTGAAGTAGTCATTGACAGGTAGGACGTTGT